>JANRMT010062799.1:12003756-12016213 GCA_026402145.1 Polypterus bichir lapradei | reverse complement strand
CTATCTATCTATCTATCTATCTATCTATCTATCTATCTATCTATCTAATTTCAGTTAAGCATTATGTAATGTTTATTAGTGACTTAGTGAAGAATGTCATTATAAGGTGTTAAGTGTTCTATTACATTAGCTATGCTACCTGTCAAGGATAGGTAAAAGAATAATTGAAAATATTGGCTACCTCATGCCCTGCGTGTACCTCCAGCACCTTTCCTCTGTATCGATACTTGTGTCTGAACCTCTGTTGTCTGGTGCTCCCTCTGTCGAGTTTGTTCTTGTAGAGCCTGCTTCTCAAATTCTGGCATTATTTTCAAGGCACCTTTCTCAGCTCCTGTCCCCTTTTAAACTTCCCATCATTGAAGGTGGCTCTCTCAGTGTGCCTCCATTACCATTTCTTTTTCTCATGGGTCTCACGCTCGCACTTCCTCTTTCAATCGCATCACCGAAGCCAAACTGACCAGTCGGATGGCTCTAAATGACTGTACGCAGACCACACACACCTGAGTGTTTTATTATATAGTATAGTATATAACTGGTTTTCCTCCTACTTTGTGAAAGATAGCAGGTTTAAATTGTGCCTGATGTAAGTATGAGTGTAGGTGTCTGTACAAGGGGGACCTGTGATGGACTGGAACCCCCATCCAGGGCTGCTTCCTGCATTGCACCCTTTTCTACCATCTCAATCTAATCCTAAACCAGATCAAGTGAGTTTGAGAAATGGTATATTATACAGTCAGGTCTCTATATTTATGAGATCTCTATTCGCCATTTTGAGTATTCACAGAAGGCCATAGCCAAGCTGATGTCACTTCCTCAGTCGCCCGCCCAGCTCCACAACAAGAAGTGAAAAAGCTCAGATTACCACAGCATTACCTCAAGAAAACACCTTGCAGGCTTATTCTCTGAATGTTAATAAAACTTAATTGGAGAAGTGAAATTTCAGGAGAATCCCAAACACCTTTGATAGCTTTGCAGAATGAAAGAAGAAAAAAAAGTCAACTTCCTATTTTGATATTCTAGCAGTGTAAAAATACACCAACCCTGCAACCAGAAATCTCAGCCTAAAATTTTGACTTTGATACCCTTACTATCTACTGGTACCAAAATGTCACTGAACCAAGTAACGGATAACTCGACCTCCATGGGCTCAAAGCTGCTTCGTCACCCTGGGTTGCACGCACTCATCTCACACAATTCCACTCGCTTGGGCTCAGAGGCAACCTGTTTGCTCCGACCTATGCATCTTCTAACAAGGAGTGAGGTGGGCAGAGCGGGTATCCCTCGGAGTATCGCGCTTGCTACACTACCGTTTACTCAGTGGTGTGAGTAAACCGTTGAAACTCGTTTGTAATGGTGCCCAGAGCTTGCAGTTGAATGAGGAATTCCCAGTAAGTGCGGTCATAAACTCACGCCAAGTACCTGCCTGTCACTACTACCGATTGGATGGTATAGTGATGTCCTCAGATTGATGCTGGCCCAGTCACTCACTCCCTCTGGCAAAGCCCTAGAAAACATTCAAACTTGACTATAGAGGAAGAGTCACTGTAAGATGAGATTGCTGCACTATCAGGGCCAGTAAGTTAGAGCAATAAAGCTGAACCTACGATTCCGCAACTGACTGAGGCATAACCAGCAGCCGTAATGGCTGAAATGGTGGAGGTGTTTTTATCTTGCTTTTATCTTATGTCTTCGGTCAACACTTTACTTTCCCATATCTTGGTTCTTTGATTGGTTTTCATGTGGCACCCATCATGCAGTTTGTTGACAAGTTCAGACCTGGATGAAGAACATGCTGCATGATCTTAAACAGGGCTAAAGAGTGGGTGGGCACTTCTGTACTCGTCATTGGGTGGGGTGCGTCCTGACCATAGAGTTACTTCAGTTCTTTTTTCTACCGAAAAAATTTGTAGGTGATTAAACCAAAGAAAAGTGAGCTTCTCTTCTTATTATTTTTTTATTGCAAATGGTGCCTTTTCTCATCAAGTGGCTTGATAGCTTTTCCAACAGTTTAGTTATTTCTGCTTTTCAACCTTTCGGCATTGGCTGCATTGCCAAATGGAAACTTCACTGGAAATCAGATTAGAAATGCAGAGGTGAGTGTAAGCCAGCCAATTTATCCATAGAAAGTCTTCTCCGATTTGGAAAGATGTGCTTCCCACCCTCGAGGCTGACTTGTTTTTTTTTTTTTACATTTTTAGCTGCCTTCTTTTTCACTTGTAATTCATTCTTTTGCTTCTGAACATTGCTTTCAAAAATGAGTCAGAAGTAAAGAAAAGAAAAATGAGTAAATTGTAAGTCTGAAATTAGCAAAGATCTTACTTGAATCAAAGTAACAAAGCCCAGTATGGAGACAAAGCCTCTTAAATCTATGTCACATTGCACAACTTTTCCATTGATTTTCAGTTGTGCCCTTCATTGACATAATGTTAGCAAGTTGGCGGTGCACTTCTGTGAAGGCCAGTTGCATAGTCTGACATACTCAGAGAAACAAAGCAACAAGATCAAAAGTTGTAGAGGCATAGCCGGAGGGCATCAGAGCTGACAAGCAGTGAATATTCCTCTGAATGTACAATTCATCAAATGCAGTGACAAGGAACAAGGAACACGGGTGCTTTAGACCTCACAGATAGAAGAGAAGCTCGTCTGTCTGATGTTCCGTGCATTGCATACCACAAAAAATGGGTCAGAGCATCTCCAAAATGGCAGGTCATATGCAGTGAGTAGCACCTACCAAAAGTGGTCCAGGAAGGGACAACCGGTAAACCCACGAGATAGACATGGGTACCCAAGGCTCATTGATGTATGTGTTGAGCACTGGCAGGCATGCCTGTTTTGTCCAATCCCACAGATGAGCTACTGGACCATAAATTGCTGATAAACTTCATGCTGGCCATGAGAGAAAGGTGTCAGAGCATCCAGTGCATCACAGACCGGTCAGAGTGCCCATGCTGACCCCTGTCCACTGCAGAGAGCTCCTGCAGTGGGCACATGAGCCTCAAAATTGGACTATGGAGCAATGGAAGAAGGTGGCCTGGTCTGATAAATCACGTTTTCTTTTAGAACATGTAGGTGGCCAGTTGTATGTGTGTGTGTGTATGTGTTGTTTACCTAGGTAAGAAATGGCAGCAGGATGCATTATGGGAAGAAGACAAGACAGCAGAGGCAGTGTGATGCTCTATGAAGTGTTCTGCTGGGAAACCTTTGGTTCTTGGCATTCGTGTGGATGTTACTCTGACACGTGCTACCTACATAAAGATTGTAGCAGACCATTTGTATTCCTTCATGGCAACAGCATTTCCTGATAGCTGTGGTCTCCTTCAGCAGGATAATGTACTGTGCCACACTGCAGAAACTGTTGAGGAATGGTTTGAGGTACATGATAAACAGTTAAAGGTGTTGACTTGGCTTGCAAGTTCCCAAGATCTCAATCTGATGGAACATCTGACAAGGGTGATCCTCACAACTTACATCACACTGGTGATGGTGCTGTTGCCACCAGCAATGAAACAGAAACCACACAAAACCCTGTGAGAAACAAAATAGCAAATAATAATGAGACAAATTCATGATAATCATCAAAATTAACTTTGAAAGTTACTGGTGGCTCCCACAGAATCTAACAGGGCAGCTGTTAATGGACCACAACTCCCAAGCTTCCCTGTAGGCATTCATACAGGGGTTCACCACAATGGATGCTGCCCCCCAGTGTATAAGAGGACATGTTATGCATGGGGGATAATCTTGTACTGAGTCACCTTTCTTCTGGTCTCCTGACCGGGAAATGAGCTGCCACCCATCCTGGTCAAGTTGCCTCTCTATGAAGGTTGTCAGTTCCATCCATGGCTACTTGTGATGGTGTGGATTGGCTCTACCCTTCCTGTTTGCTTCCGTGAGCCTCTTAACCCGTAACCGTCGATAGTCATAGACCGAGATGAGCCGAGCAAATGAAGACAAACCTGTTCAACACGGCCGTAAAGTGTGAGGTGAAAAAGTGTACAGTGCTTTTATTAAAATTAGTCCAAAAAGTGCTCAATAGTGCATTCTCCATTCATTAAATAAATAATAATAGATAAATAATCAGTAAAATCAGTGCACATGGAGATTAACATCCAATTAAATATATTCCATAAAAACAAGGTTAAAGTCATAGGCAGGAAGCAGTTCAATTAAAAGAGCTCACAAGCATTGGGGCATCCTTCTTAAAACTGAAGTCTCCTCCGTTAACCCCGACGGGATCCTGCAGCCAGAAGAGCCATCCTGCCAATGGGCACAACCAAGCCTTTGACTGGCTCAGGCCCTGCTGCCATCACAGGCTGGTTGCTGCATTGAGCCTTGCTCCTCCAACTTTCCTGCTGCCTGCCTCCTTTCTCCCGCACCGGCTCTCTCTTACCCATCCTGCCTTCTTTCCCCCATCTCTTTAACCCCAGTCTTTCTTTTTTCTGTTCCTTTTCTCTCTTGCCTTCCCTCTCTGCCATGCAGACTCCCTTTATATGGCCTTATTTTTGTGCAGGGGCGAGGTGTGAATGAGGCACCTGACTGATCTGCCCGCCTTTGCACGTGAATGCGCGATCAGCCAAGCACCCCAATCACCCCTGGAGAGAAGCACACTCGCGCACACCCACACCAGATGGGAGCCTGCACTTCTCAGGATGTGATTATTTATTTAAAAACTTCACTACACCACAGACCTCTCATCACACTTCTGGGATGCCAGTCCCAGTGCACCATCTACCGCAGTGCCTCTTCATGTCCCTCCTCTCTTCCTAACCATGCATTTTACTGGACTCCCGGCCAGGTAAGTGAATGGGGCCCATGCCGGTGAGGACGCTAGTCCATTCATCTTGATGCCATCCATCCATCCATTATCCAACCCGCTATATCCCAACTACAGGGTCACGGGGGTCTGCTGGAGCCAATCTAAGCCAACACAGGGCGCAAGGCAGGAAACAAACCCTGGGCAGGGCCTGCTAAATTGAAAGTTCCTGTAGAGAGATTGGAGCACCGAGTGGCTTTCCACATTTCATTCTTGCATTCTTGCTGTCCGGGTTCAGAGTCCTGGTGGTACAAAGTCCTCTCTACTGTAGAGTCCACTGACCTGTGAATTCATATTCACTGTGATGACATGCAACAATGTGGAATACCCTTCATTTACAGAGTTAAAGTGAAAAACACTAAGCACATTTTCTTTGACATTTGAAAGAGTAAAGGAAAAGAAGGATTCACACATTTTTCATGTTCCATTTGTTCCCAGATTTGACATTTAGCTGTGCCACACAAAGTTGTTAGCTGTACAGTTTTTCAAAGCGCACAGTGCTGGCAGTTGTGAGCACAGAAGACGCTCATCCAGAAGATTTGTAAAAACTGGAAAACGAGGCGCTGTGTGGGCAAGATGAAGGAGAAGTCAGAAAAATGGGTTGAGGTTAAAGCAAGTAGGATTGTTGTAGCAAAAAAAGCAGAACAAACCTCGAAGTCGGAAGAAACATTGCCAAAGGTTCCTTAATATGCAAGCAGCCTTTTCTGACATAACTAATAAGAAATGCAAGTTTTGTTTTATTTATTTTAGTCCAGAATCTTGGTCACTAGGTAAACTGTGGCATCCCCCGAAATGATCACATGAGACCAGTAAGCACGTTGTTGCCAACAACAAAATGAATAATGGGAAAGATGAAAAAAGGAACTGGCAGCATGATAACGTTACCAGTAAATCAATAACTTGAATCAACAACGTTAGAAAAGGATGAAAACCAAAAACCAGCTCACCCAAATTAATGGCATGACAATTGTCAGCAGTGGGGTCCTCAGGGTCTCCATTTCATTCTGATGGCAAAAGAGAATGTGACCTGACACTGTTGTACCCTGTGTCCGTAGGACAGCTTGAATTTGTTGGCAAATTGATTAAGGTTCTTTATCCACCAGATGGACAATACAATCAATTTTTTCGTTCTGTCCACGTCCAGGGAGGTCCATACAGTAAATTTCTTAATGACGCGCACACAGTGGACACAGGGACATTGAAATCCCTGGAGATGGCCTTGAGGTGCTCCTCAAATCCTCAGACTCCATGCTTTGCTGTTTTCTCATTTCTCCATGCTTAGAGTGGTACACACGGACACAAAGGTGGAGTCAGCTTTTCTCCAGTTAAATTGGCTGCAAGTGGGATTTCAGTTACCTGCTAACAGGAAGGTGAGCTTACATAGAAATTAAAGGAGCATCACATGACTGAAATCCAAGTATTTCTGACAATTTTGAAAAGGTGCCATAATTTGGTTCAGTCCATTTGTAGAGTTTGGTGTGGAGTGACATCAGGTTGGACTTTGTTTCTCTGCTTTTTTGTGTTGTTCCAATGCAAACTGAAAAACTCAACATGTGAGGAATTCATTTGGAATTCCAGCAGTTTGTTTGGAAGAAGTGCCGGGGAGCCATGACTGTAGAACTAAGCTTTCAACATATACATGGAAGGTTGATGAAGGTCCTAGGCAGGAACCATTAGTGCTCGGAAGTTATACTCACTTTATTACTGTTATGAAATTTGCATCTGTCAGCACCTGCTTCTCCATTTGAATTTGAGTTCTCAGGGTGCTGCCATTTTGTATGGTTGCTTTATTTACATTATGTACTGCCATTTTGTGTACTAGGGGCGCCACCATTTTGTCCCTGTTTGTTTGTAACAATCTTCCAATACTCGTGAAAGCCGTGATGGGTAATGTCCTTCTTGTCCAAGTTTCAGGATAACAAACAGACAAGTTTAAGGCCAGAGATATATTTAATGCTACGTGGTGAATGCGCTTGAGGATGCCACTGCTACCCAAGTAGTCTACTGACTATACATGTGCTTACTTTATCTAAATCTGAAGGATTCCAGGAGGTGGCAGTGTGAGAAATCATAACGGTGAGAAAACAATGAATTGAGGAAAGAAAGAGGTTTGCATTGTGATGCTGTTGCGAAAGTGTAACAGTGACACAGAAGATGGTACGTGAGGCCTTTAAATGTATCGTGTCATTACGATGGAGAATATACGACGCTTGTATTGCCTCTGTGAGAAATGAATGAAAAAAAGCATCACAAATATTTTCGCATCTCAGAATTTAAGTTTGATGATTTGCTTCACCGCATCGAACCATTCATCAAACATCAAAGCACACACATTGATGCATTTGGAGCTGCAATGCGACTTGCTGTCACACTGTGTTATCTTGCAAGATCTGAATCCCCGCTTCTTTTCTTGGCCATTTTCCACTTTGAGTGGACGTAACGGTCTTGAATTTGCTTCTATTTCATCTTGCACGTTTCCACATAAACTCTTAAAGAGCTGGCGATTTGATGGCAGCTGCTCTGAGAGGCATGTCTGTCACTATGGAGATGAATGTTGTACATCACCCCCCCCCCATGTTTTTGCTGGTATTGCAACTCACGCCACTAAATTTCTAATGATCTGCCCAACGGATGTGACAAAAGATTGCTGAGAATGCGTGGCAGCCATGATGTGTGTGTGTAAGCATTGTGAGTGTCAAGTATAAACCCAGCTTAACAGTTCTTTAGTCTAGCTTTGATTTAAAAGTTACAATCTCATATGTTTTGTCTATTTTTTTTACTGTTCACACTTTGTGCAGTGAGCTGCAGTGTGATCGTAAGCCTAGAGTGTTGACCAAGCCGTATTCTAAAACTCCTTTTCCAGTTAAAAAAGTTGAACACAACTTGGATGACCCAACACTCAAAGATTATTTCATTCTTGTTAGGTTTTGTGAAGATAACTATTGATGAAACAGCAAAGTTTTTAATTTAGAAGAAAGTTAAGAGAAGTGATGAGCAAACCCTGCTGAATTTGTTTCACCTCATGTTTGGCAAAATCGTAAAAATGTTGAGGAACTTGTCCGAACTCTGTGAAATGATGACGGAGAAGCTGTGGATTATAATGGAGCAAAATGCCTGCCAGCTATTCAATTTCTGGTACCTGCGACTCTGACTCGTATATCTACTGTGCTGACTAAAAGCACACAACTTAAAAGATTCATGGGATGGCTACTTTTTAGTACTCTAATCTGTTAAAGTTCAGGTTTAAAGGCTGTAGCGATGTTGTTGTGGCTTTCAAACTCTGCACGACATTAAACATTAGTCTAAATTTACAAAAATTTAAAAGTTGTTTTTTTTTTTAATCCAAAATCTAGAATATTACAATTCCCCTTTAGTCAGAGTTGGTATGTTTTTACTGACTGCAGCTCTGACTCCAGTAACCCAGTAATTGCTTCCAAGTCACCAGCCCTGCAGATACGTGACCTGAGCTGTGAGGCGGCAGCACTAAGCAATGCACTACTACTGTGCCTCCCTGAGATAAAATTACACTCCGAGTCCTTTATCTCTCTCCATGTCACCTGCACTCCTATTACTACGGCTAACTAACACCCACTGAATCTGTGATGTATGTGATCAGCGTTACACACTCGAAGGGGGATTTCCCTGTCACTACCTTGTTGTGATGAGCATAACATACTTAATCCAGCAGTGAGGCACAACGTACAGCCAAGTATTTTGAGAATATCCTCATTATTGTTAACTGAAGTACCCCTCAAATGACAATACTGCAGGCTTTGGACTTCAAAGGCTCAGGTTCTTGTGAACCCTGTGTGACCCTGAGCAAGTCACATGACCTGCCTGTGCTCCAATTGTAAAACCAAAAGAAATGGAGCTAATACTGTAGCAACGTAAATATTAAAAGTTGCTTTAGATAAAGGCGTCAGCCAAATAAGTGAAGGTAAATGTAGTTCTGGTTCTTTCTAAGTAAGAAACTTGGGTTTCTTTGGGCTTTTTTATGTGTTCTGCTAGATCTTTACATATAGAATGTTTTATTTTCATGAAAGGCGTATTTTCTTACTTTGTATTGTGATTTATGGGTTTTGGAGTGTGTAGATTGCATTTTGTTCACATATTTTGCATGTTTAATTTAAAGTTTTTTTGTTTTTTTTTATCTGTACTTTTATGAAATCTCCACAATTCCATTTTGTGTATTTTTGAGGGACTGCAGCCATGTTGTTGTTAGGCAGCATTGCTACCATGTGATGACTGGAAGTTCTGTCGCAGGATGCTTTTTATGAAGGTGGCTTGCTGTTCTGGTCATCCACATTTCTGGACATTGCAAAGCTTCTCTGTGCGGCTAGTTAGTGATTCAACAGTTCAAAAAGTTAGGGACTTTTACTTGGTTTTTGGACCCTGATTATCTGATTAGCATTTTTGGATTTTTAGGTCTGCGGTGGGCTGCCCGGGGTTTGTTTCCTGCCTTGCACCCTGTGTTGGCTGGGATTGGCTCCAGCAGACCCCCGTGATCCTGTAATTAGGATCTAGTGGGTTGGATAATGGATGGATGGATGGATTTTTAGGTAATTTGACTTTGTTGGGATCTTTGACTTATTTTTGTATAAATATACATATATATATACTAAGGGGCTTCACTTGCCAACCCCCCCGGCCTGCGCTATGCGCCAGCCAATTCGTGCTTCTGCCGCTCGCATATGTGGATTTCACTTTCACCAAACAACAAATCTTTTAATTCTCTTCATTGGGAAAAAACTGATGGCAACACACATTAGATGATTTACAAGTCTCCGACATATCTCTTTTCGCTGTTCTGTTATTTCACCAAGTAATAATTTCTGTTTGTTTGCACTAATGCGATCTTTACTATCATTTTTTTGAGACTTTCGAATTTTAGTACCTTCATTATCTTTAACCTGTTCTGCATTTGTATCGTGCCAACGTTTTTGAATTCTTTACGACGTTCTACTTTGTCATCTGCTCTTTATCTTTTATTTCCGGCCCCGGGCGTGGTTAAATCTCTTGGCACAAAGTCCCGCCTTGCGGGACGTGAAAGTATCTCTCTGAAAAAATCACATGTTGTCCCAAGCTACAAAGTCTTATCTCGTCCCAGGATTTTTTTTATTATAATAAAGAGATATATATATACAGGAGATATATATATATACAGTAAAACCTTGATTATCCGTTACTCGATTAACCGTCAGTCTCTATTAACCATCAGGGCCAAAAACAAAAAGAAAAAACATTGAGCACACCAGCGCCTACCTATTACTGTATTACAGTACACTGTGAGCTTCGCTCATTGAAACAACTCTCCATTTTGCTAACGTGTAGTGTTCTTCCCCAGCATCACTTCAGGCCGCATTTTGAAATCACAGTGTCAGTTATGTACCTTCAGTTTTAATAGCATTTTGTAGCTTTTCTCTGTTGGTATAATTAATCTGCTATACACTGTTATGGGCGATAAACGTATGTGTGTGGTGTTGGAATTATCAGAAAAAATTGAAAATATTAAATGTTGATGAAATGGCAAAAGTGTTTCAAGTTTTGCTTCAATTTATGGAGTAGGAAGAACAACAGTGGATGATATAAAGTGTGATGCCAACAAAACTGAAAAACGTGTTGAAAATGGAAACCACTGACGGTAACGTTATTCTGTATTAATGTTAATGTTCTTCTGTATTAAGTTTTCTTCTTAAAATCTGTTATATTATGTTTTGTTAATATATTGTGATGTGCAGGCAGCTTGTGATGCGCTGTGTGGGAGCAGAAAGGGTGCTGTAAGTGATGGGACTGGGCGTCTGTTCTGTGAGGGGTGGACATGACTCTTAGGAGTTGAGTGACAGGAAAAGTTAGGAGAAAAAGGAAGGTGCGGCAGAAGGAAGTTTTGAGTAGGGAGTCAGGAGACAATAAGCAGGAGTGTTTGCAATATACAGAAAAAAAGAATATAAGTGGCAGGAGATAAACTGATTGGTAGGGAAAGCTTTCTTTTATTGTTTTGGAGGTTTGCTCTGTAATCCAGATAGCGGAGTATAAGACAGGGCACCGTTTGTTACAGAACGATAGACTCCAAGTAAAATGCAGAAAACTTCAGTAGCTCTGACTTGTATTTGCTTATTATGCTGGTTGTTACATTATATGAATTCATTAATTTTTTTAATACTATATTATATTTCTGTTTTGTAAACAAATACAACTGTTGCTGAACTAATCTACTGTATATCATTTTTAAAGTAGCTGTTCTGTTATCCGTCTTTTCTCTTACCTGTCACAGCCTCAGTCCCGAGCCCTGACGGATAATTGAGATTTTACTGTATATATGTATTTTGGAGCTTTGGCTTTATTTCCAAGCGCTTTTAAACTCTTCTGCCCTGGGGGCTTGCTGTTTTCCTACTGGTGAATACTTTGATTTCTTAATTTAGATTTTGAAATGTCTGATTATTTTCATAATTTGATTTCTTAATTTAGATTTTGAAACATACATACCCAGTCCGTTAGCGATTTTCAAAATGATCCTGTTGTATCCATCCATCCCACTATATCCTAACTACAGGGTCACAGGGGTCTGCTGGAGCCAATCCCAACCAACACAGGGCACAAGGCAGGAAACAAACCCCAGGCAGGGCGCCAGCCCACTGCAGGGCACACACACACCCACACCCACAGACGGGACAATTTAGAATCACCAATCCACCTAACCTGCATGTCTTTGGACTGTGGGAGGAAACCCATGTAGACACGGGAAGAACATGCAAACTCCACGCAGGGAGGACCCGGGAAGTGAACCCAGGTCTCCTTACTGCGAGGCAGCAGCGCTACCCACTGCGCCACCGTGCCGCCCCCCTGTTGTATCCAAGAAGAGCAAATGTTTTCCTTGTGTGCCCCCTGGTGTTTCTTCAACCGCATTGCACTTCCATTACACATGTATGAAAGTTCTGCGCATGCACAATGCAAATCGGGCAGGTAGCGCAAGTCAGGTAGTAATAACCCCATCCAGTATGGTCACTAGAGCTCTGTGATGTCATGTTGGTCTCACAAAGTATCATGGGGTGCTGGAAAAAAGAAAAGTTTATCTAAGCTGAACCACATGGTGAATCCGTGCACCACCCATTTCACCCACCCCCAATCTCCCCCCAACCATATATACCACCACCATTGCCACCCCCACCATTCCCCTTCAGAGTAACAGTGAAACCAGTCTGAGAGCATAGCAGGAGATGGGCTTTGTGATGTGGCCTCTCTTTTAACATGGCCCTGTAAAGACATCCACCTGATATGACTGTCGCTTTGGCAAGGGGTCTCGTTTTACTTGCATAACCAAGGCTACAGAGATAAGATTGTCTTGGAAAGAAAGGAAGAAAGCTGCAGAAGGGAGAGGACGGATAAAATGTCTGTCTTTGAGTGTCTGGGTGGCTACTGCTCTCGTGTAGTGTTTCCTTTCGCAGTGGGTTAGTGCTCAGAAAACCCTTTGTTTTCCTTATTGGGGGGTTTTCAGGGGTTAGTTTTGGTGTGTAGCCAGAATGTTGCACTACATTTGTTAAGTAGATGAGTTTTGCTGAATAAAATAGAGGTAGACGTAAACTTAATACTTTGAAGTGGTGAAAGAAAGAAAGAAAGAAAGAAAGAAAGAAAGAAAGAAAGAAAGAA
>JANRMT010062799.1:11965861-12003746 GCA_026402145.1 Polypterus bichir lapradei | reverse complement strand
GAAAGAAAGAAAGAAAGAAAGAAAGAAAGAAAGAAAGAAAGAAAGAAAGAAAGAAAGAAAGAAAGAAAGAAAGAGAAAGAAAGAAAGAAAAAGAAATTAAGTGTGTTGGTGTAAAAATGTGTTCTGCAGAAAATGCTTAAAAAAAAAAAAAAGCAAAAGAGAAGGAGTGCAATGCAAGACTAACACCTTCCCACTGCTTCTGCATTCTGTTCACTTACCTGGAAAGTTGCTCCAGATCAGAAGAAAGTAACAGAGCAAAAGGCAGGACAGCAAATTAAGACAGCACCCAAAGCGCAACATTCTAGGATCTTTTAAATTCAAAAAGGAGAAAGTGAGAAAGGAAGCAATAGCAACAGCCTGCCGCTGCCCCTGCACTCTTTTTCACTTGTTGGATAACTTTCCACAAAGCAGAAAGAAAGGAGAGTGACAGGCAGGACAGAAAACAAATACAGCCCCCCCATCTCCTCATCCCCCCCCTCTGCTCCTCCTTGGATGCCCTCATGAGAGACATCTGGGAATGCCATCACAGACTTCCTGTCCTCCCGGCACATGCCAGCGGTGAGAGCCATGCGTCACTTTCCCCACACGATGCTGAGGAAGCAGCGTGTCGAGCCAATCATTTTGTCTTGTTGGCTTAGGCCGTTCAATCCGAGCGCCTCGTGGGCTCCTTGACTCTTGACTGCCGGATTGTTGCCTAAGGAGTAAAGCAGGTCAGGAGACAAATTCCACCAGTCACTGGGGTGGGGCGGGGGGGACTCATGAAAAAACCGGAAAGGAAAAGAAGCTCCCTGCCGCATTTTCTTCTGACATCTGATAACCCTTTCTCGCTTCTTGGACTTGAAGGCTGCTAGTTTGCCGTCCGTTCTTCTGCCTCTTGTTCTCTAAATCCTTCCTCTCATTGTATCCCAGAGGAGTGTTTTTCAGATCCACTTTATATTTAGTGTTCCTCACATGATGAGACAGCAGTGAAGAACCCGCACTTTCTAAAGGGGCTAAGAAGTTAAGTGACGGGAGCATTTGGCTCCTCTTCACTTACGAATCTTTTACAGTTCTCATGTGTGTCTCACCCGGTGGGGTGCACCCTGTCGTTTGCACAGATGCGCCTTCACTCCTGCTTTGCATTCCTAGTTTCCTGGAAGTGCTAGCGATGTTTAAAGAAGCTCTTCAGATCGGGCGTAGAGCTGCCTGTAATGATGTGGGTTCGGCTCCACGCTCCCATCACTGTTTGGAAGCCCTTGAACCCAACACCGTCGATAGATATAACCGAGGTGAGCTAGACAGTGAGACAACATTTGAGCAAGGGGATGGTTCAAAAAGGTGCGTAGTGCTTTTACTTAAAACAAAACAATCAAAAACAAAGTGTTCAATAAAGTGCAGTGCTTCAAAAATAGTTCAATAAATAATCCAATAAAAGACATGTGGAGGTTTAAAAACACTACAAAAAAACAATCCTTTAAAAACGAGGTTAAAACGTTCAAACAGGAAGCAGTCTTTAAAAATCAACAACAAGCTCGGTGCATCTTTTCTGTTAACGTCTCACCTGCTTCTCCCGCTAGGGCTATGCAGCAGGCGAGGCTCTCTAAGCAGCTGCCCTTTTCTCATACACACATACACAGGTCTGGAGACCTCCCGATCCTGGCTTCGGTCTGGCACTCATCCCAGACCAGAGACTTGGACTCCTTGGTCTCCAGGACGCCCATACCAAGGACTGCAGCTCCAAGCCTTGCGACTCCCGCTGCCTTTCCGGTCTTCTACGGCCAGTCGCCTTTCCCTGGTCACTCCCGCTACCTGATCGCTCAGCGGGAGCGACATCAACTCTAACGCCTGGGTATCGGCCTAACACCCAACTTCCTCGCAGCTGCCCACGAGCGCTTGTTCGCTCGCTCACCCACACACTCCGTGTGTCTCTCTCTTGCACCGACCTGCTTCCTCTCTCGCTCCCTGTAACCTCCGTCCTTTTCGTTTCATTTTCATCTCAGATCTTCTGTTCACCCCCAACCGACTCGCGCTTCTTTTTATATTGCGAGGGGCCATAGCAGCTGCAGCACCTTAGCCACGGGAACAATCATGGATGTGGGCAGTCCCTCACCTGTGCACTCGGTGAGAAACGCCCACACCGCAGATCGCCCCGTAGCTTGCTACGACTACTACGCCCCCCTCACGAAGCCATGAGCACGGTGATTATTTATTTAAATGGCCTTTGCTGAGCGAGCTGTGGACTCGCTATACCACACTGCCTGTTTGTCACAGTGCCGCACGGACAGCTAATACAGGAACTGCATGGCAGAGAGAAGGTCTGTGTCAGGATCTTCAAGCAGATGTTTGTATGTCACTTTCTTTTGTTATTCACATATTCGTTTATATTGTTTTCATTTTTTTCTTGTCGCATGTCAATAATGTAAGGCTTACCCGTTTTGGTAGATTACTGTCTCGATACTCCAGCATTCCCAGGGTCATTCATGTTGCAGAGGGCATTTTATTTAAAGATGAGCCACATGTGAACTTTACTTTGACAAAGGAGGAGGAGGTTAGATACTTTTAAAGAAAAAAATCATTCTTGAACTATTCCACTTTGAAAAAATTCAGCTTTTGCTCTGTGCTTGTCATAGAAATTCAAATTCTGTTTTCCCCTTTCGATAGAAAGTAGCTTTGGTTCTCAGAAGGGTTTTCAGCACTCAGTGGGGCAGACGCTGTGCTGCCCATCCAGGTGAGCAGACCCACATATGGTTGTTGAGCAAACCCGGCTGAATTCAGTTTCCCACGAGTTTGGCAGAAATGTTTGGGAATTTTGGGGAACATGGCATTTAAATGGATCCACTCTTTTCAGTAGCTCACCCTGCAGGCAAACCTCTGAATCCTAATCATCATTAAGTCTCAAGATATTCTGTCTCCTTCCTATTCATCTTTAGTCCTCTATCTTCCAGTTTAGAAGAATTTCAGGTTTTTCTCCATGCCTGTCAGAGGAGTTCAAATTCTGTTTGCCCCTTTCGATAGAAAGTAGCTTAGGTTCTCAGAAGGGTTTTCAGTACTCGGTGGGGCAGTCGCGGTGCTGGCCATTCCACGGAGCAGACCTGCATATGGTAGTCGAGCACAGGTACGGTACCTCATTAGTGCTTAACAGTTCCGAGTGAATTCACTTTGCCTCGAGTTTGGCGAAAAGTAAACTTGTTGAAAAGCTTTGAAGTCAATGAGGAAGGAGAAACTGAACAAGTTTTGAGCGGATTATAAAGGTGCCATGGTCTTTTAAGTGTCCTTAAAGGTTAAACAAGTGTCTGCCAACTATCCTGGGATGATTATTGTGGCCAAAAATGTGATGGGGGCTGTGCTTACCACAGTACTGCCATGCCTCTCACTGCATAAAATTATACTCCGTCTTTTATCTCCCTCTGCGTCACCCAAGCGCCGATCACTACGACTAAGTAACACCCACAAATGCAAGGGATCCGCGTTCCATACTCATCTGTCCCCTGTCACCGTACCTGTCACTACCCAATCTGTGCCACATATCAAGTAGCATGGCCTGATTAATCCAGCAGTGACGATTTCCCTCAAAGGACAATACTGTTATTTTTTTTTTTTATAATAACCGGCTGGTGTATTGTACACAAAGGGGCACCACTGAGCACCAATCTCAGACACAGTCGGATCAAACACAGTTCTGGGTTCAATTCATGTTTTTTTCATTTGTGCCATAGTGACTTCTCCAGTTGACAAAGTCGAGACCAATACAACCAAAGATCATATACAGTCCTCTTCCGCTCCTCCAGGTGAGTGTTGCTCACTGCCTCCCAACTCAGACTCTTAACTCACAATATGGTGGCTTCTCCTTTATTGTACCCGGGAGTACTTCCATTGCCATGACATTATCTGGCTTAAGCACTTCTGGGTGATTTAAAAGCTCCAAATTAGGGAAATCTCCCAGTAGCACCCTCTGGCGGCATCCACAGACCTCGACAGGGCAGCCCTTCTATACCGCAGGTCTCATACAACCCTACAGGACTCCGGACTGGTGCCTTGCCAGGGAACAGTGCCACTTCTTGCAATGGGGGATTAGCTGTCCTTGATAACCAGTCTCCCCCCCAGTCCATCCATTAGTCCAGGGGTGTCAAACTCCGGGCCTGGAGGGCCGCAGTGGTTGCAGGTTTTCATTCTAACCCTTTTCCTAATCAGTGACCAGTTTTCACTGCTAATTAACTCCTTTTCCCTTCATTTTAATAGCCCTGATTTTAAGGATTTAGTCCTCTGAATTGATTTGTTTCTTCATTAAGTGACAGCCAAACAGAAATGAGACGTGAAATGAGCTAACAGATGACCAGCTAAACTGGGGCTTCAAACTCCAACCAATTTCACTCCAACCAATCGCTTAATGAGAAGCTGATTCTTGCTAGTCATTAAACCTGTTATTTAATTACACTGCTTGTTGCTGCTCTCATTCTGCCACAGCAGACATTTCCAAAAGTGATGATTTTCTGTTTTTTCTAAGAACATTGTCAAAATGTTTTGATGACCCAAGAGATCAACCTTACCAAGACCTTCACCTTTCTTCATTTTCAGATACTGTGCGGTGGGCACAGGTGATGGTCATGTGGTGGCTCGTTTCGTGTCTCATTATTGTTTGGCTGCTAATTAAAGAAGAAGAGACAACTAAGGGGCCTGAGTCAAGTTAATTAAAATTAAAGCAAAAGATGTTAATGAGCAGTAAAGTCTGGTCACTAATGAAGAAGATGGTTAGAATGAAAACCTGCAGCCACTGTGGCACTCCAGGACTGGAGTTCGACACCCGTGCATTAGTCGATTGTGCTGACTTCCATAGGCATCGAGAGCCATCCCAGCTGAGATGTATCACCACCTGTGTAGTTCATCCATTATGAGCTCCTGGATGGGTCTAGTCAGGATGCTAGTCCATCTATATTGGCATTTACAGTGTATATGGCATCAGTAATTTTGAACTGATATACTTTATTAGTCCCCCAAAAGGAAAATTGTCTTTGGGACTCAGGTCCAGTCAGGATTCCAGTCCTTCTGTTATGGTATTTACAGTGTGTATGGTGTAGATATGTTATTGCAGCAGATCGGGCTGTAAAGTGTGAAGTAGGGGACGCTTACAGTACAGCTGAGTGAAAGTTTTGCACATGCACAATGCAAATTGGGCAGGTAGCACAGAGCAATTGCTGACATTCCCATCCATCATTGCAGCTGCAGCTCTGTGATGGCAGGCTGGCCTTGCAAAGCATCATGGGGAACTGGAAAGAAAAAAAAAGTTTGTCTAAGCCAGCAGCATGGCAGACTTTTAGGGAAAATGCCAGCAAACGAGGTCACCAAAGAACCTGCAGATCTGCAGCAAAAGGCACTTTTGTCGAATTTGGTGCTTAATTCACCTGTCGATTGCAGCCAAGTTAGCCACTGGTCACAACAGACATATTAGCCAACCTGCTCAGGATTACAGTTTTTTCTTTATGTTAAAAAAGGTTTTTTTTTTTTAACTATTATACAGTATTTTACACTTAATTATCTTTATTTACTTTGTGTTTTTGTTGTTTGTCCATGGCTGTTTAATGACTGAACCAGCCTAGCCCTGAAGAGGGGACTGATGGTCCTGAAACATGTAGTCTGGCTCCTTCACTTGCCCCAAAACATTTGAAACCCCTCAGGCATTAATTGGTCTTTTCAGTGTCCATCTCCTTGGAGGGTCCAATACCTCTGCATTTATACCATAATGAGATGGACTTTTCTACTTCACCTCTGTTGTTTTTCACTGGAAAGTAAAACTAAGACATGCAATTCTTTATAAATGAAGTACAGCGAAGCGTATGACTGCCTGGTAAATATAATCATTGCATGGCTCAGCATCTTTGTGTTTTCTTTTACAGTTAAGTATTAAGCTCATCTTCCCTCTTTGGTTTCGTCTTTATACTATTTGAGACAAGATATTTTTTAAACAGAAGTGGCAGTTACTGTGCTTGTTAAGCTCCATCTCTGCACAGGAGCTCCCATTTCACACATTGCTGCACTTTAAGGTGATGCGGCCCCTCAGCACCTGCTCACGATGAGTTCATCACAGGGTCAGGGTCAGCTCTGGAATTAATGCGGACTCGGCCTGATGGCAGTTACCACCTTTTCACATGAACAGACGTCAGCTACTGTATGTGGCAGTGATTTTTAAAAGTAGGCAGAAAGGACATAAAGCAAACAAAGCAAGTGCGACTTGTGTGTGGAATGCGCCAAGCTAGACGTTTGGAGGTGTGCTGCACATTCTGTGCCACACACTGGGCCATAGGTAATTACGGGGCCCGTCATAACATTTGAGACAGAGGCACGTTTTTCCTTGATTTCCCCCTCTGCTCCACAGATTAAAATTACAAATCAAACAATTCAGACAGGGCAGCATGGTGGTGCAGTGGTAGTGCTGCTGCCTCGCAGTTAGGAGACCCAGGTTCGCTTCCGGGGTCCACCCTGTGTAGAGTTTGCATATTCTCACCGTGTCTGGGTGGGTTTCCACCGGATGCTCCAGTTTCCTCCTACAGTCCAAAGACATGCAGGTTAGGTGCATTGGCGATTCTAAATTGCCCTTGGTGTGTGTGCCCTGCAGTGGGCTGGCGCCCTGTCTGGGATTTGTTCCTGCCTTGCGCCCTGTGTTGGCTGGGATTGACTCCCGTGACCCTGTAGTTAGGATATAGCGGGACAATGGCTGACTGACAATTCAGACGTGATTAAAGACCACAGTGCAGACTTTCATTTAAAAGAATTGCATACATTTTGGTCACACAGCACTTCTTACGTATGGTCCTCCGATTTCAGGGCACCATAATGTTTGAGGCCATTGGTATCACAGGTGTTTGTAGTTCCTCCAGTGCTTTATAAGATAACTTGGCTTGCTTCTACCCTTAGGAGTCTGTACTTGCCATTGTTCAACATGAGGACATGAGCTGTGTCACTGAAAGTCAAAGAAGCCATTATGAGCCTGGAAAATAAGAATAAGGCATAGGCAGTATGATGTAGTGGTTAAGGTTCTGGACTTTAAACCCTGAGGTTGTGGATTCAAACCCACAACTGGCACTGTGTGACCCTAAGCAAATCACATGACCTGCCTGTCCAAAAGAAATGTAACCAGTGGCATCATAAATGTTGTCACCTTGGATAATAGTGTCTGCCAAATAAGTAAATGTAAATAGGTCAAGGAAGACCTCCGCCGCTGATGACAGAAGAATCCTCAATACGTTAAAGAAAAAGCTCCAACCGCCTGTCTGACAGATCAGAAACAGTCACATACTGTATGTGTGTATGTGTGTCAGAGATGACAATCTGCAGAAGACTTCATGAACAGAAATACTGAAGCCATACTGTGATATGCAAACCAGAAAAATAAGATGGTCGGATTACAGTTTGTGAAAAGGACTTCAGAAGAGCCTGCAGAATTCTGTAAAAAGGTCTTGTGGGCAAATGAGACAAAGATGAACCTGCATCAGAATGATGGCAAGAGCAAAGTGTGGAGATGAGAAGGCCCTGGCCAAGATCTAAAGCAGACCACCTCATCTCTTAAACATGGTGCTAGGGGTGTTATGGATTGGGCATGTATGGCTGCCACAGGTACTGGCACACTTCTCTTTATTGACGATGGAACTGCTCACAGCAGTGGCCAATGAATTCTAAGGTTCATAGAAACATCTGATCTGCTCAAGTTCCAGTAAAAGCCTCCAAACTCCCGTGATGGAGCTTCATCCTACTTGAAGGTAATGATCCAAACATACTGTTGAGGCAAAAAAGGAGTTTTACAAAACTAAAAAGTAGAAAATTCTTGAATGGCCAAGCCATATACTGAAGAGAAAACATTCGAGGGATGCAAACTTAATGGTTGTATGAGAGGCTTGGCAGAGCATCACCAGAAAAGACCATCATCAGCACCAGGTGATGTTTGTGAATTGCAGACCTCAAGCAATCATTGCATGCAAAGGCTGTGTGACAAAGTCCTAAATGTGACAGCTTTAATACACCTGCCATTGCTGTGTGTCTCAAACTTTATGTTGTCTAGAAACGGTGAGGGGGAACAATGTTGAAAAAGTGGTGTGACCTGTCCGCTCAAATTAAAAGTCTGCACTTTGATCACATCTGAATTGTTTGATTTGTAAATTTAAACTGTGGAGCAGAGGGGGAAATCAAAGAAAAATGTGTCTTTGTCTCAAACATAATGGAGGACACGGTATTTGGCAAGGTGCTCGGTTGGCTGTTCCATGGGAGTGCTTTCACTGTAGTTTCACTGTGGGGGAGTAAATGCTAACATTTTATTTTTATTTATTTATTTATTTATTTTATTACTATTTAATTTAATATTGTTTCTTTGTATCAGTATACTGCTGCTGGATTATGTGAATTTCCCCTTGGGATTAATAAAGTATCTATCTATCTATCTATCTATCTAGTTGTTTGGCATAAGGGAGATTTCTTGGTGAGCCCAGATATTTAGAAGAAGTGAATCACTGTGTTTAGTTCAGGCTTTCATCATATATGTAGCCTTGGCAGTAGGGTGCCATTAGGTATGGGATCAGGTCAACTCTGTGATATTCAATATTTCCCAATATGTTCTCATAACACATTAAAGTTTGGAGGTCAGCACCATATAGACAGGTACGGTATGTACACATGTTCTGTGCAGAGTCCAAAACCTGGTATGTTTTCTCACAATAATATTATGAAATATTAGCAGTTTTTTTTTTTCTTACAAAATGTAATAATTTCTTGAATGGCTTAACTTGCAGGAAGCAGATGTAATAGTGTGTATTTTTTGCTACCATTTTTGTTTTAGATCTCCTCAACTTAATTTTTAGGCTTCCACTGTATGATTGCCTGCCTTGCTGGCATGTGTGTCATGGCGCTGTCTCACTCTCTGTTTGCCTGTTTTGTAGAAAGGCAAAGCTCTTCATTCACTGCAGTGCTAAGCACTGGTCACAGTACATGTTCAGCTGTGTAGTTTTCATGTATTGTTTTATGATTTACATTGTTTGTAATGGTTCCAGATGCTTTTTCTTGTTTGTAGCAGTCTGTATGATGTAATGTAATGTACTGTCGTGTCTCACTTCATGACAGCCTTTGGTTCCAGCCAGTTTGTCTTTACTTGATTTTATCGTTAAACATGTTGACGTGTATTAAGGGGGTGGACCCCTGTGTCTGATGTTATTTTCACCAAGCTGACTTTGATTATAAGGTGCCACGTCTGCATCACTGCAATCTGTGAGCAACGTGTGCCATCACACAGAGACGTGCCTTTGTGTCATTTTCACCAATGAAAATACACCTGATCTGACGTCACCTACCCTAACCTAATATTAGCATCATTCATATATATCACATAAATTAATAATAATTCTTTAAGTAGAGTAATATTACATTAATAACAATAATACTATTGTAAATGACCACTTACAACTCTGTTTCGACACTATTCAGTTTTGTTTATTGCCATCGTTAAAGCATGACATTGTTAACTGACTCATCATGGCTGTATTTATTTTATAACATTACCAGCATAGTAAGTACCGTGCTTGGAGTTGGACAACTCGTACATGGCATCCAGTGCACTTAGCAGCTTCTTGAATCCTTCCTTCTCTATGATATTGACTTGTACTTTACAGGGAAGGCCCCAGGGAAGAATCTGTAAGAGGACAGCCGATATTCTGAGGAGGGCATTGACATCTTGGTGGAAATGGAGCCATTCCAATTACCCAACTCTTTGGGAGTATAAAAGCTTCAGTTTTTGAAAACTGCAGACTGCTTATCTTAAGTTTTAATTTTGCTCAAATGAATTAGGAATAACTAAAGAGACAATTCACATTGAAAATATTTTTCTCTTTTACTTTCTTTCTGTATTGCACTAGTAATGTTTAAGTTTCACACATCTGTTTCAGTCGGTTTGTAACTTATTGGTAGAGGTAACGTAAAACAGTGTGGATGCCACAGGATCGAAATCCGTGTCAGTCAGTTTCTGACTTAAGAATGGAAAACATTTTCAAGTGCGGCGGTGCATACAGAATGAAGAATTTGGGCTGAGTCATCCATCACAAGGACAGCTGGCCAATCAAATGTGTCTAATGTCACATGTCTGGGGCTCCAATGTGGAATTTTAGTGAAAATGATTGCCCAGCTGAAGAATCGAAAAAGGAAAACAACATAAAGAATGACAACATACTGTAAGAACTGATGTCAGAGACCAAGACACATCAGAATGAAAGAAAGAAGGAAAACCCTTTTCATTTAGACATCAGAGAACGCAAACTTCTGCATAGCAGCAACTGTAAAATTAAAAAGGCTGCACAGGACAACAAACATCCACCTTTGACTCTGCTGATTTTCAGTAAGTGTTTCTAAGACTGCTGTATATCCAGACTTTTGCTTTCTATTTCCTTTTCTGTTATACTTTTCTCTACTTATATTGTTATACTTTAGAAGGTTTCAGATTTCTATTCTTTGTCTTTATATCTCAAGTAACTGAAGTAATTAAGTAAACATTAGGGCGCCTCGTTTTGGGAAGATTGCTGCTTTCTTGCCTCAGGGTTATCAAAGCTAAGGGATTGCACCTCACTACGAAGAACAAGTGCGGGAGAAGTAAGACCCTGTTGGTTGGCAAACGGCATATAACCAAAAGGGTGTTAAGCATTCGTGTGTCTCACGGATGTTGGGTTTCAGCCAGGGTTCCCATCCTGATTGTGGTTCAAATTTTTTTTTTATTCTGTTTTGTTCATGTTCGATCCAATTAGTTATGTTAATGTTACTTTTGTTGATTATTTGCATAATTCTTTCTTTTTGATTGTGTCTATATATTTAAACTGCCTGAGTTATGTTCAGTGTGTGTTGTGGATGGTCCCCCAAGAGGCGGGGCCACCTGTCAGTCACTGTCTGGAGCTGATCTCCGCCTTATAGAGTTCCTGGCGGTTCATTTTGAATGTGCTGGAGAGTTTTGGTGAGTTCTCTGTTTTTGCTGTGCCTTGTGCTTAATGTGATTTATTGGATGTGTTTGACCTTCTTCTCCGTTTTCTTCTTACTCTGATTGTGATTTGGGACTTTGTTTGCGTTGGATTGCGTTATGGTTCTAGGCAACTACTTTATGCCATTTGTGTTCTTTAAGAACTTCATGTGAAACATTTTCCTGGAAATAAAGCTTTTTCACTTTTATAAAGTTTCGGTGTGTTTTCCCATTTATTTTGCTGGGGTATTGGCAGTATATCCCCCTCTAGTGCAACTCATTGGGACTCCGAGTCATAACACGGGACACCCGTATACTTCTTAGTACTGGTGATTTTGAGTCCCTTTGGAGGAGTGAGAAGTGACAGGCTTAAGGCATCGTTCTCATGTACTTTTGTGAAAGAGATCCTATGTGGGATACAACAGAGGGCATCACTCATATGTAATTGTGTGTGTGTTAATGTTAAAGTGCGAGAGTAGATGAACTTAGTAATCAACTTAGTAAGTCTTACCATAATACAACAACTAAATATTACTTTGACTTTCATTCCAAATGAACAGTGAAGTAACATCTCCCTATTGAAATTTGCCATTATAAAGTCACACAGATTTTAAGTTCATTAAGTGATATTTTATTAACTTATTACTAACCTCTGCTCATCAAATAACATGGTATGGTTGAAGGAGGAATCACAAGTCCCAAATAATAAATGTTGGGACACCAATCCGGTCATCCATGTTTACTTTTCAACATAAACAAATAATACTGAAAATGCAAGCGTCCACTAGCATGGAGGCAATAAAATAAACGACAATAAAAGGTGGCCACAGCGGGGCCTCGTGGGTCCTTTTGTGATTCTCTTAGGTCAGTTATGCAGGAGCTCCGTCCTGTGTCATGCTCTGTTCACAGAATGACGCCGTGACCTCTGCCGAAACCGGAAGGGGCGGAGTCAGGGGCCATCACTGGGCGTCTTCTCACTGTGGTGGAAGGCATAGGAGAGGACATGAATAGTAGCAGCGCCCCCCCTCTTAACCGGGGTGGAGAATCACATATCTTACTGACAGGGATCCATAGATGCACAATGGTTATACATTTAACTCTGAATAATCTTAAAAAATTCAAAGATCACTAGGACATTGTATTTATAAATGATTCACTATGTCTTGAATATCCATTATCATAAACAGGAAGCACAATTCACCTGTGTGGCAGATGGCCGGGATGCCTCCATGCTGGAAGGACCAGGGGAGCCATCCTATTCAGAGTGTTACCTCCCCCGGTTTGCTGGGTTGCAGTGGTGCCTCAGAGTCCCGCAGGGCTTCATGGGAGTTGGAGTTGGTTACAGCCCTGTTGGGATCCGGGGGTGCCGCCAGCGGGTGCTGCAACAGCTGCTGAGCCCTCTTGGCCGGTTTTTCCACCACACCCAGAAGTGCTGCCGGAAATAAGTCAACGAGCACCTGGAGCACATTCAGGGTTGTTATAAAAGAAGCCAGCAGTCACCACTCTGAGAACCAGAGTCGGGAGGAGGGAGATGAAGCTAGCCTGGAGGAGAAAATAAAAGGAAAAGGAGAAAGAGAAGATGAAGAGTAATGTGTAGAGGTGTGCTTGTGTATTGGGAACTGTGTTTGACTTGTGGGGACGAGGAAGGAGTTTCCCATGAGGAAAAACAAAAATAAAAACTCTTGTGTGTTTTGAACTCGTGTCCTACGCCTGTCTGTGTCTGGGCTGGCCTTTATACCTGCTACACAAAAACTCAAAATGAAAATAAAATGGCCGGTAATGCAGTTTACCTCATAACTGACACTCCATCGTTTAATAATTTGCACAGAAGAAACCAATGAAAGCTGCTGTTTTATTCCTGCTTATAACATTTCAGTGGCTGAGATGTATGAATGAGTACTACACTTCTAGATGTGGTGTGAATTTCTGGTTAGCGTCGTTATCTGACCACTGCCAACGTTACGAGTGTTTTTGGGATGCGAGTTAAGTAAGCAAAAGTGTGTCCTGCAATGCGGTAAGTCACCATAGCTGTTATCTCCGTCCCCCTGCTTCTCATCCCCTTACGCGGTAAATGGCGATCACGTCATAGGAGTTTGCTAAGCAGGGACCCGTTCAGCCGGGAAGGCCTCTTTAAACGCAGTCACGTGTTTTATCACACTTAGCACCACCAAGCAACTCAAGCAGAGTTGGCATAGTCATGTATAGAAAGATTTTTTGCGGATTTTATTCAACTTTAAGAATAAGTTGCAGAAAACCAAATCAAACTGCTAAATGTTACTATTTCAACTCTTTTTGCATGCTGATTTTCCCTAAATATCGAATCAAATCAAAAATTGGACATATTGCCTGGCTCAAGGATCAGATATCAGGATCAAGGAGTCATTTGAAAGTTTGTAGCTCATGAGAGCTTTGGGCTACACATTAGATTTGGCATCCACGTTATAAAATGGTGAGCGTAAGGGCTTAAGACATTTGACGTTATGCTTGAGCACTTTGTAAGAGAATCAGCGCCACAGGTTTAACACTTTTGTCTTTTATATGCCATTGAGTTGAGTGCTTTACACGAGAGCGGTGTCCTTTGGGTTTGAGTAATTTATAAAGCATTGGACCACCTTTTGTCTGTGATGTGGCATCGGGGATGCACAGTTAATAAGACATCGGACGCCTGAGTTCAAACGTTTTGTCTGTAATTTGTCACTGAGGCTGAGCGTTTTCTTATGAGTTCAGCCATCAGAGTATTGTCTTTAAAGTGGCATTCAGGTTAGCCTCCCAAGGTTAAGAGGTTTGTCTGTATTGTGGTGTTGGGGTTGAGTGTGTTAGCAAAGCACATGTTAGTCAGCCATGAGCAAAGGCTTCAGGTGAAATCTGGCATCCTGATTTCAGCGATTCAATGAGAATTCCCGTACTGCAGCTGAATGCCCGGTGGGAGATGTGGGCATGGTGAGGCTCAATTGCTCTCCACTTAAACAGACTCTCCTGTTGTAGGCCTCAGTGCCGCTGCTCGCACGTATCTACATGGTAGGGGGAATCACAGTGAATTGGATGTCATGATTTGACATGATGGTTGACATTTCGCTGAAAGGCAGCCTAGTCGCAGTGATCATCCTAACTGCAGCATTTACCGGGCACATTCTCCACAGAGCTGTGAAGGTGACATGTCCTCAGCACTTGTGTGCTTTTTCTCATGTTTAATCCATGTGGAGTCATGGCAGGACAACACAATATATGCTGCTAAGTCTTGAAAAGCTATTCTGTAAAAGAGGTGTACGCTGCTCACACTTTTATGAAAGCCGGCAGGTAAACAGGCCTGAAGAAGGTGATTTTATTCAGAGCTGCAGCATCTGGCAGTGCCAAAACCTGGCCAGGCCTGTGCTTTTTTCACTTCAGTAGGCTCACAGCAGAGCTGCCCCTACCTGCCAGTCTGGCTTCACCCCAGGGAGGTACTGCAGTTCTTACACCCTTACTGATCTGTGTAACTGCCCCAAATGTAAACCACTTAATATCTGATACTCTGTGGGTAGGATCACAATTCTGATGTCACCCACCACGGGAAGGATAATCTTTATAAAATATCTCGGCTTTCTATGATATGTTAAGAATGTCGAGTTTGACTCATTTAAATGCCCAGCAGTCCAGAGCAGCTTTGATATCTCAAAAATGAGGACATGCGGCACTGAATGACACAAAATGTGGATGATTAACACCATTCTGAGAGGTGCAACACCAGCCACTCTTCTTCCAAGAGAAGGTGGGCAGCTGCCTGCGTCATAAACTCCCACGGCTGTGCTGACCCTGAACATCTGTGGCGTTCTGTGGGTTTCTTTTTTTTCTTGGCAACCCGTGTTGTAAAATTGATGTCACCACAGTCAAGGTGGGTGTGGCTTCATGACAGTTTCTAGTGGGTGTGACTTCATGACAGTTTCTAGTGGGTGTGGCTTCAGCCTTTAAAAATGAATGTAATATTATTGGGTAAAGGTGGAGTTTTATGGAATCCTAACCCTTGGATTCTATTTTCGATTGCACTGATTGTTCATCTTTTGGTTATAAGAAAGCATATTGGAAATGTCATCATTAAAAAAATAATAATAATACAATATTAGAATTATTAACTAGCGGCATGGGGATACAATCATTAGGCTACTAATGGATCGGGATTGTGTACTTCTCCATATACAGTTAGCTGACCTGGCACACCTAAAACACAAGATACATGAGAGAGTTGGTCCCACAAGTGGGCTGAAGGTTGCCAAGATCACTCTATAACGTGTATTTTGTTAGGTTCTGCTTGCATTAAATTTGTTTTTTTTTTAGGTATTAAGTTCATAAAAAATTAATTTTCTGCTTATTGTTACTTCATTTTTTTCATTACCTTCAGTAATCTCCCTCCAGTGCCCACTGTTGAGTAGTTAACGTTGTTGCGGTGACCACTCTTGAAGCAAACATAATTCATTAGTTAAATTGCTGTAAATTTTTCACAAGGGTCACACTGCCACTGCGTTGACTCCACTCTTCGTTTATTTTCCTGCAAAGCTACCGTGGTGTTTACATTGAATAACCACGCTCACCTTGACGGGGAGTCAATATGACAACTCAAGAAACAGCCTTGTAATGAATGAGTCTCACTTCAGGTGTCGGCTCCCGCTGGTCTGTCATTTCAAGGTGCTGCCTTGCTTGCCTCCTAAAACATTACGGGCGAAAACCTCATGGAGATGCGATCCTGGCATCTGTAGATGCAAGTGCTAAGGAGCCATTGATTGATGTAATGTTTTCTATAACATTTTTGTTTTCTATGGAGTCTGGTCCTTAATTGTCGGATGAAATGTTCCAATGGAACGGGCTGTATATATATATATGTGTGTGTGTGTGTGTGTGTATGTATTCAGTCAGTCATTACCCAACCTGCTATATTCTATCCTAGTGTCATGGGCGTCTGCTGGAACAAACCCCGGGCAGGGTGCCAGCCCACCACAGAGCACACACACACACACACACACACACACCAAGTACACACTAGAGACAATTTAGGATCGCCAATGCACCTAACCTGCATGTCTTTGGACTGTGGGAGGAAACCCACACAGACACAGGGAGAACATGCAAACTCCACACAGGGATGACTCGGGAAGCGAACCCAGGTCTCCTAACTGCAAGGCAGCAGTGCTACCACTGCGCCACCGTGCAGCCCCGTGTATGTATTTATATTGTATATATATATGTATATATGTGTATGTATTTATATATATATATATAACATACATATAACAAATAAGTTAAATAATAAAATTTCAATTCCAGATTTTGTTTTGTTACTCTGGAAGTATCATTACCAATGCAAGATATCTGAAGACTGCAGTGATTTATTGATTTCGACCCCTTTTAAAAAGAAAGGCAGCCATGGTCTTTACCACTGTATCTGCTATTCTCAGCACTGTAGGGGGCACTGTTTGTGCCTCCCGCTCCTCAGTGTTTCACAGAACACTGCCATGAAGCCCAGGGGCCCAGGCTGGGATGCTTTTAGACCAGAATCCAGCTGGCTGCCCACAGCTCCTCCTTCCCAGCTCAGTATCTTTTAGGTTTGCATTTCTGCGGTCTTCGCCCTGCAGCTTGGCACATGTCCATGTAATCACAGTGGCTTCAGAATGCCCACAAACAGGCAGTTGGCCAGTATTTGATGGGTCTGACGAGCATAATGCCTGGGCGTTTTTTTTTTGGTTTGTCTTGGCAGCCTGATGTTGTTATTAACTTGATAAAAGTTGTTCTGCTTTAAATAGGAACCAACGTTATATGAAATGCTACCATGAGGAGTGCCACCGTGACTTTTTTTTTTTGGCTGGGTTGATTTCAGTCACGTGTAAATGTTTTTTGGACACTGCCTTCCTTTGAATACATCCCTCCTGCCTGTTGATAGAAAGAGGAGAGCAGGACAATTTGCTTTCTGTTTTTCCTCTCCTTTCCCCCTGAGTCCACCTGATCTGCCCCCCACTCTGGTGCGACAGGTGAGCCTCAGTGTTTCTGTAAGTAGGCGGGAGCAGCAGTGAAATCCGCTAAGGACACACGGTCCTCTGTTCACTGGGCACGCAGGATGTGTTTCGAGCTGCGGCCAGTTCACTACAAGAATGCTTTGTGTTCAAAAGGTCAGGGGCGACTGACACTTCTCAGATGCCTTCAAGTGCACACCGTTGTTTCTCGGCTCAGTGTGCCTTTCATTTTCATCTCAATTGAAGGGCCTAATGACTCAGGTGGAATTTGTAAAAAGAGCGTTTTTGAGGATGTAGTTAAAAGAAGCTGTCATTCGGTGTCACGTTGGAGCGTGCTTTGTGCTGCAGCCGCACACCTCTCAGAAGCTGCTTGTTCCCCCCATGTTCACGTACTTCTCAGGTACTGTTTGCTGCTTTCTGCAATGGACAGATAAATGGATGTTTAGGTTTGTCCCAGAAAGACTATCTCTAGAGTGATGTCAACAACTGAAGTCATGATATGGCTTCTGTGGCCTGTTTTAAGTGAGGAAGGGGTTTAGTATTGTTGGAGCAATGGGGTACAAGACAGGAAGGATAGCTCCAAATGATCTGACGCTGTCTTGCTCTGCTAATCACGCTAGTGTTGCTGGTGGGATAGTTTGTATGGGACTGAAACCCTGTCTGAAATGCTAGCTATCAAACAATGAAACAACCTCAAAGTAAATCCCACTTCCCCTGAGTGAAAAATCACAAGGACAGTGGAGGATAATGTCGCAGTAAAGGTAGAAAAGATAATTGAAAAATTATATGGCACTCTCTTACTTTTGCTAATCATAATGGCGTAGCCGGTAGGATAGTTTTACAGGATTGTAATCCTATCTGAAGTGTTAGCATTCAGACGAACAAGTAAATGGTTGTTAACTCCACAGTAAATCCCACCTGCGAAATGATGCCGACTTTATCATATAATGTTGCAGTAATGGGGCGAGTGAGGTAGAAAAGACAATCGGGTGGGGGGGAAGAATGTCACAGTGCACTGTTGTCAAATTTTTATCAGAAAAATACACAATGAAATACAAATATCTAATGGAGCACAAAATGAAAACCTTAAAAGATCCAAACCCCTATGCGACACCAACACTCTCAAACCACGCAGCCTTGTGAATAAACTGCACTGGTCCTTGGAGACATGAGGTCCCCTACCATTGGTGCGTTCGTCGATAGTGACACTGGATGACCGTTATCACCATTTTTATTGCTGCCTTCATTTTTGTTTTGCATAACTTCCAGTGTATTTGTGTACTGACTGATGTTTATTTTCCGCTTTATCGTTATTTTTAGTGTTTTGGATTTTTTTTTGTTTTCATGTTATTTTTGTTAATATTGTTATGTTCATTCATTATTTAGTATGTACATATTATGTATTTAAGCTGTTTCAACATATTCCTTATTTTCTGTGGGTGGACCCCCAAGCAATGGGACTATTTCAGGCTGGGTTGTGAGTCCCACAGACATTCATGAATTATTGTGTTGTAAACCTCCTTTCTTATAAATACTATTTGGATTTCTTGTTTCTTGTTTAGATTTTGCTTCATTAGTTGCGTTATAGGAGAACATACTGTATTTAAAGACCATCCCCTGTCTTTATTTTATATATCAACATTTGCAGAATATGTACACCCTCACCAGAGCTTTCAGATACATGAAAGGCAGTGACGTGCTGTGTTTATGGATGGAACGAGAAGTGAAGCATACTGACACCTTTTGTTGGACCACCTTTTTTTGGGTACACCTTGCCTGATAAATGGGCCTGAAATGCCCCGAAAGCCTGTATATTGTAATTCTTCTCGGGTAGCCAATAAAATAAGTCATTTAACTTCACTTCTCATTAATCATATGTTAGAAAAGAGGACTGACGAGAGGATGTTTGCCTCCATGAAGCCTGTCAGATGTTACCCTTATAATAAGGAGTTTAAGGTTTGGAGTGCAGAGGTCTCAGGTGCATCTAGATGGTGTTGTAGCTTGCTGGACCTCGAACCCAGAAGTAATTTTATTATTTTGCAAAAGTGATGCCAGGGAGGGGGTTAACAAACTGTCACAGTGTACAAGATAGTGATACATCAATACTGAAACCCCAAAACTATGGGAGCCTTGCCAAAATGGTGTTTAGATACTATTGAAGCCCCTTCAATAGTATCCATCATTCAAGCCTTTGTAGTTACTGATGACCTTCTCAAGGTGGCTGTAATTGACCGTTCATACTTTAACAACATGGTGCTCGGCTGATCTTCACACCCCTGTAGTCGCTGGTAAGCCTAGGAAGGTGGTCTAACTCCTGTGCTCCAACCTCTGTGTTGACCTTACCAAGTGAAGCCTCCTCAGTTACTGGTGACCTTACTTAGGTACTATAGATGTAATCCACTATTACGGTTACTGTAGATGTCGCCAAGATGACCTTACGCCTCTGTCTAAGTCATGTCTGCATTTTGGTGTCAGATGGGAAATACAAGTAACCCGCTAAAAAATTTCACCTGAATGATGTGGGAGCTCCTTGTGGGACAATCTGGAGAAAACGGCTACCTGAATTAACCGGACTGTGATATAATGGAACCTTTCATCTCAGTTAATAACATAAAATAAAAAACACCAGTAACGGCGTACTGCAAGATAACGTGCAGTGAATACACTTGACTTTCTCTGTCTCTGTTTAGCATTTGTTTGCTCAGAGGTTGATGTGCTTGCTGCTTCCTGAGCAGCTCTTCTTTTCTCCACCCTAGCGGCCCGCTGCTTCTCTTCTTTCGTTGGCACCTTTTCGCGTTAAAACTGATAAAGTTAGTTTTTGTGTTGCAATTACTTAGTACGTTTTCTTTAGTTTTTCACTTAAGCTGACACTTAAGTCTTCAATCTGCCTCAAAAATGATTAGCGAAGGTGGTAGGGAATGAGAACGGCGCCCATACGCAGTAAATAGGTGAAACGGTTTACGAGCTACAGGTGATTTAAAATCCTGGACAGACAAACGAACAGCCACGGTAGCGTATTATATAAGAAGATGTTCAGACGTAAAGGGTGTTTTTCTGGGTAAATCGGAGTGATGTGACTCACTTTTAATATGTTAGGCTTGCTCAATAAACTTTCGTAGAAACTTTTTTATGTAATTTGGGGTCCTGGGGCCTCATGTATAATGCCGTGCGTAGAACTCACACTATAACATGGCATAAGCACAAAAGCGGGAATGTGCGTATGCACAGAAAAATCCAGATGCATAAATCTGTGCATACGCAAACTTCCACGTTCTTCCGCTACATAAATCCCGGTATGAGGTACCATGGAAATGTGTGTGGCTTTACACCAAGTTTAGGTTTTATACATTGTGATTTGAGCGTGGAAACGTTCGTATGCAACATTTTTGTGCGTACGCACTGTTTATACATGAGCCCCCTGGTGTTTCATTAGTTTTATAAAATTGCCGAACGTGAAAGGTCAGCATTCATTTTAAGCTGGAAGAATTAAGGTAGCTTTGGTCTCTCTGAATTTCTTTCTCTCAGAACCTCATATTTACTATCTCTCTGACAGCCTGTGGATGCAGCATACTGGTGTCCTTACTAAGATGGTGTGTGACAACTTCCGAAGCCCCTACAGCTCCTAGTATCAGTCTGCTGTTGTAGGCCATACAGTAAGATGCTCTGAGCCTCAAAGCACCTGCATTTGTCTGCGGATTTATCGCTGTTTCTCTTATGGCAAGGAAATTGGCTATTAAGTACCAGGCCAGTCCTTACAGGCAGCATGCAAAATAAACAAAGTAATATTCTTTTTTGTTTATTTATTAGCCTGATACTTTCAGAAAGCTCAGTCTGGTCTTTTCACGCTTCCATATCGCTTAACTAAACAAGTGTGGAACCTCATTACGGATGAGGTGCAGCATATGAGCACAGAGCTGAAGGCCGCAAAGTGTGTCTGATGTTTTTATTGCGCGTGAAAGCTGATTTGCTATGAATGGGACGCTGCTTTTGATTTGCGCTGCCTCTGTCAGCGAGCGGCGGTCGGCTCTGAAAGGCCAATGAGGCAATTTAGAAAGCCTCACCACGCATTAAGGGAGGTCTCGTCAGCCGATGTAGAAACTCTGATGCCGAGTAATTGAAGACGCGCTCTGCCCATCTTATTAACCCCTTTCTGAACCATGGAGAGCAGTGGGGCTCAAATACGATTTCTTTAGAATGATTAATGGCCGTTTATGGGGATGTGGAGTCTTTTATTAAGGACGCTGCAAGCATTTTGCAATTATATATATATGCTCAATGAAAATTGTATTATTATTTATTAAAATTAAAAAAAGTCCGTAAGTGCGGCCAAACTAGACCGTGGTGCCTCTGTGACCTCAGATGGGTAGTCAGGAGAAATAAATCAACTGGCCGCTTTGGGCTGCCTTCCCTTCCTGCATGTGCAGCTTTATTCAATCCACCAGGGTGGGCAACTGGTGGGGAAAAAGGGAATTTTGTGAGCCGAAGCCCAAGATCCAATTTAGTATTAGCACTATGAACTGAAACAGAGCATCTCCCTTTCACTTTAGTCACCACGTCCCCCATGTTGCAAGGCAGTGTACGGAAGAGGACAGGCAGACCCAGTGCCCTGTGTGTTGTGGATACCCTCTGCGCACCCTACACTCACTGGGCAAATTCTTAAGACCACTCCAGGAATGCTGGGTTGTGATTCTTTTTGCTGTCAAAACAAACTCAGGTCTTCATGGTGTGGATTCCACAAGATGTTAGAAACATTCCTTTGAGATTCTGTTCTGTGTTAACGAGAACGCACCATATAATGTCAGCCGGATGTTCCTGCTATAAAGCTCCCGTTCTACCACATCCCAAAGGTACTCTAGTGGACTTGGATCCAGAGACTGGGAAGGCTACTGAAGAACACAGAACTCATTGTCCTCTTCATGAAACCAGTATGGTTAGAAAATATGGCCATAAAGAGAATCACATGGTCAGCAACAAAACTCAAATATGCTGTGGCCTTCAAGCGATGATTTGTTGGTACTAGCAGGCCCAAAACGTGCCAAGAAAACATTCTTCCCACCATTCCCCCACCCGTATCCTTCAATAAGAGCGTGTAAATAAAGGCGAGCTTCAAAAGGGCGACCTCAATTGGGCGCAGTGAATAAAGGCAAACGCAACAAAATTATTACAGAAAATTTATTAGATAAAGGCAATGATTGAATGTATAAAAAGACGAAAGCAAGAATATTAAAACATCCAATTAATTAATGCATGAACTTCTAACAAACTATTTCTGGAACAAATTTGTGAAGAAAATTTATTAGATAAGGGCAATGATTGAACGTATAAAAAGGCGAAAGCAAGACTATTAAAACTTCCAATTAATTAATGCATGAACTTCATCTGTGCGTAGATAGTCTCTTGATGAATAATCCATTTTTGGTATCACAATGAGACAAACATTTTCCAATCCTATATTCATTGCATTTTCAGATGTGTTTCCCATTGATAGTTTTCTCTTTTCTGAATGTGTAGCCTTCGACTACGAGTAGATCTGCACCTTTGTTGCTCTTCACATACTGTATTCCAGAGCCATTTGAACTAAATTATCTACGAACGCCTTTATTCGCCGCGCTCAATTGAGGTCGCCCTTTTGAAGCTTGCCTTTATTTACACGGGCCTACTGTATATTCGCCGCGCCCAGTTGAGGTCGCCCTTTTGAAGCTTGCCTTTTTGTGCGTGCCCTTATTGAATAGAGCCTCCCCGACCACCAGCCAGGACTGTTGAGGTCTGAGTGCATGGATTCATGCTGTTGGCTCCAAATTCTGACCCTACCAACTGTGTGCCTCAGCAGAAATTAGGGATGTTAAAATTCAAGAAATGTGGTAAACGTTTTATATGAAGAATCAAAAGTGTGTAAACACTGAACAAATTAGTATCAAATTACAGCAACTCAAAAGAGGCAGCTTTAATGTTCATCTCATTCTCCGCAAATTCTAACGTTTTGGAAGGTCACTTGAACTGCACTGTGCCTCTGAAATGTCTGCTAGCGTGACGCACAGTCTCCCGCAATTCATTCCATGCTTTCTGCCACTGTATTTGGCTGGTGTTTAAGCATTGGGACATGGGGTTTAAGACGTGCAGCATGCGTTCTCCCGTTTGATATTCCAGTCTTTTTCTGGTTTTGCCTATGAGTGGTGCGTCTGTGTGCACCCGGCTAATAGAGTAGTCTTATTCCAATTACTTCTGTTTGCTCACTGTGTAAAAAGGAATTTGAATGGTGGATGAAGTAAACCTAATTCAGCTAGATACAGTATGACCCGTATACACAATGTAGAATTGTGTGGTGCTTACCTCCCATACAGCAAATGGCAAGAAATAACTGACCATCTTACAAATATGGATCAGTCCATTATTGAGGGGTTCTGCAAACTCTGAAATGGAGGCAAGTAAAATGACACAAATATAGATGTTTTTTCACTCCAGTAGGGACTAAGAGAAGAGAAAGTGTTAGAGTACAATTAACACCTTGGGTTTAAAACATAAGTCGTATAAGTTTCTTTTATTGAAGCTAAAACGTTACATAATATACCCACTGACATGGCAGTAAGCAGAATAAGCAGCCCAGCTGCAATTAACACCATTTATTCTTAAAGTGGTTAAGCAGTCAGTCCTCCCTGACATCAATGACTGACATTTATAAATGATGACCGTATTGTGTCCTGAGTCTGAACAACCATACTATACAAGTCAGTATCTCCATCTCACTAAGATACGCTTTCTGTCTAATGGGAAGGAAGAACAAGAAAGGGCCTCAAAACCTGTGTTGCCAGGGTCTGTAAGTGGCATGGGCATCATAGTGGGGGGGAAAAAGGGTAATGATTACCCAGGGCCCACTGGAATGCCTGGAATGAAAAGGACGTGTGACAGACATGGATTGAGAAGAAGGAGTCTACAGAGAAAGAGAGTTCTGTGTTGCACCCCTGGTCAGAGGTCTCTTTGTTGTTACCCTTGATTTGATGTATGAAATCGACCTGCAGTTTCACAAGGAGGCCATGTTGAAACTTTGTTTTCTTCGTAAAGTGCACTGTGATTTGTGGTTAATGGTAGGAGTAGGTGTAAGCTCTAGAGATGTTGGGCATGAAAATCCCAGGAGATCAGTGGTTCCAGAAATTCTCATAATCACACCATGGTCGATACCACTGAGATCACAATTTTTCCCATTCTGGTGTTTGACATGAGCACAAACTGGAGCTCCTGACTTGTATGTTCAGGATTTGATGTGTTACACTGCTGCCACATGATTGGCTGATTTCCTGGATAAGCAGGTGTTCGGGTATACCTCCTAATTTGCTCCGTGAGTGTATTTCAGGCAGAATGAAGGCACCTTCTGTTTTGGGTTTGCCCATTCTCCCTCCTGTCTGTATAGATTTTTCTCTGGGTACTTTTATTATCTCCTCACATCCTTAAAATTTGCAGTTTAGATTACAAGTGGCTTTGCCATGTGATCATCCGGTAAACTGTCTTTAAGTTTCCTTCCTGTCACCATAAGGAAATTGGCCTAATTTGGTTCACTGAATGCCTGGACGGACATCTGAGCTTTTTCTCCTTTTACAGATTTAACAGAGGCTGTGCCAGAGGTGCCTGGCATTGAAAGGAATCCTTGGGAAGCATGGCAGCCAGCATGTTGGTTGTGCAAACCTAATCCTGCCTGGCGTCGGTTGCGGGCAGATGAGTGCCTCTGAGCAGACATTTTGTGCTCTTCTCTTCTCTCAATGGAATTCAGCCTTGAAGTCAATGCATGCTCAAATCGCTCTGAATCGTCTAATCAGTCTTTATCCTAGATAATTCCTTTGACTTAGAGTGTTGTCACAAACCTTGGACAAACATAATCTAAAACAATAAAGCCAGCAATAATGATAACATGGCTATGATGCACGTTCAAGTTAAGAAAGCGGAAGCTTTAGGAAGCCTATGCACCTTGACCACCAGATTCTTCTTGCCACCCTTTCTGACCTTGGCATCTCTGGGGCTGCCCACAGGTGGTGTGTCCTGGTGTGAAGAGATGGCACAAGTGCACCAGGTAAGCAGAGGTGCCCTAAGGATTGCTGCTCACTGGAACCTGTCATCCTGTCCCATGATTCCTCGTGTCAGTGCTATGCTGAGGAAGCCTGTCATGGCCTCCAGAGGACCACAAACAACACAGTGTCTATCTCAACCTAGCAAAGATGGACCTTCTTGCCATCCCAGCTTGTTTATCTATTCAGCACACCCTGTCAAGTTAGTGCTCAACCACGGGCTTCAACTATCCTGCTTTCTTTGTTAATCTTCAACTTAGGGCTTTAACTTTCTGCCTTCTATTCTGACTTTTACTTTTTGACATTTAAAATTTGATGATTTTGGTTCTGATAATTTAACAGACTTCTGACACTGTGTGTTCACCTCCTGATTTGACTTTTCAGGCTTCGTGGACCGCCATATCATTTCCACTCTTCAGCAGAGCATTATCAGCATCATAGGCTCACAACGTTCTTAACTCTTTCAGGGCGGATGTCGACTTTTGTAAACAGGAGGGCTTGACGGTGGTAATCAACTGTAAATGGTAACAAAACCTGTCATTATATTTTAGTTCGACTCTCTTTGCTAGAAGGAAAGTTATCTTCACTGGTTTGACCGATATTCCCTACACACGCGTGAGTAGCAAGGCGCAAAAAATGGCAAAAATGGCATCGATATTGACGAGAGATTGAGGCGAAGACGTAAAGCAAAATACTCTGTGGAGGATGTTTTACATATTATCGCTGAATTGGACTCTGACTTGTTGGACTCCAAGTTTGATACAAGTGATCGAAAATGAATGTGAGGTACCAGAATCAGCTGATTACAGTGCTACACAGGTTTGTGTAGCTGACGCGCCTACAACAACATTCGCCCGGGAGGGCCGCCATTTACAATAACAAGAAGTACAAACCAGATTGTGATGCACTGCGACCGCCACTGCCACCCCCGCACCCCGCCTTGTGAAGACAGCCTGGCAACCAGCCTGTTGCACATTCCTGTTGAACTGGTGGCCACAGCACACAGCAACAGATGATTTATGTTGATTTCTGTGTGAAACTATTGCTTTCTGTTTTTTGGAAAAAATATTCAGCCCTCAAAGAGTTAAATGGCTTTGCAGGGCCCGCTTTATTCAGTTCTGGTGTCACAGGGGATTCAAACCCATCCTGACAACAGCAGAAACAAAGCTTTGGATGCGGTAGCCATCTACTGAAGAACAGACACCCACTCACACACTCCCTGTGAGGAGGCCATTCACCAAATGAACTCCCTTCTCCTTTCACCTCATTTTTCATCTTTGCTTGCTGTAAGAGCACCAAGAGGAATGATTACGCCTTCATCACCGTGTGTGATTCCAGCACTTCTTGTGCTTGACAATGCAGTCTTGACAGAAGTACACCCACCCCAACTCCATTCATCTGACTTCAAGTCCTGGGAGATGGGGGTCTTGTCAGCCGTGTTTGTTTTCACGGCTCAGCGCAGGAACTATTGATTTGTTGGCTCAGCATTCATCGGTCTCTGAGGGAGCAACTCATGACATGCTGACAGCACACTTTCATGTTACCGTTTGATCTTTATGTCCAAATGTGATGTGGTCTTGCCTTGACTGCTGACAAGCAGTAATGATAGTTGTGGCCTGTGCCCTGTCCATTTTTGGTTTGCTTTCCCTAAAGGTTTGGCCGCTTTTCCTGATTCTAGTCCTTGTTTTTCTTCCCAAAAAGTTGGATGAAATCCGTTTGAAGAAGTAACTTACTTACAACTTCTCAGCTAGGGAGATTCCTTACATGTGGCTTATAGCAAGAAATTTCAAAAAGACTTGACCTGCTTGTGCTCATCTTGTGTTTGTTCCTTCCATTTTTTCCTCTCCTCCTTCTTTAATCGTTTTTCATCCCTTCGGCTCTGCCACACTGGGTCTACCTTTAACACATTTTGTGTGTCGCTGTCTGCATCTCCTCCTCTTGGGTCAGGTGCTTACTCTTTATTGTCACTGCATGCTGCTTTTTGACCTTTTGATCTTGATGGCACCATCTGTAGCTTAATCCCAGCCTAGGCCATCAGAAGAACATAAAATATTATACAAAAATGAAGTGAGCATTCAGGCCGTCAAACTCGTGGTGGCAAATCCAGCTACTAGCTGAGGGCGTTATGTCTTTGGCTAAGCTGGGATTGCCTGAGCATTTTCCAAAAATATCTGGAGACTCTTGCTGTTGGGGTACAATGGCTTGCTCTTTCAACCTGGCATCTTGCCACCACAAATCTCCCCAGGATGCAATATCCAGTATTGGAAATATGTCATTACGGGCCTAGTGGAAGTAGCATAGCTGTCACTCTTTGTCTTGGCTGCTCCCCATGATCCTCCTCTGAAGACTCTCTACCCTCTCAGAGTGAACAGATGTTCTGGTTAGAACTATGTGACATACCGGTACAAAAATAAATACTGAAAAAGCCCATTCTTAAAATGCCAGAATTTTGTTAATTTCAGTACCAGAAGTAAATGGTAGCTTCCAAGCACCTCACGTGCAGTCATTAATTAAGCGAGATACACTCTATGGTTTTTCGATTTACAGTTGTGCTTGAAAGTTTGTGAACCCCTTAGAATTTTCTATATTTCTGCATAAATACGACTTAAAACATCATCAGATTTTCACTCAAGTCCTAAAAGTAGATAAAGAGAAACCAGTTAAACAAATGAGACACAAATATTATACTTGGTCATTTATTTATTAAGGAAAATGATCGAATATTACATATTTGTGAGTGGCAAAAGTATGTGAACCTTTGCTTTCAGTATCTGGTGTGACCCCCCTTTGCAGCAATAACTGCAACTAAACGTTTCCGGTAACTTCTGATCATTCCTGCACACCGGCTTGGAAGAATTTTAGCCCATTCCTCCGTACAGAACAGCTTCAACTCTGGGATGTTGGTTGGTTTCCTCACATTAACTGCTCGCTTCAGGTCCTTCCACAACATTTCGATTGGATTAAGGTCAGGACTTTGACTTGGCCATTCCAAAACATTAACTTTATTCTTCTTCTTTAACCATTCTTTGGTAGAACGACTTGTGTGCTTAGGGTTGTTGTCTTGCTGCATGACCCATCTTCTCTTGAGATTCAGTTCATGGACAGATGTCCTGACACTTTCCTTTAGAATTCTCTGATATAATTCAGAATTCATTGTTCCATCAATGAAGGCAAGCCGTCCTGGCCCAGATGCAGCAAAACAGGCCCAAACCATGATACTGCCACCACCATGTTTCACAGATGGGATAAGGTTCTTATGCTGGAATGCAGTGTTTTCCTTTCTCCAAACTTAACACTTTTCATTTAAACCAAAAAGTTCTATTTTGGTCTTATCCATCCACAAAACATTCTTCCAATAGCCTTCTGGTTTGTCCACGTGCTCTTTAGCAAACTGCAGACGAACAGCAATGTTTTTTTAGAGAGCAGTGGCTTTCTTCTTGCAACCCTGCCATGCACACCATTGTTGTTCAGTGTTCTCCTGATGGTGGACTCATGAACATGAACATTAGCCAATGTGAAGGAGGCCTTCAGTTGCTTAGAAGTTACCCTGTGGTCCTTTGTGACCTTGCTGACTATTACACGCCTTGTTCTTGGAGTGATCTTTATTGGTCGACCACTCCTGGGGAGGGTAACAATTGTCTTGAATTTCCTCCGTTTGTACACAATCTGTCTGACTGTGGATTGGTGGAGTCCAAACTCTTTAGAGATGGTTCTGTAACCTTTTCCAGCCTGATGAGCATCAACAACTCTTTTTCTGAGGTCCTTAGAAATCTCCTTTGTTCGTGCCATGATACACTTCCACAAACGTGTTGTGAAGAGCAGACTTTGATAGATCCCTGTTCTTTAAATAACACAGGGTGCCCACTCACACCTGATTGGCATCCCATTGATTGAAAACACTGGACTCGAATTTCACCTTCAAACTAACTGCTCATCCTAGAGGTTCACATACTTTTGCCACTCACAAATATGTAATATTCGATCATTTTCCTCAATAAATAAATGACCAAGTATAATATTTTTGTCTCAATTGTTTAACTGGTTTCTCTTTATCTACTTTTAGGACTTGAGTGAAAATCTGTTGATGTTTTAGGTCATATTTATAATAATAATAATAATTCATTACATTTATATAGCGCTTTTCTCAGTACTCAAAGCGCTATCCACACAGGGAGGAACCGGGAAGCGAACCCACAATCTTCCACAGTCCCTTTACTGCAAAGCAGCAGCACTACCACTTTATGTAGAAATATAGAAAATTCTAAAGGGTTCACAAACTTTCAAGCACAACTGTACATCCAGCTCCAGTCACCCCTCACTTCTCATAAGGCATAGCAGGGAGGTGTGAGTGTTGGAGGGCTGGGAGAGCGGAGCAGCCGTTAGAGGTGGGTTCGTTATCCGTTATCTGCTTCTGCGGTTTGAAGGTTGCTATCAATACTGCGGTAGCAGTCCAGCTCTCCCAACCCTGACAGCCTGCATGAAGTGAACGTCTCAAGCTTCCAGCAGAGATGGCTATTTGGGGATCGGATTGTAGTTTCTAGAATTCCCAAAGGCATTGTGTGGGTTTATCCAGCCACCTAGTGGAGACAAAAGAGAAGTGCACTCAAGACAGAAACCTGGGAGTACTTCTGGGGTGATTTGTAATATTCTTTAATTTTTTTCAGGTTTGTTTGCTTATATATAAAAACTGAAACTTTTATTTTGGGGGTTTCTCTGCAGTAGATCTGAGTACAGGAGGGCAACACAGAGTTCAGAGTCTGGACCGCCAAAGGGATCTTTCACCTTCTACCAGATGGAAATGGGACAAAAAGACCGTGGGATTTGGTGGGAGTGGACCTTTGCGGATGCAACGCTCTGTAGAGATGTTGTAGTACCTTGTGGGTGGAGATACTGCAGTTCCCCTGCAGTTGGTCAGAATGCTGTCGATGGTGCCCCTGTACACTATGGTGGAGTGGGGGGTGGACAGCATGGGCCTTCCTGATGTCACCTCTTTGGTGTTGGTAACGATTCTGAGATCCAAAAGCTGGTATACTTAAAGGCAATGTTTGTGATGCACCATCTGTTGAAATGGCAAGTGCAGTGCATTTTATTACTTCAGATGTTTGAGGTGCGCCAAATTTTGGAGTGACAGACACTTGGCAAGTGGACGGACACACAGACAGATGTGTAGACACTTGTCCTTTTTTTAAGTTGAAATATTCAGAGCGCATCTAGTCACAGCAGCAGTGGCGTGGCCTCCCATTTTGTGCATGTAGCCGATCTTGAGCCCGATGTGAACCAATCAAGACAGAGCATGTTGCCCAAACACAGTTGGCAGGCTCCTCCTACCAAATGTTCTGTAACTTTAGACTCTCATAAAAAGTACTGCTTGTCCTCAGACAGAGAATGTAAGGAGAGGACAGTCTTGAATTTTCTTCTAGTTTGAGAATACATTGTGGTCATACAAGATATAACAATCAATCCCAAGAAATTGGGATCACCCGTTTTAATTGATAATGTAACTTTTAAAAAAGAAATGGCGCAGGGTGGAGAATATAAAAAGCGCAACTTAAAGTTAACTGGTTGCTGTGGTAATCAGGTCTTGTTGAGAGCTCTGTCACTCTTGAGTGTTGCGCCATAATGAGACTCCACCTCAGTGAGCTCCCCCAATCAGAAGGAGTGCAGTCAGTTGACCTCGCTGAGCATCTTCTCCCGGCTGTGGGATTAGAAACAGACGATGCCATTAACATCAGCGCCCCGTCTTGTCCCAGGATAGGATTGCTTAACCAAGATGGTGAGCCACAGACATCAGATAACAAAAACAAAAAAAAAATATTTCTATGTGATGGAAACAAAGCATTTCTAAGGATGGGCCACGTCTAGGGGTGTTCTGGACATCTGGCTCATCACTCGCACACTCTGCTCTGGTTTTACCCTAAGTTGCTGCTGCTGTTTCTGCCCAGTTGGATTTGTGAGTCCATTCTGTGCGTTGCTAGTTTTGCAGAAATTTCCAAGGGGGTTTGGGTACGGCCTTTAAGGTCTAATTAGCTTGAAAAAATGTTACGATTTAAAGAAAATGTAAGATAATGTCACTTCCCATACACCTGTAACTCTTGCTTTGGGGGGTTTTTACGATCCTTTGGGAGCTTTATTAATTTTTTTTTACTCTGAAAACCTTTCAAGGCATCTGCTGGTGTTGCTAATTTAGAAATTTTTTAAATTTCAATGCCTAAAATTATTTTTTTCAGAGTATCTGTTGAGTTGCGTTAGGGGTTTTGAATATCAGGGATCATTTCTGGATGGGCGTTTCACACATTTTTCTGAACAAAAGTCTACTTCTGAATTCTTACATCTTTACTTCACCGCAATGCCATCTTATGTTGGTTATGACCATTTTCAGAGTCCCATTCTCCAGGCTGTGTTCCTGAAAGTCATGTTGTGTGGAATCAGTGATGTAACTCTTGATGTAACAGCACAATGGAGCCATTTTCAAGATTCAAGATTGACATTAATACTAAAAGTCTTTGCTACATGTTTTTTTCGATATTCCACTTTTGAAATTCTAGCTGTCCTTCTTGACCCCAGTTTCTGTTTAGGCTTTTTTCCAGTTGCGATTCTTTTCTCACTTCAGTTTGAGTTTCATCTGCCGGACCGTTTTAAAATTCTCACTTTTCAGTTCTCTGGTTGGACCCTGAATATAGCTGAGGTCTGTGTGGGGTCAGCTTGTCCTCCTTGTCTCAGGCTTTCTCACACATTCCTGGAACAAGTTAGAGGAATTGACCTTGGGAGCTGTGAGGATGCCTTCCTGAATGCGCCCTGTGGGACTCGCACCCAATCACAATTGGTTCCTGTTTTCCACCCAGCGCTGGCAGGACAGGCGTTACACTTAATCTAGGTCAACGCTGGTTTAGCTTACTGCTACTCAGAGGTGGGTAGAGTAGCCAAAACATGTACTCAAGTAAGCATAGCGTTACTTCAAAATAATATTACTCAAGTAGAAGTAAAAAATAGTCATCCAAAAAATTACTCAAGTAAGAGTAAAAAAGTATTTGGTGAAAAGACTACTCAAGTACTGAGTAACTATTTGATCATAATAAATTATTTATATTTTAGAAATGTTGTAACAAGACAGACAAAAATCTAAAATAATGTGCAAATTCTACTATTTCCAAATAATAAAATAAAAAATGAGTAAAAATAAATCACATCTTTACAAAATAAAGATGCACAAATAACACAAAGTTCCAAATCTCAGTTTTTCACAACAAAGCTTTTGAAGCCAATACCTACAGTAGGTAACATGTATATTTGAACAGTGCAAACTACTTACAGTGACGAGATATCCCGTACACTGACAATATAATACTGCATATTCACTTGCCCTCCAAATAGCACAGCTGATAGAAAATAGCATTAGAACAAGGCAGCTTGTGCACGTACAAGAAGTCTCACTTTACCTTGACTGTCTGTGTCTGTGCATGTTTGGTTAAAATGTGCTTGTTCTTCACTCAGTGAAGTGATGGTTAAGCTTCAGCAGGAAGCCATTGGATTGCGAGTAACTTCATTTGCGAGTGTTTTGTAAGACAAGCTAAAATTTTTAATAAATTTTGACTTTATAAACGAGTGAGGTCTTGCAATATGAGTAGTCCGTATACACTTTGTCTGCCGAGTGTCACGTGATCACAACTGAGCTGATGGTTCTTCTCTCTCTCGCTGCGGGATTGTGGGTAATGGTCAGTCGGTGTGCCTCACTCATATAGTCAACATCCGTATGAGCGTGTACTGTTTACTACAGCATTGTGAACACGTGTGTGTGCTGTGATGTGTGAGTCCCCGTCTTGCACCCCAAAACATGAAGCTGAGTCTCAATACTTTAGCAACACCAGCTTTATTCAACTTGAAACAGGAACAGCACGGTTATTTATTGTAGCGGGATTCTTCCACTCTCCTATACACAGACACAGCAGTCAGGCAGGGTCATGCCCAGGTTAGTGGCCAAGTAATACTGTGCTCTGCGCATTTATAATGTTCCTTGTTCCTTGTATCACCCATCAATGGCAGGTGCTTATAACATGACCGCGATCTTTTCGGATTTGCTTTTACGGCGAACTGCTACAGCGCTGAGTGCCTGTGGTTGCTTCGTGATGCTCTTCAACAACAACAACAACATTTATTTATATAGCACATTTTCATACAAACAGTAGCTCAAAGTTCTTTACATAATAAAGAATAGAAAAATAAAAGACACAATAAGAAAACAAAATAAATCAGCATTAATTAACATCGAATAAGAGTAAGGTCCAATGGCCAGGGGGGACAGAAAAAACAAAAAAACTCCAGACGGCTGGAGAAAAAAAAATAAAATCTGTAGGGATTCCAGACCATGAGACCGCCCAGTCCCCTCTTCCACATGTTGTCCCATTGGGTGAAATCCCACAAGAGTTTAGAAACTCACACCAGCCATGATTCTTTTTAAAGGTAAAGTGCAGGTTAATTTGTTTTATGTATTTTTACTTTATATTTTGTATTAATCATTTTTATATGAATAGTTTTGGGTTGTGGAACGAATCATCTGAGTTTCCATTATTTCTTATGGGGAAATTCGCTTTGATATACGAGCACGTTTCCGGAACGAATTATGCTTGCAAACCGAGGTTCCACTTGTATTCTTTCTTTCCCTGTCCTCTGTCTGTGAGGAGTTTGTGCTGCTCTGCTGCCATAGTTTGTGTGTGGTCATGTGACTGCATGGCCACGTCTGATTGGTGAAACGGAGCCATGTGATTATTGTTGCTATGTCTGATTGATGAAATGGAGTCTTGTGATTATTATTGCTACATCTGATTGGTGAAACAGTCATGCAGTAGATCCACTGGCAGCTTCTCTCTGGCAAAAATATAGCGTATCTAATGGAAAAAAGTAACGAGTCGAGTGTTGCCCAATGTAGCGGAGTAAGAGTAGCGTTTCTTCTTCACAAATGTACTCAAGTAAAAAGTATGATGCAGTAAAACTACTCTTAGTAGTACAATTTTTTAAATAAGTTACTCAAGTAAATGTAACGGAGTAAATGTAGCTTGTTACTACCCACCTCTGCTGCTACTCCATTCTCTCCTTTTAATTTGGTTCTCCTGTCCAAAGGTTCAGCTTGCAATTGAAAGCTCATATTTTGCATGCTGCATTTTAAAACTGCTATTTCACTTCATGCTGCAGGGCGGTGCTCTATCATGACATTTGCTTTCTTTATATTTCAGGTCTCCTCTTACACTTGCATGGCTAATCTGAAGACTGTACAGTAGGTGCAATGCAGTTTGGTGGCCTCATCTCTGTATGACACGGGCTGATCAGAACACAAGGTAAGGAAACCATTTATTTATTTATTTTTTTATTGTTATGTTCCTTGAGGAACCAAATAAGAGAAAAGTGAAAGTCACTGAAGATTGAAGTGATGATGAAATGACAAAAGTTGTGGAAAAGTAAACTTTGAAGTTGAAACAGAGCATCCTCTAAATGTTGCTGAATGATTTCTGACATTTTACCACGAGCTATGTGCCACCATCATGTGGATGTGGCTATGTTATTAGGTTGTATATAACACACTTAAAAGATTAACAAGAAATGGAAAATCCCAAATAGCAGGCACAATAGAGTTATCAGAGAAGCTGGGTGAAAAGAACCAAAAGAGCTAACCAAACGCCAAAACAAAGTACAGAACCAGAAGACATAGTCAATATAATTCAGCGCAGAAGGTAACTATTGATGCTTTTCCTAGCTAAAGCTCATTCAATGCACAGATAAACCACCATCTCAGAGTATGATGACACACACTCGTTACATAGCCAGTGTGGGACATAACAACACTAAAGAACATGGCTACAGCAATCAGAGAACTTCACAAAATGATGGCGAGCAAACTTCTAAAATGGCACTCTTAATAAATTATGTCAACAAATGTTCAAAAATTAAATGAACTGTTCACAGAAGTGCTTAACTCTTTGAGGGCTGAATATTTATTTCAAAAAACATGGTTTCTGAAAAGCAATGGTTTCACACAGAAATCAACATAAAATGTCTGTTGTTGCATGCTGTGGCTAGCAGTTTGCCAAGAATTTGCAGGAGGTTTGCTGCCAGGCTGTCTTTGTGTGCCTGGGTCAAAGTTGCGGTGCACTGTAATCTGGTTTCTACCTCTTATTATTGTTAAGTGGCAGTCCTCCCTGGCGAACATTGTCAGTACAATGATTAGCTGGGTACCGATCAGCTGAAGCTGAAACCTCACACTCGTTTTCAATCACTTGTATCAAAATCTGAGTCTGACAAGTCATAGTCCAGTTCAGAGATAATAGGCAAAACGTCGTCCACAGAGTATTTTGCTTTACACATTCACTTTGATCTCTTACCAAATGTCAGTGCAATTTTTGCTGTTGTTTGCGCCTTGCTACCCACGCGAGCACAGGAGATCTCGGTCAAACCAATGAATCTAGCTTTTCTTCTAGAAACAAGAGTCCAAATAAAACATAACGGTTGGTTTTGTCACAGTTTACAGTCGATTACCATCATCAATGCCTCCTTTTGACAAAAGTCGACATCAGCCCTGAAAGAATTAAATGAGGTGTGGACGATTGGAGCATCACTTGAACTGTTAAGAAAGTGTTTCTGATGCTAGCTGGGTCACCTTTTTTAATCCAAGCTTAAATAATTTCAAACAAAAAGAATGTTCAGTGGCGTATAGAGATAAAGTAAGCAAAATAAGGAGGAGTCTTCTTGACTCTTTTAACGAGAATCAGTTTAAACTCCATGCTGCTCGCGGTTTGGGTCCAATAAGAGATGCCATTCTCTGGACCGTCTGCTCTTTTATACTCCTCCAGCCATTAGGGGTGCAGTCAGTTGCCCTCAGTGGATGTCTTCTCACTAATGGGGGTGACAAAAGAGAGAACAGTGCTAGCGACTGTGCCAGAGTGGTATCGCATACCTCAGATAAACCTAAAAGGTGATCTTCTGACGTGCGTGACACAGGATTCATCACTGTGTGTTTGGAGCATTTAATTATCCTGCAAAATGATAAGTACACTATCTGATGAACCCACGATGCACCAGTGTTGGTAGACATCTTGTGAGCCTGCACTGGTCCTAGTGCAATGGGTGTCTGTTGTAATCAATATACAACAAATAGCAAAGGATATCTGTGAAAACTGTGATGTAGCCATAATTACAGATACAGAGATACAGATAGCTAAGGAGCCCTCAATGCAGCCGTAATGAAAGAGGCCTGTGGAGCCCATGATACACAGTGGAGATCTGTGGAGCTTGCACTGCTTCCATAATTGTCGTTATCTGTTGAGCAACATACATCCTTAACAGCATATGTCCATGAATATGACTGTTAATAACATATCTACGGGGAACGCTGCACATCAGTGACAAAATCTATCTCTTAAGCACACAGTGCACCCATAATGCCGACTGTCTATGGATGCTAGTAGGTACCTATAATGATGCACTCAAAACTTTGATTCCATATTTAGACAATGCTTGGTTGGGTGGATATTTCATGCCATTTTACTGAAGGATACTTTTTATTTTGATAGTTTGTAGATATGATCAGCTCTCTGAGCTAATCGATTGTAACTGCCTGAAATCAAAGTACTGTACATAAAACTGACTTGAATTTTGAGGGGTTGGATCAGGGTTCCTACCGCGAACCTGTAGACCTGGGTACAGTGCCTGCATTTATCCAGCATCTCAGAATCCATCCATTATCCAACCCGCTTTATCCTAACTCCAGGGTCACGGGGGGTCTGCTGGAGCCAATCCCAGCCAACACAGGGCGCAAGGCAGGAAACAAACCCCAGGCAGGGCGCCAGCCCACTGCAGGCATCTCAGAATCACTCCTAGGAATTGCACTAAACGTCTGACCAGGATAAGAATTTGTCCCACCCCACAGTAGGACATGAGAGGTAGTTATAAAGCGCCCTACTCCTACTCCAACCAATGTGGGAGAATGAACAACGTTGCAACTTTATGGTAACCCAAGCCGCAAAATGGCACTCATGAAGGCGTTAAGTAGTTTCCTTGAAAGTCACAATGTGGCTTTAAAGTTTTCTTATAATACCTACTATTCTTACTTTAAGATGATGATGATGATAATAATAATACGGTATTACTAATGATCAAAGGGACATGATTTTATTCACATTAAAGTTTTACACCACTCTCATGATGTACAGAGTCATGTGCTGCACTGGTCCATTTTGTATTAACATCCAAGGTTAAAATGTAATAAGTGATGAGATGGAAGGACAACAACAACAACAACAACAACATTTATTTATATAGCACATTTTCATACAAAAAAATGTAGCTCAAAGTGCTTTACATAATGAAGAATAGAAAAATAAGAGACACATTAAGAAAATAAAATAAGTCAACATTAATTAACATAGAATAAGTGTAAGGTCCAATGGCCAGGGGGGACAGAAAAAACAAAAAAAAAACTCCAGACGGCCGGAGAAAAAAAATAAAATCTGCAGGGATTCCAGGCCATGAGACCGCCCAGTCCCCTCTGGGCAATCTACCTAACATAAATGAAACAGTCCTCTTTGTATTTATGGTTTTCACGGAAGGACTTGATGATGATCACGTGGACTTCTGGCTTTTAGTCCATCAATGCTGGGACATCATGGTGCTTTGAGTAAGTTGGTGGTGGCGCAGGCCGCCACCACAGAAAAACCGGAAAAAGAAACAGAAGAGAGAGTAGGGGTCAGTACGGATTTTAGTGCCACCATGAATAGTTATTATAATGAATTGAACATACAGAGTATCAGGATTAAGATAAAGTGAAGTTATGAAAAGGCCATGTTAAAGTAATGTGTTTTCAGCAGAGTTTTAAAGTGCTCCACTGTATTAGCCTGGCGAATTCCTATTGGCAG
>JANRMT010062799.1:11951696-11965761 GCA_026402145.1 Polypterus bichir lapradei | reverse complement strand
AGACATTCCGATATATAAGATGGAGCGAGATTATTTAAGGCTTTGTAGACTATAAGCAGAATTTTAAAGTCAATTCTGAAAGACACAGGTAACCAGTGTAGTGACATTAAGACTGGAGAGATGTGTTCGGATTTTCTTTTCCTAGTTAGGATTCTAGCAGCTGCATTCTGCACTCGTTGCAAATGATTTATGTCTTTTTTGGGTAGTCCTGAGAGGACCACGACACACACTGAGGTGGAGATAAGCCCGATAATGGATGTGTTCTTTTAACAAGCCGTACTTTGAGAAGAATCACCCTACCGCGCTTTAGGCCACAGGAAGCGTGTGGCAGTTACTGAAACAAGCCATGGGTATTCTTGTGCTGTTTCTGAGTTTTCCTTCACTCTTCCTGTGTTCCTGATGGTCTTCCACAGTCACACGATATGTCTGTCTGTCTCCATGGTCCCTGCTTATCTTATTTATGTAACACTGTGGTTGTCTCTGCCTGCCTACCTGAACCTTCCTGGGCTTGTAAAATGTAATGCGAATATTTCATGGGTCCATGCAATGCAGAGCTCAGCGTACATGCGTGACATTTTGCTGTCAGTCACCCACCCATCTTCAGGGTGATATGCTGGCTACTACAATAGAGTTTGCATCCATGACTACCTGTGTGTAGATTTTGTGATAATTGCACTCATGAACAGTCTGTGATCTTGATATGCATGCTGTCAGTCAGTCCAACAACACCAGGAAAGCCAGCCATTTGCATGAATGCAGGTTGCTTTAACATTACCTGACGAAGAGTGGTGAGGAAATGTTTAAATGTGCATATCACCGCACACGTTGTAAGGGCGTTCAAAGTTCGGTTCAAAACTCAAGAAATGGTTGGTTGTGACACATACCCAAATCATGGCTAGCGGGAAGCTGCCCTTTTCATGCAGTGTTTCCATAACTTTCATTCCTGTTAACAGTATGTGTAGATGGATTGATCTAATAAGTTACAAGATTTGTTACAAATGTTATTCCACCTCTGTCAGATCAATAACTTTTTACAAGTTAATCATTGTCCAGCATTTCCAAAACATGAGCCTTTTATAGGATGTGCATGTCGATTTCTGCCTAAATGCCATCCTCTGGCAGCCTCTAGTGAGCTAGGACAGCAAATCCTGGTGAAGTTAGAAGCAGTTTCTTAATTTTGTAAGACTGATAAAATGCTATTACGCCTCCAAGTTTGCGTTACACATTTGAGCCATTTAGGACCATTTAACTTCTCTGCGATGCTTGATAAATACGGACACAGAACGTGGCCCAGGAGTTTACACACTCGCTTTGTTCTGTGTTTTTGTCTCGTTCACTTGTACATCCCAAATACCCGGGCTGTTTAATTGAATAAGCAAGCTAAGCGGCCACTTTAGATTCAGTTTAATTTAATTGGTGACTCAACAGTAACCCAGTTTGACTGAGAGGGAGTACATCCTGCAATGGACCGGCTTCCCCGACTGGGCTTAATAAGAGTAATAATAATACATTTTATTTATATAGTGTCTTTCCCATGCTCAAGGTACTTATCTGTGCAGCAGGCCTGGACTCCTCCTCTCTGTGATCCTCTATTAGGTTATGAGGGTCCTGAAAATAAAGGAATGATTTTTATTTTTTTGGATTATGATCACAGGCACTGACGAGAAGTAACACCAGTGAAAATACTTTAGGTGCTTTCATCTAGATGGAGGCAATGGGGGTTTCCTGGCTCAGCAGCTGTTTTAATAGATTTTGCAACTTTCCAAGGTTTAACACAAAAAAAAAATATAAGATGATAATAAAAATTGGCCAAGCTGCAATTATTCTAATTCTTCACCTGAGCAGTCCGCGGGAATTAGCAGCATCTACGGAAGTCTGTTCATCGGAGCAAATTGAATTTGGAGGTAATTGTGACGAGCAGGATTTCAGACGTGAGCAGAAGGCTGAAGCGTGCAGTCTCATTCCAAGATGACTTTCATTAAGAGCTCTGGAAATTATAATCAGATATTTATTAAAGCAGCAAAGCGAGGTACATCTTCTTGCAGCCGGTGGCATTTTGTTTCCCTGCTTTTGCGGCATACTGTGAAAATAGGCAAGCCTTTGTGCTCAAGGATGAGTCAAGTTCCCATCGCAGCACAGGCACAGTATGAAAATGTAAAAAGAAAAAGAGCAATTCGGTCAGGAGTCTGCCTACCAGGGCCAACTCCAGTTGATCCTTCATCTACTGCTGAGCACCCAACATTAGCATAAGCCAGTAATTCTGTCCTGAAGTGTGCGATACCAGTGCAATATCTCGCTATATGCTGGTTTTACAGGGAGGTGGCAGCCATTGGACCTTTCTCTGTCTAATCTCCAGTCCATTATCTTGTCAAAAGTGAAAACATTTTGGAAAAAGTTAGGCTGAACAAGCTTTGCGATTATTCAGATTATTCTGTAAATCAGAAAGTCAAGGCAATTTGAAAATTACACAGTAACTGCAATGGATAGAAGCTGATGCAATACATCATGTTTGTGATGGCTTATGGGTAGTTTGAACACGCCCAGCACAGCGCTCTGCCATTATCTAGTTGAAGCCAAGGTCAAATGAACATGGACGGGAGTGCGCCATTGTTGAACAACATCCCATAGTGAGCAGAGGGAGTGAAACCTGCTGAAATTCACTGAAGGATGTTGGTTTGTGCAGATCAGTAAGCTGTTTGGGTACCCATCTTGTGCAGACTTTACGACACCCCAAGTCATCACACACTGTGACATGTGCAGCTCCATAGCTGATATCCAAATGGATATCAACAGCGGACAACGTAATCCGTGGGCCTACTCTGATGAAGGCATTTGCCCTGTCGACGTGGGCTTACGAGTGCTGATGTTGATTGTCGAACAGATTGAGCTTCATTGGCTTCCCACTTTAAGCCATTGTACCCATTCACAAACTTTTCGTTGAGTTGTTCTGTTTTCACTTCCGTACTGAGCCAACATCCTTCAGTGGATTTCAGCAGGTTTAACTCCCTCTGCCCAAAGAAATCTCCTGATGACTCGTTGTTCAACATTAGTGCAGTCCCAGAGCAGAGCATCCATGTTAATTTGACCTAAAGGCAAAGCGCTGCACTGTGCGTGTACCCATAAGCCATCACAAAACACGTTGTATTGCGTCACCTTCTATCCGCTGTGATTACCATGTAATTTTCAAATTGCCTTTACTTTTTGATTGATCCTCGTAGTTGTATTAAGGCCTGTAAGTGGGAGGCTGTTTTATATGATTAAGTCGAATTCACCACCGCTGGGCAGGGCACCAGTTAGGCAGCCCTCCACTATGCCAAGTAGCAATAATAAGAGGTTAAAATCCACTCGGCTGGCAGTTTGTCTAAATTACAAAACTGGAGCTCTGGGTTTTCTTAGGATGCGTTATTGACAATGTTCCTTCTGGGATGTTTTAGTGATTTAAATGGCCACTTAATTCCTGCCATGAAGTAAAAAATTCCTGAAAATGACTTCTGGTAAATGCGTGCTTTTCATTTTTTTTTTTTTTACACTAAGCATAAAGCTGTAAGGATACCTAAAGTCCTTGAAAGATGCTACATTAAAATCCAGTAAGACAAAAAAAAAACGTCAATTGCTGAAGCAGTGGATACAACCACCCTGACTTTAGGTCAGTGCTAGGCCTGTGCCTGTGGAATGGCTGCCAAATAGATTACTATGAATGAAAAATGAATCCTGGGTGACATTGAGATGGATGGATATCCTTGGTATGTTATTATCTTGGATGAAATGAGCACTTACTGTGTAGAGCTTATTTAGTTTTATGCATTCATCCATCCCTCCATCCCTCCATTTCTCTTCAGAGCCTCTTATGCCGACAAGCATCCCTCCATCAAATTTGTATCCTTGCTGGTGTGCCTCATGTTAGGAGCCGGGCAGCTTCGTGCCACTTTCAAGGGGTCAGATTTACTTCATGAAAGGTGAGAAAAATGAAGGGAATAAAAATGGGCTGTCAGCCTGAAAAACACAAAATGAATGCAATTCCAGGAGAGGAGGGGAGGGAAGGAGCGGACACTGTGCATCTCTCACGTTCTCGGCCTTCAGGATTGTCAGGCTGTGGGGTCATTTCTGGTCAGTCCCGCTTTAACACTGAAAATGGCTGTTGCCTTGTGCACAGTGCTGTCCTTTGTAACTCTGAATTGAACAAAATGGGTTTGAGAATCTTATGTTATATATGAATCAAAAGAAGAATCAAGCAATGCACACTTATTTTGTCTTTTCTAAACATCAATAATTAATTTAACAGGTCCAGGCTAATGATCCGAGTGTGGCTAATAAGTATAACTGGATGTAAGAGTAGAAGTGTTTGCTTAGTTATATTAAATGTTTGCCTATATATTCGTGCATAGTCTGAACAAGTTGAATTCAATTGGTATATTCAAACTGTTTCTTGTCCCTCTGACTATAGATTAGTCTCAGTTAGTGACCTGCCTTGCCAAGAGTAAGGCACGGAGAACACACAGTTTTAAACTGTGCCTTAACGTGCTCAGTTGTATGTGCAGAGCCGTACGTTTATAACGTAATGAATGTGAAGTAAAACATAGTGCAATAATTCATCCTTAGTTATAGAAACAATTAAAGTTTGACAAGAAGAAATATTTTTCCTTTTTTTGCCTTTTATTCTACGTGTGTAACAACCTTTTTTCTTTATTCTTGTGTGCACTGTTTGCTTTGAATTTTCACTAAATCTTTTAAAACAAACTGTTGGGCTAAGAGATTTCTTTCGGCACACATTTGACCTGCGCTTGATCCTGCCTTACACATCAGCAGCTACGCTAAAAGTTTAAAACCAGCCTGTTTAAGGCTGACATCGGTCTGTGATGGAAGAAAACAGTGAGGATTTGAAAGACTGAACAGATACTTTAATCTTTGTCGTTTGATGGGAGTTGAACATTTGAGAGAACTGTTAGCGCTCCTTCTGTGACTGTATAAACTAAGATAAAGGAGCTTAAATACCTTAAAGGGAACCTGTCCTAGTGCATCATTGACAGGACAACTCTACATGGAAGCCCGCAGGGTTATCACACTTTACACGGAAGCCTGAGTGGTCGTCCTGATGACTGTGACGCAACAGAGGAGGACCACCTCCATGACAACAGCAAGCAGCTTACCGTTCCAGCGCAGCCCAGGTTAATCTCCAGATGCATGCCAACGCTTCAGAACCAAGAGCTGATCTTCAGTCAGATATAGATGAAAAATATGGACAGTTATCCAGCCTGATGAAGCACGGAAAAGGCCTAAAGAAGAGTGAATCTAACTGTGAGAAAAGAAACACAGTTATTGAAAAAGACTTTTCTGCTTTGATGACGGAATATATAAAATTAAATATTGAATTAATATCTCTACGACGCGATGAAGATGAATGAAAGAAGCTACGTAAAAGCTTTGATGCTAAAATGAAGACTTTAAATGCATTTCTTGAAGAGATGATGTGCTGGACTAGGGAAACACGTCAAAATACAAGCCTGTTCAAGCCTCCTCCCGATTCTGCAAACCAAATGCTACTAGATCAGTTTAAGGGGTACAGATTTATCGACGATGTCACTCCAACCGACAGTGTCTCTTAAGTTTCTGCAAAAACTAAAAGTTGAGCAGGTTTAGCAGCTACCTCAGTTAGTGTTTTCAGGAAAGCTAAAAGAGATTAGCTGGCACTAAAAGCTGCAATTGCAGAATCCAATGCAAAATCGAGAGCTCTTAAAGGACGCAGTAAACCAAGTCCCTGTAATGTTTCCGAAAAACCACGAGAAGGATGAAGAGCCATATGGTGCAAGTATTTGTAGGTCTTTGTATAGAAACGAAAGTAAATATAAACATCACCAGGAACACTATGAACAGGAAAATGAACAGCAAAATAAGGCACAAGTATCTTATGTACCCCATAGAAAGGTTCCAGTATTTGATGGTGACCTGTTGGTTTATATAAACTTTGTCAGGGCATTTGACCGTGCTGTTGAGGAGGTGGTGGACGACAAGCCCTGAGATAAATTAGAAATATTAGCACAATTTACCAAAGGTTTACCTTATGAAATTGTTGAAGGCTGTGCATACCTGCCTCCGGTGGAAGGCTACAGAAGGGCCAGGAAGAAGTTTGAGACCTTTTATAGAAAGCAGCTACAGATAGCCAATGCGTACATGAAGAAAGCCAAGAAGTGTCCGCAAATAAGATTGGACGATGGAGCGGGTCTAAGGGCATACACAATCTTTCTTTGTAACTGTATGAGCATTATGTCCAGTTTGAAGAATGGAAATGAGTTTGACAATGGTACAAATCTTTGTATTATAACCTCAAAGCTTCCCCAAGAACTGTGAGGATGTTGGCAGTGTACAGCTTGGTAGATCGAAAGTAAAGAAGTCAGAAGCCCACATCTTGACCTAGTTGACTTTCTGGAACAACAGGCTACAATAGCCATGCATCCTGTGTACAGCGCCGTCTATGAAAGTCAAGAAATTTCAAGAAAGAAAGGGAAAAGCCTGATCAAAGGAAGTTTCCCCTGAAATGTGGTCAGAGGAAAGGCAGTTCTGCTACAAACTTTGCCATTGCTGCTGAAGAGGGGATTCCAAACACCTCAGTCGAAAAGACAGGGAAGGCAGTTCATGCATGCAGTAAGCCCTGTCTGTTTTGCAATGAAAGTCACAATCTTTTTAAATGCAACGCAATCCAGAAATTAAAATATGAAAGTAGAATTGACTTTTTGAAATCAAAGGGCTTATGCTTTAAGTGCCCTAAGCAAGGGTATGTTATTAAAGACTGTGCAGAAAAAATTAAATGCCAAATATGCTCTCATTTACATCCAGTCATTCTGCATATGAATAAGGAAATGGATACCGATGATAAAACCACACCTCCTAAAAATGAAAAGAGGAATGTTTCTTCCTCGTGCGTTTCTTTGGAACCGCTAGAGATGTGCACCACCACTGGGGCTGGTAAAGCAGGTGTCCTAGCTGTGGTCCCAGTTAAAGTTAAGTCTAAAATGAGTTAAAGATGTGTAGAAATGTATGCTTTAATAGACCCTGGCAGTACAGCTACATTCTGCACTGAAGTCTTGCGATACCAGTTAAATCTTCCTAGAAGAAAGATTCAAGTCTATATAAGCACTGTAGAAAGGCACAAAGTAAATAAACAAAAACTAGTAAAATGTTGTTTTATTGGAGTTACAAGTCTGTTGGGTACATAAAAACATTTATCAAATTGCCAGAGATTTGCACATTGAACTTTACACCAGTGAAAAAGGGAGAAAATCTCTATGCAAGAGGATATCACGAGATGGTCCTGTCTCAAAGACGTGCATCTACCACAGTTAAAGGCAGAACTCGGCTTGTTAATAGGTACAAATGTCCCTAAAGTCATGGAGCCATGGCAAGTCATAAACAGTAGAGGTGAAGGTCCTTATTCTGTGAAGACGGCTCTTGGGTGGATTGTTAGTGGCCTAATAAAGGGAACAGACAATGAACGACTGCAAAGTTATACAGTAAATCGTGTGTTAATAACGGAAATAGAACAAATGTTACTCCAGCAATACAATACAGACTTTCTCGAGTGCAGTTGTGAGAAGAAGGAGGAAATGTCACAGGAGGATAATAAGTTCATGCGCATAGCCTCAGAGTTTGCCAAGCTAGTGGATGGGAACTATTGCATTAATCTGCCCTTCAAAGATGAAACACTGAAAGTGCCAATCAATTGTTGCATTGCAGAACAGCATGCTATTGGACTTACTAAGACTCCAACATTCCATGAGGATTATAAAATTTTCATGAAGGACATTTTAGACAAAGGATATGCTATTAAGGTATCCACTGAACAGCTGTCACTCAAAAGGGAGAGAGTGTGGGATATTCCTGACTGTGGAGCATATCATCCAATGAAAAATAAAATCAGAGTGGTTTTTGACTGTACAGCCACTTAGCAAGGCTTCTCATTAAATGAACAGTTGTTGAAAGGACCTGACTTAACTAACACACTCATTGGAGTTCTTCAAGATTCAGCCAATCACTGTCATAGCAGATATTAAATCAATTTTTTATCAAGTGAAAGTTCCAAATGAGGATACTGATCTTCTTCGTTTACTGTGGTGGCCTGAAGGTAATCTAAATGATGGAGTAGAGGAATACGAAATGACAGTACATCTTTCTGGTGCTACTTCTTCACCCAGTTGTGCCTCTTGTGCTTTACGAAGAACAGCAGAGGATGCCAGAAGCACTTAATGCTGTGCTTCACAATTTCTATGTTGATGACTGTTTAAAGTCAGCTGATATAGAAGAAGAAGCCATAAAATTGTCCAAAGATCTTCAAGCCCCGTGTTTCAAGGAAGTGTTCCATCTTATCAAATGGATGAGTAATAGCCGAGCTGTCTTATTGTCCACTCCTGAAGAAGACAGGGCTATTGATTAAAAGGTCTTAGACTTAAGCCATAATTTGTTACCAGTTGAGAGAGCCTTAGGTGTTCAATGGTGCACACAGACTGACAGTTTCATATTCCAGGTAAAGCTGCAAGGTAAGCCTAATACAAGACGTGGTGTTCTGTCAGTGGTCAGTTCAGTTTATGATCCACTTGGATTTCCAGCATCAGTTATATTGCCTGCTAAAGTTATTTTAAGGGAACTGTGTAAAAAGAAATATGAATGGGACAAAGAAGTGGAGGTTAAGTATGTCCAGCAATGGAAAAAATGGATGGACGATTTTCAGCTACTTATGGATTACAATGTAAACAGGTGTATTACACCAACTGGATTTGGTCACATAATGTCTGCACAAATGCATCATTTTAGAGACGCTCCTGAAGACAGGTATGGCACTGTTTCTTACCTTCTCCTAACTGATAAAGAACATAAGAGACATTGTTCATTTATAATGAGGAAATCAAGAGTGGCACCACTGAAACCTGCCACTATACCAATATTAGAACTTACAGCAGCAGTGGTAGCAGTTAAAATGGACAAAATGTTAAAAACATGAACTGCAAATCCCCCTGCAAGAGTCAATCTTTTGGACTGACAGCAGCACTGTATTAAGGTACATTGCAAATGAAAGTTGACACTATGAAACCTTTGTTGCTAACAGAGTTACAGTGAAAAGGGAGCACTCGCAGTCCTCACAATGGAGGTACGTTACATCTGCACAAAATCCAGTGGATCAGGCATCAAGAGGCACGACCATAGAAAGCTTCAACAAAAGTAAGACATGGATTCAAGGCCCAAATTTCCTGCTACAGACAGAACACGAATGGCCAAAAATACCGGATGAAGTGGACTTGTCTATTAATGATGATCTGGAAATCAAAGGATGTGTAGTAAGCTCAACAAGGGTGGAAGAGAAAACTGAATCAGTTAAAAGACTTATGGACTACTACTCAGGATAGTTAAGCTTAAAGAAAGTGGTAGCGTGATTCCTTAGGTTCAAAGAAGTGTTACTGCACCTGAAAAAAGAGAGAAAGGCATTCCAATATATGGTCAGTCAATCTGGACACAGACCAGAAAGACAAAAAGTACTAATCATAGAACATATGAAGGAGCGCAAATCAACAATGAAGTTAAAGACACTGTCTCTGAAAGACTTGTCTAAAGCAGAAAAGGAACTTATTTGCCTTAGTCAATTACAAGCTTACCCAGAGGAGGTTAAAGCCTTAAACAAAAATGAAAGCGTAAAGAAAAGTAGCAAAATCTACAAACTCGACCCCAAGAGGGACTACTGAGAGTTGGAGGAAGACTCAACAAAGCTGCTACGCCAGATGAAGCTAAACTTCCTGCAATTCTTCACAAACATTCTCATTTCTCATTTTACGACACATCCATAAAGAATATGGACATTGTGGACGTAACTACATGCTAGCACAAGTTACGTCAGAAATATTAGATCCCACAAGCCAATTCAGCTATCAGAAAGATTATTACAAAGTGAAGATACAATGCACAACCAGGCGAGCAAAAGATGGCAGATTTACCAGAGGATATTCTACTCCCCGACCAACCACCCTTTACCAACATCGGAGTCGATTATTTTGGCCCCTTCCAAGTAAAAAGAGGGTGAAGCCTAGTGAAGAGGTATGGGGTAATTTTCACTTGCCTAACAACAAGAGCCGTACATTTTGAAATTACGTATACTTTGGACTATATTAGAAACATCACCTGGATGCACTGGGACACATCATCAGTGATGTATCCTGAGGTCATCGGGTGTTTCGGGTCTCACAACATCATACACCCTCGCTCAGGCGACCTAGCCGGGGTTGATCACTCCCCAACTTGTATCCCAGTAGCAATCCACGGATCGGCCCTCTTCATCCAAAGCCACCTTGAGGCTTTCTCTGCGGCTTCACTTGCGGATTTAATGGCCCTCTTCTTGGCCGCTCCTGTTATGCCCAACAGTGTGAGGACTCTACAGAGTGAGCGTCCTGCAAATCCTCTGCAACCAATTTCTATGGGCTCATAGAGTACCCTCCAGCCTCTGCCCCTGCACTCCTCCACCAGCTCCTGGTACTTGGCGCGTTTCCTCTCACTAGCTTCCTCAATACGTTCTTCCCAGGGCATTGTCAGTTCCAGCATGATCAGCTGTTTTGAGGCCTCAGATGTAATGATCATGTCTGGCCGGGTGAAGCCTAGTGAAGAGGTATGGGGTAATTTTCACTTGCCTAACAACAAGAGCCGTACATTTAGAAATTACGTATACTTTGGACACTGATTCTTGTATTAATGCCATACACTGATTTCTTTGTAGAAGAGGGCAAGTATGTCCAAAGATGTTGGTAACAAATACAATACCTTGCTGATTTGTTTTTGAAAAGACAGGCTAAAGAGTATTTACCAATACTTCAAGAATGTCAAAAATGGCTCACACCAAGAAGAAACTTTGAACCTGGTGACATTGTTCTCATAGTAGATGAAACACACCTCATAACCCCTGGGTAATAGAACGAGTCATCAAGTTAATGCCGGATACAAAAGGAGCAGTCAGAAGATTTTGTGTGCAGACGAAAACCAGCCCACTGGACAGACCTGTGAACAAACTGTGCCAGCTCCCGAAAGCAGCAGTCAATTGAAATTACTAATCTTACACTTTGCATGCTTAATTTGCTTAATTGTGTTTGGGCTTTTACATTTAAGTATAAGTTTACATTTAAGTGTGAAATTAAGTCCTTATATAAATGTTCATGAAAGGTTAAGGCTCTTGTGAGTAACTTTAAAGTAATTGATTTTTGCGTTTAACAAACAATTAGGGGCCGGATGTGTAAGAGCCATTTGCTAGCTATTTAAGTTATATTAAATGTTTTCCTGTATATTGCTGCATAGTCTATGGGAGCTTCTTACAACCCCGTCAAGTTGAATTGAATTGAATTCTTGTTATAGATTTGGCTCAGTTAGTGGCCTGCCTTGCCGCATGTTTTAAACCGTGCCTTAAAGTGCCCAATAGAATATAACTCAACGTACAGTGCTGTACGTTAAGTATGCAAACGACTGAAGTTTGCCAAGAAAAGCTAAATTTAGAGAAAAGACGTTTTTTCCATTTTTGTGCCTTTAATTCTACGTGTGTAAAAACCTTTTTCTTTATTCTGGTGTGGACTGTTTGTTTTGAATTTTCACTAAATCTTTTAAAACGACCTTTTTCACTAAGAGATTTCTTTTGGAACATGTTTGACCCGTGCTTAATCCTGCCTTACCTACCAGCAGCTACAGTGGATAAATTAAAAAGGTGCAAAAATCGAAATGCCATTTGATAATAAAGCACTCGTGGCAGCTCACCAGAAAGACCTTTCAGGTTGGACAATTTAAGGCACCAAGGCCTCTTTTGTATTCAGATTTTAGAACTCTTAGACCGTGAAAAAAAAAAAAAAAGTAAGGATGCCTACACAGCAAACCTTCCTGATGACTCTGCATATCTGCTACCTGCTGACACGTCCCCTTATTCCACACAGTCAAGGTAAGGGTGTTGTTATCTGTGCAGGAGTTTGCCAAATGAAGAAGACAAGATAAGCTGCCTGACTCATCTGCTCAGATAAAATGAGCTTTAAACCTTCCACCTCCATCTCTCCCAGAATGGTACCAAAGGCTCCCCTCATTCTGATTTACAAATGACCGATGATTTTAGACTCACAGTTACCACTTGTCCTTGAGAAGTCCTCATCTGCTGATCCCTCCCTGTTACCTTCATTGACACTCATGAATGTTGGGGAGAATTCATCAAATGAATTTTGTGCACGAAACATCAGTATGGCTTTATACAGCAGTCATCTTGAAAGGTGTCACACAGAATATGTAGGATATCATATTATGAAAGGAACCAGCAGGCATTTGCTCACAAGCACATGTGTGAAGGTTGGGAACAAAGGATATGAAGGAAAGTGTTAAAAAATAAAGAGATCCAAGGATATCAATTGTGACATTCAACACAGTGAAATAAGGAAGATTCCCTGGAGAACAAAGCACACTCCGAACCTCAAAGACAGGTCAAGTTTAGTTTGACCAATGAAAGTAACATGCAGGAGGAAAAGTGGAGGACCCCTGGAAAACCATATGGTCATTGAGAAAACTCAAACAGGCAGCGACCAGGCTAGGAAGTAAACCCAGGACCATACTGCCCACAGTTAACAATTAGTCATTACAATTGTCACTTTATACAGTGAGTCTCACAGTGAGCACCATGATGACAGTGTGATTCAGAAATGGCATGACAGAACATTAGAACAATGTGGACGAGAACAGGCCATTCAGACCAATAAGCTCGCTGTTCCTGTCCACTGAATTTCTCCAAAATAACATCAAATCGAGTTTTGAAAATCCCTGAAGTCCTATTGTCTACCACACTAGTTAGTCACTTATTCCTTGTGTCTGTACTTCTCTTTGTAAAGCAAAACATCCTAATGTTTGTGCAAAATTTACCCTTAACTAGTTTCCAACTGTGTTTCCATTTCTGCACCATCTGCACAGCACACCCTGAACTCCTACTTCTTTTAGTTTAATTCCCAACCTCTCATGTGGCACCTTATCAAATGCGTTCGAACTTCCAGATAAATTATATCATCTGCCCCACTTTGATTGTGTCCTTTTGTTGCCTCCTTAAAGAATTCCAGCATGTTAGTAAAACACGACCTTCATCTTCTGAACCCATGCTGACTGTTCAGTCAAAATTCTGTACTTGCCAGGTGTTATTCAATCTTATCCTTAATAATTCCTTCCATTAATTTACCTGTGATGCACATTACTGGCCTATAGTTGCTTGGATCTGCCCGGTCACCCTTTATATATAACAGGATAATATTTGCCGTTTTCCAGTCTGGGAATCTCCCCAGTTAGTAGTGACTTCCTAAAAATATGTGTCAATGGTTTATATATGTACTCACTAGCCTCGTTAAGAACTTGAAGGTAAATATTATCTGCTCCTGGTGATTTGTTTGATTTGAATCTTTGACAGCGTGGCATTACTGTGTGATATACTTCTAATGTTTTTAATATATATATATATATACGATATATATAAATATATATATATATATATATATATATATATATATATATATATACACTAGACATTAAGCCCGTTACAATAACGGGCACTAGAACAGTAGTGCATAAACATTAGTAGGAACAGTCTACTGTATATTAAACGTCAAGGGACCTTGTATGTGGCTGTAATATGCGTTACTGTATTGTGTGCTTTTAATTTTCTCTCTCAGTAATACTGGTTTGTATTTCCATAAAATGCCTGTAATTTTGTCTGACAGTAATACAGTGGAACCTCGGTTCACGACCATAATTCGTTCCAAAACTCTGGTTGTAACCCGATTTGGTCATGAACCGAAGTAATTTCCCCCATAGGATTGTATGTAAAGACCATATGAACTGTACGTAAATACATTTTTTAAAAGTTTTTAAGCACAAATATAGTTAACTAGCAGAATACCCGCGCTTCGCAGCGGAGAAGTAATGTGTTAAAGAAGCAATGAAAAAGAAAAGGAAACATTTTGAAAATAACGTAACATGATTGTCAATGTAATTGTTTTGTCACTGTTGTGAGTGATGAGTGTTGCTGTCATATATA
>JANRMT010062799.1:11923082-11951596 GCA_026402145.1 Polypterus bichir lapradei | reverse complement strand
ATATACATATCTATACATATACACATATATATACACACACACATATATACATACATATATATATATCTACATATATACACATACATATACATACACACATACATACATACATACACACACATATATATACACAAATACATATATATATACACATACACACACACATATATAAACATATATATACATATACATACATATCTACATATATACACACACAGCTATTTCCTATCAGTGCAATACGCTGCTTGTTAAAACGGATAACTCCCGCTCTTACGTGCAAGTCTGCGTGGATATTATGAACTATCATATTTGTTCAAGTTCTATTTAAATTTTAAATAGAAGGAATTTTTATTTAGTCGACAGAAATATCTTTGGTAGGAATGGTAAAAACAGACAGGAATATTATTCCTGAATAAATCAACTCAAACCTTAAACAACTTATAATATTTTGCTCTCCATAAAAATATATCCTGTCTAAATTATACAAGTTAGAAATAAAGTAAACGTTAAAAGAACAAACATTCAAATTTCTTTACTCTTATGTAATTTTATATAAAAAATAAACTTAGATTTTAAATATCCCAAAAGATTTTGCTCTCCATAAAAATATATCCTGTCAAAATTATACAAATTCAAATATGAACATGCTGCATAACAAAACCTGGAAATATAAATAAAATGTGTTCCTTTCAGCAATAACAAATCAAATCATTCAGTTGTCTTTGCTCATATGTCATTTTAGAGCTGGACGCCTAGTATCTTTTTTTGGCAACAAGTTCGTTTATGTTTGGTGTGAGGTTCTGTGTTGTGGAGATTCTCAGGATGGACTGCAGGTGCTCATGAGTGAGGCGACTCCTGTGTGCTGTTTTGTTAGTCTTCATCACTGAGAAGAGCTTCTCACACAGATATGTGCTACCAAACATGCACAAGGTTCGAGCCGCATGTAGACGGACTTTTTTTGTTCTTCAAAGTCACTAAAGCGCCGTGCGCTCAGTTTATCAGCAAAGTGCGTATTTGGGAACACCGTAGTGACGACTTGGTTCAACATTACTTGGCAACAGGGAAAGTGGGGCAAGTTGCACTGGTGAATTTGTGTCTCCCATAAAAGCAGCTTCACTTGAAATCACTTTGTGATTGTGCACGGGTAAAAACGTCCGCTGAAGTGTCAGATTCTTATTTAATTCTTCTGCTTTCTGTATCTTCTGCATTGCATTCAGGTCTTTCAGGTTACCCTGATGTTTTGTCTCATAGTGCCGTCTTAGATTAAATTCTGTAATTACAGCCACATTAGCTCCACAAATGAGACACACGAGTTTAACGGCAATGTCAGTAAACATATACTCAGCCTCCCATCGGTTTTTAAAGGCTCTATTTTCAGAATCAACTTTTCTCTTAAGCATCGTGTGGGCTAGCTTCGCAATAACTTGCAAGCTAGACTTGATTAACGCGGTAAGTGTTCGGCAAGGCAGCTGAAGCGCTGCATTATGGGATCTGTAGTTTATTGTGTTACCAGCGCTTCATATACCCGGGCCATTAATAACAATAATACAGTATATAAAATGATCTCGCGGGCCGGATATAATTACACGCCGGGCCGGATGTGGCCCGTGGGCCTTGAGTTTGACTCATATGGACTAAATAGAACTTGAAAAGAAATATTTTTTGGAATGTGATCGCACAAGTCAGTACATCGAGCCCGCGTGCTATTGTGGTTTTGCTTGTGTGCTTCAGTAAGTTACCGTCCCCTCGCTCTTACTTTTTTACCGTTCATCTAATGAATACACTGAGTATGGCTTTACCAAAACAATCATTGATCGCGAATAAAGTATCCATTATTCATGAAGCTTCAATAGGTGAATAGGTGATCTGTCTTTCTGCGTTAACCGCATGCGTTTTCATACGTCTCAAACTAAGGGGATGCGAGGTTAAAATAAATCGAGAAGCGCGCGTACATACTTAGTGCATCCCCTCTCGGGAATCGAACCTCGGACGTGGGCGATACAGTCGAATGCTTTAGTATCGCGCCACGGCGTGTGGTTTATCTATTTGAGCGTAGCAGTGTAATTCAGTTTTTGTTCAGCACTCTTTGCAACTGTTACTTTTTGTCTGCGCACTGCGGCAGTTCACGTGAGCTGCTGAATATGGTTTTATATATATGTCACTCGCTCGCTTCTAATTGTTTCGCTGCCTTCTTAATTATATAATGCATGTTTTCTAAAGCGCGTTTTGTAGCTCTTCCTGGCTTTCTACGTAATGTGTGATTACGTGAGAGGCGTGATGATGTCATACGAACTCCGCCCCTCCAGCTGAACTCCATTACAGTAAATGGAGAAAAACAGCTTCCAGTTATGACCATTACGCGTAGAATTTCGAAATGAAACCTGCCCAACTTTTGTAAGGAAGCTGTAAGGAATAAGCCTGCCAAATTTCAGCCTTCTACCTACACGGGAAGTTGGAGAATTAGTGATGAGTCAGTCAGTCAGTCAGTCAGTGAGTGAGTGAGTGAGTGAGGGCTTTGCCGTTTATTAGTATAGATTATACCATTGAATGCACAGCATAATAGTGAACTAAATGTAAAAACATTGAATAACACTAAGAAAACCTTGAACAACAGAGAAAACTAACACTGCAAGAGTTCGTGCTATAGCCTTACAACCCACTTGCTAAAAACACTTTTTTTTAATGAGTTTCAAGCACAGGGAAAAAAAAGAACATTTGAAAAATCCGTAATTTAATAAACAACCAAGAAAAGTAACATTGCAACAATGCACGCGCGCGCCTGTGTGTGTGTGTGTCTCTCTCGCGGGCCTGTGTGTGTGTGTGTCTGTCTCTCGCGTGTGTGTGTCTCTCTTAAGCACACGCCTCTGTGTGTGTGTGTGTCTCTCTCGCCTGTGTGTGTGTGCCTGTCTGTCTGTCTCTCGCGCGCGCCTGTGTGTGTGTGTCTCGCGTGCGCCTGTGTGTGTGTCGCATGCGTGCCTGTGTGTGTGTGTCTGTCGCGTGCCTGTGTGTCTGTCTTTGTGTGTGTGTGTCTGTCTCGTGTGCGCCTGTGTGTGTGTGTGTGTCTCGCATGTGCCTGTGTGTGTGTGCGTGTCTGTCTCGCGCGCGCCTGTGTGTCTGTCTTTATGTGTGTGTGTCTGTCTCTTGCGCGCCTGTGTGTGTCTCTGTCTCTCTCTCTGCACAAGAAGAGACTGAACACGTGCCGTGTGGCCTTGCGCATGCACACTCCACCAGAAGACACACACACACGGACACCTTGACGCACACAGGGGTTTTATTAAAGAGGATATGAGAGAGAGAGAGAGAGAGGATGATGTCCCTATACAGCTATACATATTTTATTGATCCTTTAGATATAAATCATCTACTGCAAAAGCAACACAAATGTTAGTTATATTGACCAATGACATTAAAGCTATTACTTTAGTGCAAGATCCAAAACTGCACACACAGTCTGGTCAGTGTAGGTGTAATGCATGTATTGTGTTTCAGCCAGGGTTCACCTCCTGGCTTAGGTTCACAGTTTGGTTTCAGGTCTTTTTTTTGGTTCATTTTTGTGCCATTTATTTATGCTAATGTAGCTTTTGCTGATTCTGCCCATTCTTTATTTTCAATCATGTCAATACTCTGCCTGTGTTACGTTCCACATGTTTTGTGGGTGGTCCCCCAGAGGCAGGGCCACCTGCCAGTCACTGCCCAATGCCCAATAAATCTGTAGGCTCTTTCCCAGTTCCTAGTGGTTCATTTTGAATGTGTTGAGGAGTGGTGAGTTTCCTTGTGTTTATTGTTATTTCTCTGAATAACTGGATCTCTGGATTTTTGACCTTCTGCTTTGTTTTTGACCTTGCACTGGATTTTTTATGGGACTTTGTTCGACTTGGACTGCCTTTGCATGAGGCAATTTCTGTTGCCTTTTGTGGTCTATGGAGCTTGTTTTTGCTACTGAGCACCGCGTTAAGAATAAATGTTTTGTTTCATAAAGATCCTGTGTGTAGCCCCCTCTAGAGGGCATTTTTGGGAATTGCTTTTGGAACTTTAGCACTTTAGGACTCCTAGTCCACGACCATGTGATGCCTTTAAAGAAATATCACTAGGTCTAAGTGTACTTGCAATTAGTATAGGTGCAGAAAGGCATGGTGGGAGACGTCAATACAAAAGGGCTTTATAGCAGCACCTTTGGTGGTGTTAGTGGAATGAGCTGGTGACTAAAGGTTCTCCAAGACAGCAGGTGAATGTTCTCACACCTTTTTGGTAAATGAGAGAACAAAGAAACAGCAGCTCCAGCTCAAGAGATGACATAGGAATCAAAGTCAAATTAGTTGAGGTGTTAAACATAAAGACCAAACAGGACCTAGTAACCAAATATGCAAAAGAAAGCCCAGAGTCAAAAATCTTACAGAAAATCCAGACTGCCAGAGAATTCTTAAGTACTAACTTCTGCACAAAAGTTTATTTTATATTGGATGTTCAGAAATGTGGATGAGGAAGTTAGAAAGCAGTCTTCATCACACCACACTTCAGAATTCCACCTGCCAGCCACACGGTACCAATGAGGTATTCTACATTCGCGTGCCTTTAGAGTTTTCAGACGTTTCACTATCCCACTTCCATGCATTTTTATAGTCAGGTTTTTGGTGAAATCACCTGGGGGCTCACGTATAAACGGTGTGTACGCACAGAAATGTTGCGTACAAACATTTCCACGTTCAAATTGCGATGTATAAAACCTAAACTTGGCGTAAAGCCACGCACATTTCCATAGTACCTCATACCCTGTCATACGCAAGTTCTCCGCTCAGTTTCACAGACTGGTGGCACCCAGCGTCAAAGCAGTGCTACTGTTCCTGTGTGGTTATCCTTTCTTTTTCAGATCCACATCCCTTTATAAATACACTGAAATTAACCGCATATTGTTTATTAGTTTAATGCATCTGATTGTAATTAACCTGTAACAATATAATGGTCCACAGAATGGTCAAACTATTCTAAATACCATAGCTGCTTTAGCGTTGTTACTCTCAATGCACCTTCTTTCAGCTGCTCCCGTTAGGGGTTGCCACAGCGGATCATCTTTTTCCATATTACTCTCACTGCACCACTCGGAGCAGCTGATTGGAAAGAGAATTATCGGTATACAGCATCAAGCACATGCTGCCTCAGCCATGCTTCCTATTTGAACTGCTTCTCACACGGCAAACGCTTCAAAACCTTTCCTGTACGGACCTTGCGGTTCAGAAACAGTTTCATCCCAAGAACTCTAAACGCACTCAAGTGCTCCTTGTAGTAGAACTGTTTGTACTTATTAATACAATCGCCTCACTGTAAACTTGCGATACAGTTATAATTTTGCACAACCTGAGCCACTTTATAAAGTGCGTATTTACATATGATGATATCATTTTTAAAATGAAATGCAGCAAAATATGTTTATTATATTATACAGATAAAACTTTAACTTTATTTAAATAATCTATTGTTTATAATTGTAAATAATTAAAGGACACGGTGTTGCTACGCTAGCAAGGATCTGCCGCTCCGTTCATGGATTGTTCCTGCATGCCTCGCACTGTGTGCTTCACTGGGACTGGCGTGAAGGATAGAATAATTAAACATATACTACGAAGATATTTCAGTGTTCCTTAAAAGTTTTGAAGAATCGGCGTTATAAGCTTACAGATGGCTTAATGTCTATTACAGAGCTGATTGTGTGGCGATTGGGTATTTGGAGAAAGAAAAGAAAGGACAGGAATTGGAGGTTAGTACATTTGAAAGAGACAGTACTGCTACAATAAATTATTTCATCGAAGGTCACGCACAATCACTGTGCCACCATGTTCCCATGTTTAATAACATGCTTTAACTCATATCATCATGAAAATGATATCATGTATTCATCTCAGTATTTTAGTTATTCAGACAGCTGTAATATCACAAATGTAATGGATTCTGTGTCCTGTTGGAGAAAGAGAAAGCCGGTTTAAGAAGCATGTAGTGATTCACACACATAGAGCACATAGAAGATCAAATACAAAACAAAGCATTTAACATGCTACTTTAGTTACGATGGGATTTGAGAAACTAGTAAATTAAACGATTTTAAGATTAAGTTTATGATGTTCTACTTTAATGACAAAATAAACTACGTAATTAAATTTGGAATTTCGAGATTCAAGTTGACATTTTGTGCTTTTTCTCCACTGTGTGCCTTTTTTTTTCTCTATACCCTAATAAGCTTTCATATGACACTCAGACGGTCAGCTACGACTTGCCTTTTCACGGCGACTTTGATATGTGACTTCTTTTTTATTTCGGGCACTGTGTGACTTTGTGAACTTGAGCTTTCCAGTTTCTCCGACACGCTATGTCACTCGATCGACTTCCTTTTGTTGTTTATACCACTGTTTAAACCAACAAATAGTACGTCTTTCCTTGCCTCCACTTGGTATTTGCTGAAATTGTTGTATTTTTCCTCGTGGTTTTGCCTTTGTCTTTTCACAGGAGGCTGAGCTTAAGGGCTATTTATGTTGATTTACATATTCAAAGAGGTGTAATTCTGGGAGGAGTTGGGGTGGGACAGCAGGCGCGTGCACGTGCGTTACTTTTCATGCTGATCGGGATTTATGTAGCGGAAGAACGTGGAAGTTTGCGTACGCACAGATTCCTGCATTTGGATTTTTCTTGTTATAGTGTGAGTTCTACGCACGGTGTTATACATGATGCCCCTGATGTTTAGTGATTTCTTACATGGTGTGCTAATAAGCAATTACAGGGTAAGTTTGGCATTTATAAGCTTCACTATAAAACGCAAGGGCAGGTTAGTTATGTTTTAAAATGTATAAAATACGCTTCACTTCAGCACACAGCTTCATTTGGAATATTAATGTATAGCATGACTATAGCAGAAATAACTTGAAAAATCCCAAACATATCCCTTAAAGCTATTTTGTTTTTTTCATGAAATTGAATTGGAAGTGACATGCACTACAGGTGTATCACAGCTAAAAACACAATCTGACACCAAAAATGCAAGTTCTGGCTGAGAAGCTGATGTATTTATTTTACACAATTTGACAGCATTACGTTACAACATGGAGTTCTCCAAATTGTCTGACTCCGAGCACCAGTCTCGTAGGGCGAAGCCTATGAATGCAGCAGCATTGCAACTCACGACAAATGATCCAAAGTGGGGGCATGAGAAATAAAACATAAGAAAATATCAACTTATAAAAGGTGAAAAATATAACAAAAACGACACAAACATCATTACGGTTATTAAGATGATGGGCAGCATTAGTCCCAATGGTGTCTCTTTCTCATTCCAGCCTCTGTCACTTCTGACTCCAGTGACACAATCCTTTAATACAGTCGCCTTTCCTGATCAGTAATCCTGGCGTCTGTTGTCCCCATTCTGCACTCCTCCAGTAGAGAATTAACTCTTACGGACTGCCCAGCCAGAGTGAGCACAAAAATACAAAATAAAAAAAGCAAGGGGAATGACAAGGAAATTCATAGACAGCATAAAATATGGAGAAAAACTGTGAACATTGTATCACAAAAGGCCACCCCTCCATACCCACCTGCTTCTGCCTGCCCAGCTCACCTTCGCTGCTCACTGTTCTGTTATAAAATTTGAAATGACCAAACTCAGGGTCGCACCTGACCCAAACAAGTGACTTCAAAGGCCATTTTCAGATCAGCCAAAGGAAGAAGTCCAAATGTATATCCAGTGTAGCTGGTAGTAGATAAGGCAGGATCTAGCATGGGTGAAACGTGTGCCGAAAGAAATCTCTCAGTCCAAAAGTTTGTTTTAAAAGATTTAATGAAAATTCAAAGCAAACAGTCCACACAAGAATAAAGAAGAAGGTTGTTAAATACCTGGAATAAAAGGCAAAAAAGGAAAAATGTTTCTTCTTGTCAAACTTCAATTGTTTCTAGAACTAGGGATGAATTATTTCACTATGTTTTACTTCACATTCATTATGTTATAAACATAAGGCTCTGCACATACAACTGAGTACATTAAGGCAGGTCTGAAACCGTGTGCCCTCCATGCCTTACTTACGGCAAGGCAGGTCACTAACTGAGACTAATCTATAGTCAGAGGGACAAGAAACAGTTAGAATATACCACTTCAATTCACCTTGTGGGGGTTTAAAAACCGCTCTTAGACTATGCACTGATATACAGGGGGTCCTTGGGTTACGACGTCTTGACATACAATGTTTGAGTTTACAACGCTCACTCCCATAAAAACATAAAAAAAAATGAGACGTGAGTGTTTCGGCTTACGCCATTAGCATCGTGCTTACAGACTACATGCGCAAACTAGTTTGGTTTGCAAATGCGTTAGGATAGGTAAGTGACTTAGGTTAGGGTGTGTTTCAACTTACACCCAAATTCGTGTTACATCGCTGTCGTAGGCAGTATAGGCAAACATTTAATATGACTAAGCAAACACTTCTGTCTACTTGACATAACCTAAATAACCAGCAAATGGCTCTTACACATGTGGCCCCTAATTTTTTATGCTAAAGGCAGAAATCAATTACTTCAAAGTTACTAGCTAGAGCCTTAACCTTTCAAGAATATTTGTATAAAGACTTAATTACGTACTTAAATGTAAAAACCCAAACACAATTATGCAAATTAGGCATGCAAAATGTAAAATTAACCATTTCAATCATTTGCTGCTTCCTGGAGCAGGCACAGTTTGTTAACAGATCTGTTCAGTGTGTTGGTTTTGGTTTGCACACAAACTCTTCCGACTGCTCCTTTTGTATCCGGCATTGCCGTGATGACTCGTCCAATTACCCAGGAGTTACGAGGTGTGTTTCATCTACTATGAGAACAATGTCACCAGGTTCAAAGTTTCTTCTTGGTGTGAGCCATGTTTGACGTTCTTGAAGTATTGGTAAATACTCTTTAGTCCATCTTTTCCAAAACAAATCAGAGAGATACTGTATTTTTTTCCAGCGTCTTCGGGTTTACTGGTCATTTCTGAAAAAAAAGTCCTTGGGGTATGCTGGGCTGTATCTTGAGTGTGATTGGGTGCCAGTGTCTCTAGGTCATTCAGGTCATCTGATACCTTTGTTAGGGGTCTGTTGTTGATGATGCTTCGCACATCATTGTTTGGAGACGTTCATCATCTAGAGTCTATTGGTTAAATGCTGAGTTTAGGACCTTTCTTATGCTTCTGATTTGTTTTTCCCACACACCGTCTTGGTTGGAGGCCATCGGTGGATTAAAAATCTGTTCGATTTCTTTCTTCATCTTTGCATTGCAAATATTTTCTTGGTGAAGATTTTTAGCTGCTCCTTATAGCCCTCCTTCTGCTCCGATAAAGTTTGTTCCTTTATCTCAGTGCTTAATTTTAACTTGCCCTCGTCTACAAAGAAATCGGTGTATGATATTGATACAAGAATCAGTGTCCAAAGTATACGCAGTTTCTAAATGTACGGCTCTTGTTGTTAGGCAAGTGAAGATGACTCCATACCTCTTCACTAAGCTACTCCCTCTTTTTACTTCTAAGGGGCCAAAATAATCGACTCCAATGTTGGTAAAGGGTGGTTGTTCGGGGAGTAGATGATCCTCTGGTAAATCTGCCATTATTTGCTCGCCTGGTTGTGCATTTTATCTTCTGCATGTTACACACTTTGTTATAATCTTTCTGTTAGCTGAATTGGCTCGTGGGATCCAATATTTCTGACGTAACTTGTGCTAGCATATAGTTACGTCCATAATCTCCATATTCTTTATGGATGTGTCGTAAAATGAGAAATGTGAATGTTTGTGAAGAATTGCAGGAAGTTTAGCTTCATCTGGTGTAGCAGCTTCCTCCAACTCTCAGTAGTCCCTCTTGGGGTCGAGTTTGTAGATTTTGCTGCTTTTCTTTACAAGTTAATTTTTGTTTAAGGCTTTAACCTCCTCTGGGTAAGCTTGTAATTGACTAAGGCAAATAAGTTCCTTTTCTGCTTTAGACAAGTCTTTCAGAGACAGTGTCTTTAACTTCATTGTTGATTTGTGCTCCTTCATATGTTCTGTGATTAGTGCTTTTTGTCTTTCTGGTCTGTGTCCAGATTGACTGACCATATATTGGAATGCCTTTCTCTCTTTTTTCAGGTGCAGTAACACTTCTTTGAACCTTAGGAATCACGCTACTGCTTTCTTTAAGCTTAACTATCCTAAATAGTAGTCCATAAGTCTTTTTACTGATTCAGTTTTCTCTCCCACCCTTGTTGAGCTTACTACACATCCTTTGATTTCCAGATCATCATTAATAGACAAGTCCACTTCATCCGGTATTTTTGGTCATTCATGTTCTGGCTGTAGCAGAAAATTTGGGCCTTGAATCCATGTCTTACTTTTGATGAAGCTTTCTATGGTCGTGCCTCTTGATGCCTGATCCACTGGATTTTGTGCAGATGTGACGTACCTCCATTGTGAGGACTGCAAGTGCTCCCTTATCACTGTAACTCTGTTAGCAACAAAGGTTTCGTAGTGTCAACTTTCATTTGCAATGTACCTTAACACAGTGCTGCTGTCAGTCCAAAAGATTGACTCTTGCAGGGCGATTTGCAGTTCATGTTTTTAACATTTTGTCCATTTTAACTGCTACCACTGCTGCTGTAAGTTCTAACCTTGGTATAGTGGCAGGTTTCAGTGGTTCCACTCTTGATTTCCTCATATAAATGAACAATGTCTCTTATGTTCTTTATCAGTTAGGAGAAGGTAAGAAACAGTGCCATACCCATTTTCTGAAGCACCTCCAAAAGGATGCATTTGTGCAGACATTATGTGACCAAATCCAGTTGGTGTAATACACCTGTTTACATTGTAATCCATAAGTAGCTGTAAATCGTCCATCCATTTTTTCCATTGCTAGACATACACTTCACTTCACTCCACTTCTTTGTCCCACTCATATTTCTTTTTACACAGTTCTTTTAAAATACGTTTAGCAGACAATATAACTGGTGCTAGAAATCCAAGTGGATCATAAACTGAACTGACCACTGACAGAATACCACGTCTTGTAGCAGGCTTATCTTTCAGCTTTACCTGGAACTTGAAACTGTCAGTCTGTGTGCACCATTGAACACCTAAGGCTCTCTCAACTGGTACCAAATCATGGCTTAAGTATAAGACCTTTTGATCATAGCCCTGTCTTCTTTAGGAGTGGACAATTAGACAGCTTGGCTATTACTCACCCATTTGATAAGAGGGAACACTTCCTTGAAACACGGGGTTCTTTGGACAATTTTATGGCTTGTTCTTCTATATCAGCTGACTTTAAACAGTCATCAACATAGAAATTGTGAAGCACAGCATTAGTTGCTTCTGGCATCCTCTGCTGTTCTTCATAAAGCACAAGATGCACAACTGGGCGAAGAAGTAGCACCAGAAAGATGTACAGTGATCCCTTGCTATATCGCGCTTCGACTTTCACGGTTTCACTCCATCGCGGATTTTAAATGTAAGCATATCTAAATATACAGTATATCACAGATTTTTCGCTGGTTCGCGGATTTCTGTGGACAATGGGTCTTTTAATTTATGGTACATGCTTCCTCAGTTTGTTTGCCCAGTTTATTTCATACAAGGGACGCTATTGGCGGATGGCTGAGAAGCTACCCAATCAGAGCACGTATTACGTATTAAATTAAACTCCTCAATGATATACAATATGCTTCCCGTGCGGTGCTTTGCACACTTAAAAGCTCTAACAGCCCGTATTGATTTTTGATTATTTGCTTTTCTTTGTCTCTCTCACTCTGTCTGACATTCTCTGCTCCTGATGGAGGAGGTGTGAGTAGAGGGGCTGTTTGCACAGAGGCTGTTTGCCTAGAGGATACGGACGCTCCTCTTAAAAATGCTGAAAGACTACCTTCACATTGATCCCTTTTTCTTGCAGCCGCTTTATCGCGGTGCTTTGCATACTTAAAAGCCCAACAGCACGTATTGATTTTTGATTGTTTGCTTTTCTCGCTCTGTCTCTCTCTCTCTCTCTCTGACATTCTCTGCTCCTGATGCGCACTCCTTTGAAGAGGAAGATATGTTTGCATTCTTTTAATTGTGAGAAAGAACTGTCATCTCTGTCTTGTCATGGAGCACAGTTTAAACTTTTGACTAAAGTGTGTTCTTTCATGTCTAGAGGGCTCTAATAATGTTAAAAAACGTATTTAGAAGGTAAACGGGTTTTCTATGCTCTAACTGCGAAAATATTAGATTTTTAAATAAAGAATCCTACTTCGTAGAAATGCATTTATCACGGTAGAGTCTGGAACGGATTTACCGCGATAAACGAGGGTTTACTGTATAACTGTGCAGAGAATATTTATAAACAGTGTGGGAGAGTTTATAAGGGCTTAAAATATATAAAAATAACCATACAACATATGGTTTGTACTTCGCAGATTTTCACCTATCGCAGGGGGTTCTGGAACGCAACCACCGCGATCGAGGAGGGATTACTGTACTGTCATTTTGTATTCCTCTACTCCCATCATTGAGATTACCTTCAGGCCCCCACAGTAAAGGAAGAAGATCAGTATCCTCATTTGGAACTTTCACTTGATAAAACATTGATTTAATATCTGCAATGACAGTGATTGGCTGCTCTCTGAATCTTGAAGAACTCCAATGAGTGTATTAGTTAAGTCAGGTCCTTTCAACAACTGTTCATTTAATGAGAAGCCTTGCTAAGTGGCTGTACAGTCAAAAACCACTCTGATTTTATTTTTCTTTGGATGATATGCTCCACAGTCAGGAATATCCCACACTCTCTCCCTTTTGAGTGACAGCTGTTCAGTGGGTACCTTAGTAGCGTATCCTTTGTCTAAAATGTCCTTCATGAAAATTTTATAATCCTCATGGAATGTTGGAGTCTTAGTAAGTCTAATAGCATGCTGTTCTGCAATGCAACAATTGTTTGCCACTTTCAGTGTCTCATCTTTGAAGGGCAGATTAATGCAATAGTGTCCATCCACTAGCTTGGCAAACTCTTAAGCTATGTGCATGAACTTATTGTTCTCCTGTGACATTTTCTTCATCTCCTCACAACTGCCCTCTAGAAAGTCTGTACAGTAAAACCTTGGATTGCGAGTAACTTGGTCTGCGAGTGTTTTGCAAGACAAGCTAAAATTTTTAATTAATTTTAACGTGATAAATGAGTGAGTTCTTGCAATACGAGTAGTACGTATACACTTTGTCTACTAAGCGTCACGTAATCACAGCTGAGCTGGTGGGTATTACTGTGGGATTGTGGGTAATCGTCTCCCATTCTCGGTCTCAGTCGGTGTGCCTCACTCGTATAGTCAACATCCGTATGAGCGTATACTGTTTACTATAGCATTGTGACCACATGTGTGTGCTGTAATGTGTGAGTCCCTGTCTTGCACCACAAAACATGAAGCTGGGTTTCAGTACTTTAGCAACACCAGCTTTATTCAGCTTGAAACAGGAACAGCACGGTTACTTATTGCAACGGGATCTGCCACTAACTATAAACAGACACAGCTATCAGGCAGGGTCATGCCCAGGTTAGTGGCCAAGTAATACTGTGCCCTGCGCATTTATGATGTTCCTTGTATCACCCATCAATGGCAGGCGCTTATAGCATGTCCACGATCTTTTCGGATTTGCTTTTACTGCGAATTGCTACAGTGCTGGGAGCCTGCGGTTGCTTCAGGATGCTCTTCCGCGTGTCATCCCGTTGGGTGGAATCCAAAAGCAGTTTAGAAACCTTACAGTGCGTAAAGCATTTTTTAAATTTGTGTCCAAGTGTAGTGACTCTTCAGGCAAAAGCAACTGTCATTGGATAGGTTCCTTGTTAAAGTCGCAAAAAAAGAAGAAGATTCCAGTGAGCCAACAGATAGCAGGGATTCCGTTAGTTAGAGTGAAAGTCGTCCACACAATAACCTTAATCGACTTAGCGTGCTCATTTTTAGGAGGTGTGTTTTTATCGTCGGTTCCCATTTCCTTATTCACATGCACAATGACTGGATGTAAATGAGAGCATATTTGGCTTTTTATTTCTACACAGTTTTTACTAAGATGTCCTTGCTTAAGGCACTTAAAGCATAAGCCCTCAGATTTCAAAAAGTCAATTCTACTTTCATATGTTAGTTTCTGGATTGCACTGCATTCAACAAGATTGTGACTCTCATTGCAACAAAGACAGTGCTTGCCGCATGCACGACCAGCCATCTCCGCCTTTTTGGCTGAGGTGTGTGTATTCCCCTTTTCAGCAGCAGCAGCAACAGCAAAGCTTGTGGCAAACTGCTTTTTCTCAGGCCGTCTTTCAGAGGAAACTTCCCTTGATCAGTCTTGACCTTTTTCTTCTTGAAGGTATTGAGGGCTGAGCCGTACACAGGATCCAAAGCTATCGTTGCCTGTTCTTCCAGAAAGTCCACTGGGCCAATGAGTTTTGCGCGTCTGTCTTCTTTACCTTCAATTTTCCAAGCTACACATTGCCACTGTCCTCGCAGATCTTGTGGAAGCTTGGAGATTATAGTACGAAGGTTTTCGCTACTTTCAAATTCATGTCCGTCCTTCAAGCTGGACATAATGCTCGTAATCCATCAGACCTTCTCCATTGCCTGGCTTTATTTTTGGCCACCTTTTGGCTTTCTTCATGTATGCATCTGCTATCCGTAGTTGGTTTCCATAGAGGCTTTTTAAGCCTCTTTCTGGCTCTTTTATAACCTTCTGCCGGTGGCAGGTATATACAGCCTTTAACAATTTCATGGCATGAACCTTGGGTAAATTGTCCTAAGAAGTCTAATTTATCTTGGGATTCTCCATCACCTCATTGATAGCAAAATCAAATGCTCTAATAAAGTCCACATAGTTCATTGGGTCTCCATCAAATACTGGGACCTTTCTATATGGCACATGAGGTACTTGTGCCTTATTTTGCTTTTCATAAAGTTGTTGGCGAGGCTCATATTTACTTTCATTTCTATACAAAGAGCTACAAATACCTGCCTCATATGGCTCTTCATTCTTCTCATCTGGTATTTCAGCAACATTGTAGGGATTTGGTTTACTTGGGCTATGACTGCATCCTTTATGAGCACTCAGTTTTGCATTGGATTATGTAATTGCAGCCTCTAGTGCCAACTGATATCTTTCTTTTGGCTGTGTGCTCTGCCTCTTCCAAGTCTAGTGTTTGCTGTCTTTTTTTGAGCCTCAGCTGTGGCCAACAGCACTGCATGTGCTGTCTCTTGAGTCCTGAGGACACTAACTGAGGTAACTGTTGATCCTGCTCAACTTTTAGTTTTTACAGAAACTTGAGAGACACTGTCGGCAGGAGTGATGTCATCGGTAAATCTGTACCCCTTAAACTGATTTGCAGAATCGGGAGGCTGCTTGGGGAGGCTTTTATTTTGTTTTCCAAGAAACGTACGTAAAGTCTTCAGTTTACCATCAAAACCCTTATGTAGCCTTTTTCCTTCATCTTTGTCGCTTTGCATGGAGAATAATTCATCACTTAACCTTTTATATTCCGTTCTCAGGGTGTAGAAATCTATCCCAATATTGTGTTTATAAGTTAGATTAATTTTTTCTTAAATCCTTTACATACTTCCTCAAGCTGGATAACTGTCGATATGTTTTGTCTATTTCCGACTAAAGATCAACACCTGGTTCTGAAGGGTTGGCCGGTAAAAAGCATCCGGAGATTAACCTGGGCAGTGGTGGTACAGTGAGCTGCTTGCTGTTGTCATGTTGATGGACCTCCTCTGTTGTGTCACAATCCTCAGGATGACCTCTCAGGCTTCCGCCTGGAGATGTCCTGTTGATCATGCACAAGGACAGGCTCCATTTAAGGTATTTGAGCTCCTTTATCTTAGTTTATACAGTCACACAAGGAACGCTAACAGTTCTCTCAAATATTCAACTCCGATCAGACGACAAAGATTAAAGTACCTGTCCAGTCTTTCAAGTTGTCATTGTTTTCTTCCATCATGGACCGACATCAGGCTGAAACAGGCTGGTTTCAAACTTTTATTGTAGCTGCTGGTAGGTAAGGCAGGATCAAGGGTCAGACGTGTGCCGAAAGAAATCTCTCAGTCCAAAAGTTTGTTTTAAAAGATTTAGTGAAAGATCAAAGCAAATAGTCTACACAAGAGTAAAGAAAAAAGGTTGTACACATGTAGAATAAAAGTAAAAAAAAAAAAAAATGGAAAAAATGGCTGTTCTCTAAACTTAGCTTTTCTTGTCAAACCTCAGTTGTTTTTATGTTTAAAGACACTTTACTTTGTCTTCAGTATGCTCTAAACATACAGCACTGCATGTTCAATAAAGCATGTTACATTTCATACTATTAGGCACATTAAGGCACGGTTTAAAACCGTCTGCCCACCATGCCTTACACACAGTACACGGCAAGGCAGGTCACTAACTGAGGCTAATCTATAGTCAGAGAGACAAGAAATAGTTAGAATGTACCAATTTAATTTAACTTGTGGGGGTTGTAAGAACCTCCCATAGAATATGCATGAATATATAACTTAAACTAGAGACTGGGAGCCTGATCGAATTGGGCTACAAATTCTACCTTTGTGAAATCCATACATTCTCTGCAAAGAATTTTTTGTTTTTTTTAAGTCCTTGATGATTTTGTTATCATGGTACTGATTTGTGCTTGAAATAGACCTTTTCGGTCGATGTAATGAAGAGCTTCCTGTTTAAACCGTTGTTAATACCCAGCCGTCATTACTCAGTTTGCCAATAGATGTCAGAAGGGCGGATGCCAAAACCGAACTGCACAAAGATAGATTTTGACATACCAAGCAAATGGCAATATGTTCTAAATTACTTACGGTTCCGGAGCTGTTGAAGGATTTAAGTCAGTTGACGATGTTAGTCCTGGAAAGTATGCCCCACCAAAGCAACGTTCCAAAAACCAACCGAACTTACTGTTATCTGCTCGAACCAACACCGACTTACTATACTCAGCCGTCCAGCGGCGTCACTGAAGCATTCGAACATTCTTAGCCAATCATGCAATACTGCGTCCGCGTTTGCCACGTTATGTTCTAACTACAGAGGCAGAGTCCCATTGCATGGTTCTAACTTGTATTGAGTCGAGGTATTGGCGCGAACACCATACATATGGGGTATTGACGCTAACAACATATATACAGATAGTATCAAATTATATATGCCTCGCAATTAGGAGACCCAGGTTCGCTTCCCGGGTCCTCCCTGCGTGGAGTTTGCATGTTCTCCCTGTGTCTGCGTGGGTTTCCTCTAGGCGCTCCGGTTTCCTCCCACAGTCCAAAGACATGCAGGTTAAGTGGATTGGTGATTCTAAATTGGCCCTAGTGTGTGCTTGGTGTTTGTGTGTGTCCTGCGGTGGGTTGGCACCCTGCCCGGGATTGGTTCCTGCTTTGTTCCCTGTGTTGGCTGGGATTGGCTCCAGCAGACCCCCGTGACCCTGTGTTCGGATTCAGTGGGTTGGATAATGGATGGATGGATGGACATGGCGGATTTCACTTTATTGTGTTGTGGACATATGTATGACAGCCGTTCAGTGCCACAAGTGGTTGGCAAGCTAGGTGTGCAGTGGTTGGATTATTTATAATGGGCACTTTGCAGGGCTAACTGTCAATCCAGATCCATTCAGATGATGGAGAAATGACACATAATGTGACAACAGGGCTGTACAGCACCAAGCACAAAGCTAGTGGAAAGTGATGTCCCAGGGCTTCAACTGAGCTTTTATAATTCATCACTCTGAAAGGGATGCTAATCTTGGCAGAGTTTTTCTTTGAATTAATTATTCAGGCATATGGATGAGACTGTAAATGTAATCTTTGTCAGTACTGCATAAATGATGAGGATTAAAAAAAAAAAATCACAGAGCACGCTTCAGTTTTATGGTGTTTTGCGTCATCGTGGTTTTTCAGGCAGTAGAGGGCAGAATGACAATATTTTTTTCTGCAGGAGCAGTTTTGAGGGCAACAGTGAAGTCCACCTTTGAGAGAGGTGAGCGATGATGATGAAGAATAGTGTGATCTGTAGAAGCAAAATAAGGAAATGCACAGCCCACGTGTAGTCACCTTCTACATTTCAGCGATGTCTTGCACTGTGTGAGAGTTTGCTTTTGTACAAATGCTATCTTTTGATTCCTCCAGCCCTTATAGTTTATTAATTGTACTGTGTAATGAGACAAAAAATGTAATTGACAAAAAAATGTCCTTTCCAGGTAGTTCTGAGTAGATTTGTGTCACAGGTTCATGCTGTTTTCATGGAGAGCTGTAGGGGTGCACCAGACAATTGGCTGTTGATCTAAATCATGTGATTTTCACTACAAAAGACTCAACTGGTGATTGGTAAATTGGCCAATCACAAAATCTGATCTTTTGAGCCCTTGCTTTTCTAAACTTTTTTGTAATTTAGTTGCAATGCTCCTTTACACAAGGTGATATGGTTTTTTCCTGCAGTGTATACAAAGAACAGCGAGTGGAGGCTTGTGTTATCTGTGAATGAAAGGCGATTGATGCGTTAGGTTTTACGTTAACAGTAGAATCCGTGAAGCCTATGAAAAAACTCATAGAGTGGGAATTAAAAACCCAAGCTCAAATGTCAATCAGCACGTTCTGCACAGGTCTCTTTGTTGTCAATAATAAAAAAAAAAAAAGCTCTGAACTTAGTAGCCAAAATTTACACCGGGTGTTACAGACCCAAATCAAATGTATGTTTTTATTATTTTATAGTAATAATAATAGCAGCTCACAACTCAGAGCCCCCGGACTAGAACCTACAACCTTTGGGTTATAAGGCAGCAGTTCTTACCTCTGCACCATCCAGGAATACGTATGACCTTTCTGTCGATTGACATTTGAGCTTGGGTTTTTAACTCATTGACAGCAACATGTAAATTTAATGATTTTTTTTTTTTACGTTGGTTATATTCGTGAATAAAAACACACATGTTTATTTGATATTTGGACTAAAGTCTTCACACATTATGCACTTCCCGCCATTATTAGTTTAACATGGAGAAAGTTTCTGCTTTAGGTATGTGTTCAGCATTTCTTGCCTCACATTTCCTTTCATCCTACACTTACACAGATCGTTGTAGACACAGAACACTCATGAAGTGTATGTATTCCAAATAATGATATATTATTTAAATCCTATACAACTCCAGGCACCTCACACTGAGATAAACAACACTTGAGCTGGGAGAACTTCAGCTGCTCTTGGGTGTGTGGGGAATGGGACAGCAGGCTGCTTGCTGCTTGTGCTGATCAACACATTTACAAAACAAAAGACGCTGATGGAGAGGTGCGAAGGGATTTAAGGTGGGCTGGGATTTACGAGTTTTACGAGGATTCTAGTGCTAAACAAAAGGGAGTAATAAACTGAGAAACAGGAATCAGAGAAGTCGTCCTGTGCAAATAGACAAACAGCAAGAAAAGCTACTTTAAAGAATTCAGACCTTTTTATTTTGTCCATTAAATTAAACATACACCGTTTGAGTTTGGACCGCAAGCTTGTTTTATGTGCAGCAGCTTAAATTTTAATTGGAAAAAGAAAAGATAAATATGTATTTGAGATTACTGTTTAATAAACAATAGGCTTTTTTAAAGAGTTGTACTGTGTTTATTATTTGTTGCTGTGTGTCGTACAACATCATTTTTGGTAAGGAAAAGGTCCTACATAATTAAAATGGTAATCCATATTTTATAATTACACCTCAAGCATTACAAATGTCTTGCAGACACACTGAAGAAAAAACACACCAGCATATACAGTATATAGTAAATGATTTAAAATGATTAAAAACTAAAAGTGCTGGTATATTTACATTTAAGTAGCATTTATTTTTCTTTTCTTTTATGCCATATGTTTTTGGATAAATATTTTTGTATATATTTCATTAGTTAAAGTATTATTTTAAGGAAATTTTATTTATTTTAGTATTTTGTGGTCACTGAACAATAAGCCTGCATTATTTTGTTTTGTTGATAAAATATTATATGACAGGATTGTGATCCTTTCAGTAAGCTCTGAAAGGAAGGATTGGGTTTATTATAGAAAACTATGATTATTCTTTATAAAAAAGTCAAAAGCGTGTCAACACAAATCTTAAAGGAGCCCTTCCACTCCCTGAGTCAGAAAACACAAGACCCTATGAACGGTAATATTAATAATAATAATAATGAAAGATTTATTACTATTTACAAGGTGTTTCTATCTTTTTTGTGGAAGAAGAAATTGTGAAACAACAGATAGATAAGAAATAAAAAAAGGACGTGCCAGCTGCATGGCAAATACCAATCAGTGCCCTGAAGAATGTAACTCTGTGAGTGCAATCATTTTCTTCTTATACTTCCTGCTAGTTTTGGTCATTTGTTGCATTTTGTTTGTGGTGACTGTTCTGTGTGAGGCACGGTGGTGCAGTGGTTAGCGCTATAGACCACTTTATTGAGCTCAATTATCCATCCAGCATAGTTGGCAGATGCTTCCCTAGGCCTCATGGATACTTAAAAGACCATTGCACCAGTAGAATCCACCTTCGTCTTTGACTTAAATGCATTTTGCCAAGTTTCAGGAAGGCCCTGAGCATTTTCTGAATTTTACTGAACTTGCAGAGAAACCAACTCCACTGCATTCACTTATCACTAAGAGTGAGCTGTAATTGGGAGAGTATGGTTTATTAGTTCATGTCTTAGTGAATGCTTGTTGAAAGGGTTGAACATATTCAAGTGGGTGCTGATTGGAGGGACTGATGTAGCTGGCAAGGTTGCATGAATGACAGTGAGCTCTAATTTGATGACTTTGGCAGCAGTGGAGTTTTTGCTCTATGTTTTGATCAGGGAGACTGAACATACAGTATTGAGAGCTGAGTGGATGGGTTTTCTTTGTGCACTGAGGGCTGATTAGCAGTAATGTGTTCTTTACGTCAAGCTTTGATTGGAGGGCTAGTGTTTTACTGTAGTCAGTTCTGATTAAAAGACCCGAACCGTTGCATTTCATTTAATTTTAAGGTTGGCATGACCAAGCTCATAGCACTCATTTGTTGAATCACAGAAACTTGGCTCAACTCCCCTTATCTCTTTGTCTTTATGGGGTGTCCTTAAGTAATTGGTTTATGGGCCCTCATTCAGCGCTGTATAAAATGAGGATTAATTGGTACACTGGCTCACTAAAGGTGATTTCTCCACTGATTTTCAGTTGTGGTATTCATTTACATAATCGTAGCGAGTCTGGGGCAGTCATGGCATGTCTGCATGAAGCTGGTCTCCTAATGTGACATGCCCTATTGACTCTTACTCTCTTAACTAATCTATGACTTGCTCCAATAACATCAGACTGGTTTAGATTTTTCTTTAGGATGTGTTTGACCTGGGGCCTCATGTATAAATGTTGCGTACGCCTGTTTCCACGCTCAAATCGATGTATAATAACTAAACTTGGCGTAAAGCCACGCACATTTTCACGGTAGCTCAAACCCTGGCATATGCAAGTTCTCTGCTCGATTTTTCAAACTGGCAGCACCCAGCGTCAAAGCAGTGCTTTTGTTTTCCCTTTCTTTTGTAGATCCACATCCCTGACGCGGCTTTATCATATACACTGAAATTAACCGCATATTGTTTATTAGTTTAAGGCATCTGATTGTAATTAACCTGTAACAATATAATGGTTCACAGAATGTCGAAACTATTCCAAATACCATAGCTGCTTTAGTGTTGTTGCTCTCAATGCACCACTCAGACTATTTATATCACTGTATCTGAGTGTGGAATCACAGCTCTACAGCAGCTGATCGGAAAGAGAATTATCAGTATACAGCATCAAAGACACGCTGCCTCAGCCATGCTGTCTATTTCAACTGCTCTCATACGGCAAACGCTTCAGAGCCTTTCGGACATTGCAGTTCAAAAACAGTTTCACCCCAAGAACTATAAACACACTCAATCAGTCTATCAAGTGCTCCTTGTAAAACGCTTTATACTTATTAGTATAATCGCCTCACTGTAAACTTGCGATACAGTTATAATATTGCACAACCTGAGCCACTTTATAAAGCGCGTATTTACATATGATGACAATATCATTTTTAAGATGAAATGCAGCAAAATATGTTTATTTCATTATACAGGTAAAATGTTAACATCATTTAAATAATCTATGTTGTTAATAATTAAACATGTGAGGACACGGTGTCACAGTGCTAGCGAGGAGCTGGCGCCCCATTCACGGATTGTTCCTGCCTTGCGCTGTATTTTTGCTGGGGCTGGCGCGACACTGAAAGGACAGATGAATAGAATAATTAAACATGTACTACGAAGATATTTCAACATTCCTTAAAAGGAATGAAGAATCGGGGTTCTCAGAATACAGATGGCTTTCCGTCTATTACAAAGCTGATTGTGTGGTGATTGGTTACTTGGAGAAAGAAAAGGAAGGACAGGAATTGGGGGTTAGTACGTTTGAAAGAGACAGTACTGCTGCAATAAATTATTTCATCAAAGGTCGCGCACGGCGCAGCAAGTATCTTGCGGGAGGCAGGAACAATCTCTGGATGGGGCACCAGCTCATTACTATCACTGCGTCACCGTGTTCCCATGTTTAATAACATGCTTTAACTCCTATCATCATGAAAATGATATCAAGTATACATCTCAGTATTTAAATTATTAAGAGAGCTGTAATATTACAAGCTCGTAGTGATTCACACACATAGGGCACATAGAAGAACACATACAAAACAAAGCATTTAATGTGCTACTTTAGTTGCGATGGGATTTGAGAAACTAGTAAATTAAACGATTTTAAGATGAAGTTTATGATGTTCTACTTTAATGACAAAATAAAGTATGTGATTAAAGTGGAAATTTCGAGATTAAAGTTGTCATTTCGAGCTTTTTTTCCCCACTGTGTGCCTATATTTTTTTCTCTTCTCTGTACCCTAATAAGCTTTCATATGACACTCAGACGGTGGGCTACGACTCGCCTTTTCACAGCAACTTTGATATCTGACAACTTCTTTTTTATTTCGGGCACTGTGCGACTTTGTGAACTTGAGCTTTGTGTTTCTCCGACACTCTATGCCACTCGATCAACTTCCTTTTGTTGTTTATAACACTGTTTAAACCAACAAATATTACGTTTTTCCTTGCCTCCACGTGGTATTTGCTGAAATTCTTCTATTTCTCCCCCCTATGGCTTTTGCCATTGCCTTTTCACAGAACGCTGAGCTTAAGGGCTAATTATATTGATTTGCATATTCAAAGAGGTGTAATTTTGGGAGGAGATGAGGAGTGAAAGCAGGCACGTGCATGTGTGTTACTTTTCACACAGATTTATGGAGTGGAAGAACGTGGAAGTTGGCGTACGCATAGATTTATACATCTTGAAGTTTTTTTATGCGTAAGCATATTTCCGCTTTTGTCCATACGCCATGTTCTCATGTGAATTCTATGCACAGCGTTATGCATGAGGCCCCTGATGAGCTGACTATCAGTGAATGCTCATCCAAAAGTACAAATCATTTAATGCAGCGATGAGGAAAAAAGTAATGTTTTAAACCTTGCAAACAGAAGAGAAACTTGACTGTCTGATCTCTCGTGTTTTATATACTAGAACAGAATGGAAAAAAGAAATAAAACAGCTGAGACTGTGGCTGAACTTGCAAAAGCTTTTAATCCTTTGGACAGTGCCAGCTCTGTCAGGCAGCACACCATTGGCTGTCTCAAAAAGCAGCGAGTACAGCTAAGCTGGAACATCGGCTTTAAACATGACATGGGCAGCAATTTTCAGTTGTTTAAGTAAATTTGGTTCGTTGACGAGATCAGCAACTTAGGTTGGCAAATCTGTCATAGCCAATGACTAGAAGTCATGTAGTACTAACCCTAACCTCTCAGAACTTTGTACCACTAATGCTACCTAATAGAACCTTTGTTGTTGGGTTGTTTCCCACAGCTTTGCCAGTTCAATATGATGATGCTTTCATAATTATTTTAAAATAAGCTCTGTCATGAATCCAGCTGAGAATTCTGGACTAATGGTGTCGGGCAACTATTGACTGTCATTAATAGAGCTGATTGCAGAGAGCCACAGGGGATGCAAATTTCAGCACTCAACACAACAGAATCAACACATCTGCTGAACAACACCAGTACAGCATCCACCTTCTGACTGGACGTCTAAATGAAAAACTGGAGGAAGTTAATTCTGTTGTCTAATCGGAAATGCAAACATGTCATGACAAAATAGCCTCAGTGTTTTAACACGCACAGACCACAATGCTTCTCTAAACTCTGTTTACTGGTGTTATGTCATATAGTAATGCAATATTCAAAGTGACAGAAAGATATCATGGCAGACAGAGGCCTCATTCAAGTGAGTGAAGCTGCGGTGGTCTGCATGTGTGTATGTGTCCCTCTCCACTGTTGCGGCGCTCATTACAACATGCACATTAATCATTAAGCTTGGTTACAGTGTGCTACGGAGCACCTGAATGGATAACAGCAGTTTAAGCATTTTACTTCCTCTCAGCGTCAAGTCTTTGGTTCAGTTTCTTTTGATGTCTCCCTTTCACCCCAGCCATTTCAAGTGCATGGACTGGAGGAATTGGGGGGCAGGGGTTTTAGGGCGGAGACTTTGTAGCGCTGCTGGTCACTACAAACCTTTTAACAATTTGTCCAGGATACACATCTGGCCTGGGTAGACTAGTTGAAAATTAGTAGTCAGTACTTTACTGATTAATTAGTAATCAACTATTAGTAATTAATAATCACTTCAGTGGCTAAATAGTAATCAACTAGTTCATGGTCAGTAATTATTCTATTTTTTTTTGATAAATGAGGACTTGAATAGGTAATAGTTATTAGTTCATTCATTATCAGTTATTCATAATCAGTTCATTCATTAATTAGTAATCAACTATTTGAGTAATACTTAATAATCACTTTTTTGATTAATTAATTTTGATTAATGTTTAATTTGTTGATTAATTCATTGCTAATAAGGTTCCTGAATTTTGTAGAAGAATTATTGATCAAATAGCTGTTGACTAGCAGTTAATGATCACTTCATTGACTACATAATTCTTAAAGGGTTGATTGTCAGTGATTAGTGACTAATTTATTGATGAATTAGTAGTCAGCTATTTAACAGTTAGTAATTCATAATCATTGGATAAACACTAATCAGTTAGTCGGTAATTAGTAATTAGTGTGAGGAGAAAAGAAATGGAACAGGATAAAGTGTCCCGATCCCCCTTTAATAGCAACAATGCTAAAGTTAAGACAAAAAAACAAAAGTGCTGAGCGCCAAAACATTCTGTGATCGTCAGCAATTGGGTTTGAGTGCCCCTGTAAACAGTCGTGGTCCATAAATTACAGCCGACTTCGGTCATCTCATTTCTTTTGTAGCCAGTTGATTAGGAAGGGGATGGGCTTTCTGAGGGCGACTTAGAAATGACATCACTTCTCTTCGGAGTGCTGCTCCTGCACTCTCGGGCTGGGTGGCTGTGTGTCCCTCCCATTTGTCCCACACGTTAGCTCATGAGTTGAGCCTTCCACATGCTCTAGCAGTGTGCATACGTGATGTTAAAGATACATTTATTTATTAATTAATAATGAAGCAGTTGGTAGTTAGTAATACAGTATTACCCAGTTTGTGATTAGTTAGAACTCAAGTTCTTGACAATTACTAGTTAATAGTCAGTCTGTTGATTCATGTGTAATCAACTGATTGATGGTTTGCAATTGGCAGTCACTTCAAACAACTAAATAGTAAGCAACTAGTTAATGGTAAGTAATTGTTTAAATGGTTGATAAATTAACACTTGGATATGTGGTAATAAGTGGTTATAACCAGTTAATTAATTAGTATCCAACTGTTTAATGATTAGTAATGAATAATTAGTATCCAACTATTTAATGATTAGTAATGAATTAGATAGATAGATAGATAGATAGATAGATAGATAGATAGATAGATAGATAGATAGATAGATAGATAGATAGATAGTTTAGTTAAGGTTTGGAGCATGCACTGATAGCACGTTGTTGCACTCACCAGACGACGAACCACCTGGATTGGGACCCAAGTGCACCTGGTGACACCTCAGCACCACACTGGAACAGGGTGAGGTTTTTATGGTGGCTGGAGTGACAATCCTGCCACCAGCCCCCAAGTTTTCCCTGCAGGTTGGAGGACTTGCTTGCAGAGCTCGATGCAGGTTAACATCATACCCAGGACGGCGCAGTTGTAGATGAAGGGCCTTGCTCAAGGGCCCAACAGAACAGAGTCACTTCTTGATTTTTGTTAGTATACATCCTTTTTTCTTGAAGAGTTAGTAATTAATAATCACTTCTTTACTGTAATTAGCTGGTTATTAGTACATTGATTAATTAGTACTCGGGTTGAATTTACATTAATAATACATTTGTTGATGTTTAGTTTCCCTAAAATAGACTAATATGCAGGCTTCCTCTCATTTGTTTCTGTAACCTGCCTGCTACAATACATCACCATGAAACAGACAGACAGACAGACACTTGACAGAAAGTAACCTCGGACCCACGGACACACTCGCTCGCTCACACTCGGCCAGTTTAGAGTCATCGGGTCACCTAACACACGCATGTTTGTGGGGTGTAAGAGTAAAGCAGAGGTATGGATGAAATGTGCACACGGCTCGAGTGAGGGAGCGGCCCTGACCACACAATCACCGCACCCACCTTGGACACAAAGGTGTATTCAAATTTGGACAATAATATGTTAATAAGTAAAAATGTCAACGATAACTTCCCAGAAACTCTTAACTATATGGAAAAGCTTCGACTGGAATATATAATCAACATATGCAAACATTTACTAAATATTACCCAGAATAAATGTTAAGCATAGGGAAGAAAGGAAATGTAAATGAGGAAGCACTTGTTTTGCATTTAATTCTAAAAGAATGTGCCCAGACAGCAATAGGGTTCTCTGACAAAGAAAAGCCTATGGCATTCTGGGTGCAGGTCCGTATGACCCCTGTGGAAGACACACTACACTGTCTTGCACCCAAGACCCTTTTAAAGTGAAGCAGATACGTCTAGGATTTAAAAGGGGACGCCATGTAGCTCCAGGGTGGGTCGGGCACCATTCATGCTATCTATTACATTTACGCCTTTGTCCAAGGTGACTTACAGCATTTGAGATACAGTTGGTTCAATTACATTTGTTCTTCCTGTTGGTGAATTGACTTGCTCAGGGTCACACAGGGTCACTCGGTGTCAGCAGCAGGATTTGAGCATGCTACCTCAGTGTCTACAGTCCAGAGCCTTAACCACTATGCCACACTGCCTTTAGCCACTTTTACTTTTAGGTGAGCAGCTATGCTACAGTATATTACAGCCCCCCATTATCACTCATTCATCTTCCCAACATCCTTAGCCCATTGCGTAGCTTGAGTGAAGGCTGAAGCATGTCAGTTTGTGAACAGCAGGCACCCTCAACTCACACTAAAACTGGGCCACCCATGCTTGTTTTTGGGTTGTATGAGGAAACCAAGTGACAAGAAAAAAGAAATAGCACAAGGCTTACATTACATTTAACTTCACACTGGAGTTCTGAGCTAGCAGCATTGACTAATGCACCAAAGACCACCTTTGCTATTTTTATAGACTAAATAATTAATCCACCTAGTTCTGGAAAAAGTGCGGTGTGCCAGGATAATAGAAAATCAGAAGACAGCAGGCACCCGAACGATTACTTTAACTGATCTGGTGGTCACTCTGCTTGGGAAAGCATAATCAAGGCAGTAGGCCCACCAGGGGTTCATCTTAATTATGGTGTGTCTTGATGTAAACACACCCTCTTGCGTCAATGCGCCATTGGGGTCAGAGTGAGGTAGTGTCCCAACTCTGCCGAATGTCACGCGCAGATCCTCAGCCTTGCAACAGCCTAAAGTTGTCTGTCCCTTTAAAAAGATGCAAGGAGGAACAACTCCACGTGTGCCAACCATGCTGTGAAGATATGCTCCCCGGGGAGAGTGCTCTCCGCAATTCCAGAGTCAGCATTGCCTGGACCCTCTGACTCAGCGATTTCACCTTCTGTCATCCTGAGGTGCTCAGTCATCCAGCCGTGCGTGCCGAGCCGATCTGATCACGCACTGCAGCTATTACTCACATCTGCTTATTGCTTGCTTTGTTTCGCACTGTCACAAGTTCATGGGTTCTTCATTTACGGGCGTTTTCACATATGCATGCTGTTCCTTTTTACCTTTTCAGTAAAAGGATGAGAGATAAAAGCATCAGTGGTGTGAAAATGTGAAAGCCCACTGGAAAAAAAAAGAGAAACGGGGGAGCACGAGATAACATCCCCTTTTATAGGATGACCTATTGATAGATAGAAAAGTGTGAAAGGTGCTATAAGATAGATAGATAGATAGATAAGGCACTATTTAACAAATAGATAAAGCACTATAACAGATAGATAGATAAGGCACTATATAACAGATAGATAGATAGATAGATAGATAGATAGATAGATAGATAGATAGA
>JANRMT010062799.1:11897220-11923072 GCA_026402145.1 Polypterus bichir lapradei | reverse complement strand
ATAGATAGATAGATAGATAGATAGATAGATAGATAGATAGATAGATAAGGCACTATATAACAAATAGATAGAGAGATAGATAAAGCACTATATAACAGATAGATAAGGCACTATATAAAAGATAGATAAATCAATAGATAGATAGATAGATAGATATATAGATAGGTAAGGCACTATATAACAGATAGATAGATAGATAGATAGATAGATAGATAGATAGATAGATAAGGCACTATATAATAGATAGATAGATAGATCGATAGATAGATAAGGCACTATACAACAGATAGATAGATAAGGCAGTATATAGCAGATAGATAGACAGATAGATAGATAGATGTGAAAAGCACTATATAATAGATAGATATGAGAGGCAATAAAAATAGATATGTAGGAAAGACACTATATAATAGATTGATAGATATGAAATGAACTATATGATAGATAAACAAGCACTATATAATATACGGATAGAGAGAGAGAGAGATGTGTTGTGCCCAGTGCTTGCTGGTTTAGCCTCAATCTGCCCTGGTTAAGCAGGTTAGGAAAATCGATGAATGTATGGATGGATGGACAGAGTGAAAGGCACCATATAACATTAAAGCAACATATAATAGACAGCAATGGCTAAAAATGACCCTTCTCTCTATTACTCTCAAGAACTGACAAATAGAGGCGTGGATAGATAGCTACATTCAGTTTAGACAGATAATTAGGAAGATATGAAAGGCATTACTAGGTAGCTAGATAGAAAAGACTTTATATAAGAAATATTAAGATACTTTTCTAAGAATTACATCCATGGTCTAGCTGTCTGTTGTAGCAACACAGGAGGCTGTGGTGTGTTCCTGAAGCTCTGGGCAAAAACATAAGCATGATTTCCAGAAGGGGCACAGGTACATCAGTCATGGCTGGCCCATATAGGCTCCTTAATCAATCTCACATGCACATTTTTGGGATATGAGAGGAAACCAGAGTCCCCGGGGAGATATCCCAGTAGATACAGGGAGACCAGAATGGGTGACCAATATTGGATTTAAATCCAAATTTTTGGAGCTATGTATCAGCCATGATCTCCCACATGCCAACATGCTGTCACAACTGGAATACCCTGAGAAGCCTACAAGACTTTGAGAGTGAATTTTGATGTATTCTCTGAGTCAGGGTTGTAAACTCAGCTGTGTGCAGCCATGTTGATGTCTTACCTCCTGTATACCTTGCCAAAAGTACCACTCACTTTAGTGTGACTTGCCCTGCTCATATATATGGTAACATGGGAGATTTGTCCCATCGGATGTCAGCCCCTCACCATAGTGCAGCATACAGGTACACATCAATGGCTGCACAGGACTATGGGTCCACGATTGGAGTGTCAGGGATTGGTTGGAAGGCTGTACATAAGAGATCTCCTGCTTCTATGGAAGTGAAACATGCTGGTGAATATCTGAGCAATCAGTATTTCATTTAGCGCTTCGCTATTCACTCAGATTAGGTTAATCAGTGGCTGTAAATTACTGCAGTAGCTGTGAGAGTGTCTTCCTTCTCCTGTCTCCACAAAGCTGTAAAGTTAAATGATCAGGTTCAGAAAACAAACGAGTGGATCAAGCCCCTTACTCACTTGTCCAAAAGCTGTATCTTAAACACCAAATTCCTTTCTGACTCTCCATCCTCTCCCTGTTTCATTGTATCTATACTATCACACTGTCAGTTGAGCATTTGATCCCCTTCCTGACACCAAATTCAATAGGCCACGGACAGAGAATGGCCCTTAAATTGCACCCAGAGATTACTTTTGTTCAATTTATTCTAAAAACAGGAATGCCTTTTGAAATACTTGAGGACACTAGAGGACTTTCCTGCATTTCAAAGTGCCAAACTATTGAGCCAGTAATCATTGGTAGCTCCTAGGCTGCCATGAGGTGCAGATGGGTCACAGATGTTCCGTGATTGAGAACCCTTTGTAGAAACCTATCAGTTGGGAGAAGTTCTCCTGTCATTCTGCCATTCCTGCATGACTTCTCCCATTTTGTTGCCCTCCATGTAATTCAAGGGGCACTACTTAAACAAGTAGGACAGATGGTGCCCATTTACTTACATTGAAACAAGAAAAGGCTCTCCAGACTCCAGTGTGGCTTCTGCTGTTTGAGTATGGGCCCATTGGGATGTTCTCCTTATGTTGTGCCAGTTCTCTTACCTTAACGTTCTGATGCAACAGTTACCCCTGTATATTGTTGGTATGTTGTTAAATTAAATAAGCAATAAGGATGTCCTTGTTGACAGCAATCACACTTTCATTGTACCCAAAAGAAGACCCAGCATCAGAACCTGACTAGTCACATTTGTGAGGCTATATTATAGGTGAAAGCTTTTCTGTTTAATAATTAATTCTTTTCCAAAAGTCTGAATGCCAAGTAATATTCGATTTAGGCACCAGTACCTATGGAAATTTTGGATGGATTTAGTTTCCTGATACTATTAGTTGACGACCAGTTTGAGGTTCGGTTTCTCCGTCCTGGCACAGGAGTTTATTTTATTGGTAGATTGGAGGCAACAGAAAATTCACCTCACGACTTCTATAATGAGTGAATTCTGTTGAGCTTTTCTTTTGGGCTTCCCCTTTTTTAATTTTTTTACGCTTTTCACTTTCATTTTAGGATTTGTTAAGTCTTTTTTTTTGCGATGCTGTTTTGTTTTTAATGATTACCACCAGTTTGAGCAGCCAACACTACAATGTGATAACTGGTTGCTATGGGCCGTTTCCAGTAAGTTGCTCTGAAGATGGCATCAGTGCAATGGTATTCATGTCAGCAGCACATGTAATTGTTTGTCCAAGATTTTGGTAAATACCTTTTGTACTTGCTTTTCTTTTTCTTCTCATATAGGTCCTGTGTTTCTAGAAATGTGACTATGTCATGATCTGTTTCTTTTTCTTTTGTTTATTCTGGGATGTTTTGTATTAATTCTATTTTTTTTCGATTTTGAAAACAGGGGCGCCACGGTGGTGCAGTGGTAGCGCTGCTGCCTCGCAGTTAGGAGATCCGGTTCACTTCCCGGGTCCTCCCTGTGTGGAGTTTGCATGTTCTCCCCGTGTCTGTGTGGGTTTCCTCCAGGTGCTCCGATTTCCTCCCACAGTCCAAAGACATGCAGGTTAGGTGGACTGGTGATACTAAATTGTCCCTAGTGTGTGTGCTTGGTGTGTGTGTGTGTGCCCTGCGGTGGGCTGGCGCCCTGCCCGGGATTTGTTTCCTGCCTTGCGCCCTGTGTTGGCTGGGATTGGCTCCAGCAGACCCCCATGACCCTGTAGTTAGGATATAGCAGGTTGGATAATGGATGGATGAAAACAGTCAAAATGATTTTTGTTCTACCACAGCACTACATGAGAACCTCCAGTTCTGTTTTGTTATCAGCTGCTGCCCGTTTTGCTATGCAGGGATGATCGGCACTGCACAACATGCGACGTCACAGCGACAATGGCGTAAAGGTCAATGTTCTGCACTTTATGGTTGTCCAAGATTACAGATAGCATCTAACCATCCAGCGTGTATTCTGCTATAATTTACTGTTCCCAGTTTTTGATCTTGAGCTACTGAATTGTGGCTGCAATTTAGTTTTGCGTTTTGGCTGAGACGTAACAATTTGATAGACGTTAGTCCATTTTTTGGCCATTTCATCTACCGGTCCTTTCTGTTGGCAGAACAGACTGCAATTCTTGTCTGTTATTTTGGGTTTTGGTATTAGTATTCTGATCTCCTGGTTTTTACTTTTAGCCTGATCTCCTGGTCTGTTTCTTCACTACCCTTCTCACCTGCCATATTTTTCCATCCTCTAGCAGAACAACTACTACCACTGTTAGAATTAACTGCAGTAAAAGTATGGACTCTGTGTGTCACTGCCAAATGCTATTCAGTAAAATCCCAAATGGCTTAAATTCTACAGTAGAAGCTGGAGGGCTTCTCTTTCCTTACGGTTGGCAAAATGTAAACAGACACACAAAATGAAGGCTCAGAGATGTTTGGTGAAGGTCATTGAGAATGCAGCACTGAAGTTGAGACCGGTGATGTAAAATCTTGTGGCTTCATATTCCATCCACTCTCTTCACTCCAGCAGTTTATAAAACACGGGGCCAATGGAGCTAAGTGCTAAGTAACTCGGCTGGAACTCAGAATGGTTCTCTGTGGAAAGGATGAGCAGTGCCAGTCATTATGAAGGAAAGAAACCTGGAAAGCTTGTAAAAAATTCTTTTTTTGCACTTTGAGCCTCTTGTTCTCATCTATGTGTATTGTTTTTCCTGGAGCGGAACTTATGCATTATGCATCGGGTGCAGGCAGCAGAGGCCATCATGGGGATGGAGTTTCTAAATGTGCTAACTGACAATAGCAAGGAGGTGGAGGGGGGCTCAGGAGGATTCTGTTGTGCCATCTCCTAGCTTGTTATTCTCCTCTGTGTGTTTCTTTCATTGCACACTCTTGTGTATTTCTTGACTCTTCCAATTCCGAGCCAGACATGAGTTTGCGGGGATACCATTGTAAACTTTTAGTATGACAGAGTTGAAACAGAGACATCCCAAGCTGACTTTTCCTCATATTAATGGAGCCCCTTACCCTTTCCTGTCTATCCATCTTTCTATGGATCTTCTGCTAAGGAAGAATCAGAACAGATAGTTGAGCTGCAGGGAATCCACAGGTCGGCCTAAACTTCAGAAATCTGCTTTATTGTCTGCAGTGGCTTTAATGGTGATACAGTGCCTTACTCTGCCTGTTCACAGCTCCCGAAGAATCGCTTTGAGTTCTGACTCGGTCATTTAATGTCCACGCAGGTGTTTGGAATTCTGCCCTTGTCAGTGAGGGTTTTCCTCAGGTTCTCCTCCCACATCCCAAATCTGTGCATATTAGGTTAATTAATGTGTTTAAATTGGCCTCTTTGCACTTTAGTTTGAGCGAGAATATGCCCTTAAAGTGGACTTGCTCCTGGTATTTCTAGGATAAGCACACTTTGTCACTTTAATGAAGATCTCTGCCCTCTGGGGATGAACCACTAGTGGCTTTCATCCATGGAATTCAGAAAGCCACTAGGTTGAGCCACCTAAGTATTTAATCATATTTATGTGTTCACATTTACCAGGAAGAGTTGTTCATCAGGTAGACCCTGGGATGTGAAGAGGGTCCTAGAAATTCCACAAAGAATTCAGGAACTCCAGCATTATATGAGTAGTTGGCATAGTTTTTTCTCTAAAAAGAAAACTTACAAATCATCAACAGATAAAGTAATGTTGAGTGCTGCTTTCTGGTCTTTTAGTACAATTTTCCATGGAAAGGACCATTCAAGACGTAAAATATCCTTTTTTGTTGTAAACTGTTGAAGGAGAATCCTCTAATTTAGTAAAAGAGAAATTTTACTGTAAAAATGGACCTTTGAGTTATCTATTTTGTAGAAATCCATTTCTTACTTATGCTGAACTCATCACGACACTACCGACATTATGATGTTTTTTTCTGAACATGGAGAGTCCATTTCTGACTTAAAGATTGTTTAGACTATGTTTTTCATTATTATCTTCATTTTTGTGATCTTATTACAACAGCATTTTGTTTGTGTTTGTTGATCACAGGCAACACTCTTTTAAGATGGCAGCATGCTATTTCTGACACGATGCGATTAGTGTGAGTAGTATCTGTGGTTGTAAGGGTTGTCATGGATTTAGGAGTAGTGGTATTGGCAGTAGTAGTAGTAGTAGTGCTAGCAGTAACAATGCAGTAGATTTAGATTTAGGGATAATAGTAGAAGCAGTGATACTAAGAGTAGTATATTGTTAGAAGTAGTAGTATTAGTAGTGAAATAGGTTTGAGTTAGATTAGTGTTAGTAGTATCAGTGATAGTAAGGGGTGTCATAGATTTAGAAGTAGTAGTTGTACTAGTGGTAGTAGTAGCAGCAGCAGAAGTTGTGCGGTAGGATTAGAGTTAGTAGTGGTGATAGCAATAAGTGTCATAGATTTAGAAGTAGTTGTATTGGCAGTAGTAGTAGTAATAGTAGCAGGAGCAGGGCACTAACGGTAGTAGGAGTAGTATATGGTTAGAAGTAGTAGTATAAGTAGTGGAATAGGATTGGATTAAGATTAGTGGAAGTAGTAGCAATGTCAACAATGGGTCTCATCAATTTAGAAGTGGTAGTACTGGTAGTAGTAGTAGTAGTAGTAGTGCAGTAGGATTAGGATTAGAGGCAGTGGTAGTAGGAGTAGTATAGGGTTAGAAGTAGTAGTATTAGTAATGGAATAGGTTTGGATTAGGATTAGGGAAAGTAGTAGCAAAGGTATTGAGGGGTAAAACGGTTCTGCCGGTAGTTCTGCTGGTAGTAGTATCAGTAGTGGTGATACTAGAATAAATTTAAGATTAGGATTAGTAGTAGTAGTAGCTGGGGTGTTCAGCCTTAGTAGTAATTGTATTAGTTGTAGTTAGGTGTGGAATAGGATTTAGAAACATTAATATTAGTAGTTAAATACAGTAGTTTGGTAATAATAGAAGTATGAAGAAATGTAAAAGTAGTTTCTGTAGCAGTAGTGGTAGTTGGATTAAAATAGGGATAGTAGTAGTAGCAGTAGTAGTGGAATGTGTTTAGGGTCAGAATTAGTTGTGGTTACAGTTAGTAGCAGTAGTGCTAGCGGTATAGTCATAGGGTTAGCTAGCTAGATTGCTTGCAGCACCTCTGAGAGCGCGAGCGTTTGAATCAATTCCTTGACCTGTACCTGGTGTTACTTAATGCTTTTTTGATGGTAATGGCCTGTCCGCCTGTAGAATTCAGGGCTGTTGATTAATTGTCACACTGTTCTTGATATAGCCCAGGCACTTCCACTTCCACTGATAACCCATCTGCTAGTTCAAGCTATTTCTGTGGTCACTTTACATGCCTAATTCCAGTGCTCCGTCTATTCATCTGTTGTCTGAACCCACTCAGAGAATATTGAAGGACAGGTAGCCAACCATAGGCCACGGGACAGTTCTCCATCTTGAGGCAGATAAGTGCATTCATCCTCATTCACTGACACCAGGCCATTTTAGTGTTGCTAATCTACCAAGATGAATCACTGGGAGAGCATTCACACTTCACTCAGAGGACACCCAAGCCTGAACCTCCTCACGGGTGCAAGTGCTGTGTGGTGGTAATGGAGGCACTGAACTCTTAATTTGCTTATCTTCCTAGTTTTAAATGTCAATCTGCAATAACAACAACCTGAGCAGCGTAAAACAGAATTCTGTTCCTTAGCAATGAATTCCTGAAGGATTTCCACTTGTTTGTCTTTGTGGTTTAACGTTAGCAGCTCATCCTTAGTCTTTTAAGGACCTCCCCTCCCAGTGTGTCACCTCCAGTAGTTGCCCAAATTAGTCCAGCCGATTTGTGAGTTAAGCACATTTCTGCAACTTGATCTGGTTTGGTTGATGCCGAGTTCATAGCCATAGGTGTGAATAACTGTTCACCAAATTGTGAATAAATAGCACTTTTTGGAGAAAAAACCTATCACACCAGAACATGTGTATGTCTTTTGTCTGGAATACCTGTCCAGTTTATGTACCCACTTTGTCAGTTTCAGGGTCACAGGGTCTGGCGACTATCCCAGCAGGGCCGATTTAAAGTCAGCTTTTACTCTACAGTGTCTTTAGGAATTGGGTGGTAGATCAGTAACCGACTGAGGGAAAACTCCAAGCCAGGATTTCAAAGCAGGACTCTTGAATTGTTGCTGGTGTTGTGTAATCCAATGGATGTTGACAATCTGTATACCAGTACAGCAAGCCACTCTTAAAGGGGAAGTGAGGGGTGAGGCATTGTGGTACCACAGAAAGATTCCTCAATCAGATAAGCAAATGACTCACTGCCACATGCAAATGTGTGAAAACACCAATCCTCGCATTAGTGCATTTTTTTTTTTTTTCATTTTCCTTTTAGAGTATTTTCTGTGCCTTCACATAATGGCTTGGTGTAGGTTGCAAATTTCCATCACTCACTCTGTCAGTTGGGGCTCAGGCTGGCAGGTAGCAGTTCACTTGTCACAGTTGGTTTTGACATTTGTAGCTCTCAGTGACATCAAGTCCTGCAGGAATGAGTCATATGGCCTTGCATGTTGCAATACTGTGGCCATTCGTGTTGCCTCAATCAGTACATCATGTTTGTGAAAATGCTGCAAGGAGGTTAATGCTTGAAGACAGTGACTTCCTCTTACTGAAACCTGCTTTCAAATAGACAGTCGTGGAGCAGCCAGTCCCGATCCTGGTGCCAATCTATTCACACTCACACAAACACAGTCAGTCACCCTTACATTTGTGGCCCTTGTTAAATTTTTTCTACACCCTAATTTCAGATTTTTTCACACTTTGTAGCTCACAATCAATATCTAACCAGATTTGCTTCACTTGTGGGACATGTCCCACACAGGTCACTTTTACTGGGTTAAAATGAATTTGGGTCACGCCAAAGGAGAATTCCATTGACTCAAATAACCCATCACGCTTCCGACAGATAAGGACACTTCTTCTTTGTATTTGACTCATGTCACTTGAGCCCTGACACGCACTGTTCTTGGAGAAGTGACACGGTGCTTTTCACACAGCGTCACCTTTGCAAATCCATCTTATGGCGCTTCCCAAACCGTTTGTTACTGTGAGCTCCAAACTGAAATGGCAGGCCTCCTGCCTGCATGGACCCCAAAAGTTGGGCAAAGGCTTCTAAATAACAACAAAGGCTCAAAATTAAGAAGAGGAAATCTGTAAACTTCTGGTCCAGAGCACACACTGACAAAGTTCCTTTGTATTTGATTGTTTATAGAAGGAAAGATGGGAACAATAAAGATCAGCACCACAATGCCAAGCTACCATGATACTGCAGAATGCAGCCCCTTTCTACTTAATCAGGGGACCCACATAAAGGAGACAAGGAGGAGAATGCATAAAACTACTTCATATATTGTGACGCGTGAGTTGGTGTCTTGCACCCCAAAGACGAGGATGGGTCTCAGTACTTATAGCAAAACCAGCTTTATTCAACTTGAAACAGGAACAGCATGGTTATTTATTGTAACAGGATCTATCATTCTACTATACACAGACACAGCGATCAGGCAGGATTGGGGCCAGGTCAGTGGCCAGTTATAATGTTCCCAGCATCACCTATCAGGCGATCGGCACTTAGCGCGTGGCAGTAGTCAGCTTGTAGTTGTTTCTGTGGCACTGTGAATCTGCAGTTGCCTCGGCAATGGACAAGCAACCCTCAACAGATGCGGCAGTCTCGGTTGTGCGTGTCGTCCCATTGGGGAGAAGCTCAAAAGAGTGTAGAAGTCTCACAATATATTAATTTAAAACAAAATAATGAATAAAAACTATATAAATCATTCATCCATCCTGTCATGATTCAGAGTTCTGAAAGCATTTCCAAAAATGCTCACTAGAAGGGAAATCCCATCAAAAACCCAAGCTACATACAACAACAGCTATGTAGAATCTTTATAAAACTAAAAGGCTTATTTCCACAAACTTCCCAGAGGCACAAAAGAAAGCTCTGTGAAGTACAAATGACAAAATGGAACAGCCTGTAACACAAAGGCCATCCAAAGCAAACAAGTGCCAAAACAGATTCCAATGTAATGTCAGAAATAAAGGCAAAGGCTGAAAAAATCTAGAATTTTACAAAAAGCACAATGAAAGACACACAAACTCACCAACTCCAGAGTGCATTCACAATGAACCGCCAGGAACTGTGGGGTGCTCTCCGGATTTATAGGGCGGAGGGCAGTTTTTGGCAGTGTTAGGTGGGGGGACCACCCACAAAACACATGGAACACAACACAGGCAAAGAAAATACAGCAGATAACTAACAAAAGTCATGATAACAAAAAAGACATGAGACAAGACTTTGAACCCCAGCCTGGAGAGGAATCCTGTCTGAGAGATAACACATCCATCCTTTGTCTAAACCGGCTACTCACAGAGCCTATCCCAGCAAGCACTGAGCATGGGGCAAAAGCAACACCTGGACAGGGTGCCAGCCCATTGTATAATATTAAATAAGAAAACAAAAATCTCCCAAATCACATGCTCGATTGTAGAATAAATACCAGAAATAGGCCTTCCATCAACTCGGCATGAAACGCTGCCTGTTCCATGATGGTTGTCCTCATTGGTGGTGCATTGGTAGTGCTGCTGCTTTGCAGTAAGGAGACTGTGGAAGATTGTGGGTTCGCTTCCCGGTTCCTCCCTGTGTGGATAGTGCTTTGAGTACTGAGAAAAACGCTATATAAATGTAATGAATTATTATTATTATTATTATTATTGAGAACTCGGGTCCACACCCCACATGGAAATCAACAGCTGAGCCAGAGGAGAGCTCCATCAGCTGAAATGACTAAACTGGCTTCTTCTGGCATCGTGCTGGTTTTGTCTGAGTCCAGTTACATGTGTGGCGACGCCAGCAGACAGACTGGATGTCTAAGTGGTGACCCTTTATTAGGCCGCCAGCCTGGACCTCACTGCTAGTTCATGTGGATTGGTATCCCTACTGTGAAAAAGGAGTCATGCAAGCTGCTCTGGTGCCCCCATGGCCCTGAGGAGGACGAGGCAGGGTAAATAATGGTCAAGTTGAAACGTGTGGTCTTCAGTACCAAGTATATTGAAATTTGTGAATGAATAAGTGCCCCGAAGTCCTGATGTAGGCTCATGACGCTTTGTAAAGCTGTTGGAGAAGAACCGGACGCTGGGCAGATGGACCACACTGCATTCTCCACTAATGGGGTTCACAATAAGAGCCCAGTCAAGCAGATCAGGAATTCCCAGTTGTTCCCAGTTCTTTCTTTGCCCTTTTTGCTACCACATGTATGGTGTGGGAGTGTGTGTGCACGCTGTAAGCTGGTGACAAAGCCTCCTCTAGTTATTTCTCGAACATAATTGCACATTCAGACATTGAGGAGCGCCTGAAAGAGGCTGTGAGGCTCAGCTTTGCCCAAATGCAGGCTTTCTTGGGAGCTTCGGCTCCTTCTGCACTGAGCCATCTAAAAATAATTCCTTTTCTTTTGCTTCTTTTTTAAGCACTTCCTCATTTGCATTATTACTGTTTATATTTTATTTCACTTTTTTTTAATTTTATTTTTGAAACTGTCAGCTGATTTCCAGTCGTGTTTCCTTAACCCGAAAATTGTAGGGTTTGCTCACAAAGAAAAACTTTCTGGCAAATGTCAGGCTGTTTTCAAACCACAGACTAATAAAAGACTAGGAGCTCAGCAGAGGAGAGCTGTCATGTTGGACCTCTTAACAAATGGACAGAAACGATAAACTGCATTTTGCTGACCTGTTGTTTTTTTTTGACAACTTCTGCATTCCGAGCACTTCATTTTTAGCTGTTTGAGGCGAGTGGCGGCTAAATAGAAAGCTGCAACATGTGGTTTGGATTCGTTTGCGTTCTCCCTCTTCACTAAAAACTAAAGATACTGTACGTGTAGGCAGTTGAGCAGGAATTTTAGACTTTACTCTTGAAATCAAGACAGAAGACGTACTGGTGGTGGATCAAGTAGTGGAAACTAAGCCACTCAAGAGTGGTCATGCAGACCTGCAGGAGCAAAGAAGTATGACTGTTTCGGGAACAAAAATAGATTAACTGTACTAACTAAACCTTGTGGAATTAATAAGCGGGATTTAGTGAGAATAAGATGTTAGATGTCATCTCAATTTGATGGGAGTTTCTGCAGTTAACAAGAACATCGTAGAGCACCATCACCACACAGTCTTGTGCAAATCTTAGCATTAAACCCCCTAACATGCGTGTCTTTAAACTGTAGGAGGTGCCAAAGAGTATCACATGGGAAATGGATGGACAGAAGAGAAGGGTGCCATACTTTGGACATGTGGTATGTATGGCAACAGACAGAATTCCTCATATTCTGCAATATGGTCATATTCACAGCAAAAGACCTACAGGAAAACTGAAGAAGCATTGGCTGGATAACATCAGAGAAGTCGAAAGTAATGGATTTGCCTATAGTGGAAGCTGAACGACTGCTACAGGATAGACAACAATGCAGAGTTGTCGTGGATAAGCTGTCGGAGCGTGCGCTTACATCGCAGTAGAAAAAAAAGGAATGGATCGAGTCTCAAAGCACAGTGTGACACTTCTGCCCCCAGTCCCTGATTCACAGGAAGTAACCATAACTTTATTGCGAGTTCTAGTCAAGGTTTTGAGTTTATTTGCAGTGGTCCTTTAGGGTTACAGATATGATGACTTTAAAGGCTAGAGGGCACCAGTAAGCTCCAAACCCAAAAACAGGAAAACACCAACACAGTCCCGGGTTCAAATAAAGGGTGTTTATTACACAAATACATCGTAAATGCAAGCACAAACAAGTTGTTTTTCCTCCTTCCCTGTCTCTACAGCTGTACTCTCCTCCGGTCAAGTGTTGCCTTCCTTCCTCCCAGCTCTGACTCGTCTGGATAAGGCAGTGCAGTCCCTTTTTGTTGTGGGCCCAGGAGTACTTCCGGTGCGAAGGCTTTTGCCCATTTGAAGTACTTCTGGGTCATAGTGAAGTTCTCACTAACAGGGAGTGTAACACCCTGAAGTGCCCTCTTGCAGCATGGCAGCTTTACTGATCTAGATTTCCCAGCATGCCCTACTGGTTTCCAGTTGGGCCCCGATATCCAGGACTTCTGCCATCTAGCGTCCTGGGGAATAAACAGCCCTGAGCGACAGGCCTTTACTGCCCCTCCCTTTTATTCTGGTCAGGGAGGGTACTTCAAATATATCCATCCGGGACGCCTGTCCATCTGCCTGAGGCTTCCCGTCTGGGTGAGGAATCATCCTCCTCTTCATCTGGGATGTCTGTCCATCCATCTGGGGAGTCTTGTTTGGGTAAGACACCTTTCTGTCTCGGCTGGGATGTCTGTCCATCCACTTGGGGCTTCCTGTCCAGGTAAGGAACCTTCCCTTCTCCTGATCGGGATGCCCGTCCATCCCGTGTGGCACTTAAATGACTAGAGGTGCTGTGCACAGATGACACACTTCTTCCTGAAAGACTAAAATCTGATGGATCGGAAGTGAAGGAACAAAAAAAGTGGGCAAATAGAAAAGCAAGAGAGTGGTCAAGAGATGGGGACAGGGTCAAAACCAGAAAAATTAAGAGTAAGTGCCAAAAATAAGAAAGCAAATATCATGCTTGAAAAATTGTCAGTCATTTTCTAACTTGCTATATCCAAACACAGGGTCACGGGGATCTGCTGGAGCCAATCCCAGCCAGCACAGGGCGCAAGGCAGGAAACAAACCCCGGGCAGGGTGCCAGCCCACCACAGGGCGCGCACACACACACCCACCAAGCACACACTAGGGATAATTTAGGATTGCCAATGCACCTAACCTGCATGTCTTTGGACTGTGAGAGGAAACCGGAGTACCCGGAGGAAACTCACGCAGGCACAGGGAGAACATGCAAACTCCACACAGGGAGGACCCGGGAAGCGAACCCAGGCAGCAGCGCTACCACTGCGCCACCCTGAAAAAATTCTTACCTAATGATAATTTCTTTGTTTAACTAACCACAAAATGTCTTCTTTCAAAGAGTTTTGTGATGATCATGGCTGTTTTTTTTTTCCTAGCTCTCTCTTGTTATTTTCCTGCTAAATTGCGTTTTAAAGTATACTTAATTTAATTTTGGCAGTTTTTGTGTAGCATTTATAATTAAGGATATTGAAATATTTCTACATCTTTCATGGTGTCATGTTTGTTTTCATATGAGCACCGCCATTTTGACTTTGCTTTACTATGCATGGAGGACCAGAAGTGGCATTAAGGTGGGAGCCATGCACTTTGTATTTATTTTAAGACTGCAGCAAACAAACAGGCTTGATGGACTGAATGGTCTCCTCATTTGTCAAATTTCTTATGTTCTTATGCAGCTAAAGACACAAAACTTTAGTAGGTGTGCTTTTGTTTCAGCTCTCTTGTGCTTTGGAGTTTGTACTGAAGCTAAAGTAGGTGAGGTTTCTCCACAAGTGTGCCATCTTATGGTACTTTCATCTGCCCATCACTTCAATGTAAAGTACAGTTTTTCATCCATATACTTGGAGACCCTGCTACTACTGGGGGGCAGTGTTTGGGGTAATGCATTAAAAGTAACACGCGCTATGTAGTCAGATTGCTTTTAACCCTTAAACCGCCACATACTTGGGGGTTAATGCACCCCTGGACGCCAAATACTTTTTAAGCAAATGTCACAATTCACAAAGAAAATGTAAAATTTTAATGGAACACGTATTTTTTTTCATGCAAAGAGCATCACAATTACTGCAACACTGATCATTTTACACACTGCCAATGAACTGTAAAAACCTTTTAAAAAAACTACTGCAACAATCAATTATAATATGTACAAGGTGCAACTGACGCCATTCATTAAATTCAGTAAATCACCGAGCCAATTGCACTTGAACTGGCGGCACGCAAGCACACAGAGGCCAACGCTGATGCTTGCAGGCCAGTCTTGTGCAGCGGCTGAATCCCAGGGACAGTGATGCTGATTCGCTAGGGGGCACCAGTGGTCATGAGCTGGCTGCTCAACGAATGTATGGCATTAACTGATCAGCTCTGGCGTGCTGGCAAATTGCTCTGTGAAGTGACTATAGCCGGTTGCGGGGTTCAATGAATGCACGTCTCCGAATATACTTGGCCCCTGCATGCTGGCAAATTGCACTGGGAAACAACTTTAGTCGGTTGCGGAGTTCAATGAATATACGTCACCGAATGTATGTCGCAGAATATACTCGGATCCAGCGTGCTTCCAAATTGCACTGGCAACTGACTTTAGCCGGTTGCGGCGTTCAACGAGTGTACTTTGCCGAATATACTCGGCTCTGGCATGCTGGCAAATTGCATTGGGAATCGACTATAGCCTGTTCTGGTGGTTTAAGGGTTAAAATAACAAGTAACCTAACAGCCTAAATAAATAAAAACCGACATATGCATTACAGTGTTACCACCAAAGCTTATTCCTGAAATTATTGCACCTTATCACATTGGTGTTTTGTTTTGTTTGGTTAACGCATGTGCTCGGGCTGTCTGGTAACAGCTAGTAAGGACGAGGTTAAGCATATGTGTAGTGTGCAGTCAGATGAAAGGAGCTGAACCAAAGTTTTCAGTGTGCATTTATTTCTGCATGTCCATGTGCTGAGGGGAATCCACAGACCAAACTCGATTTGCTGTCATATAGAGATACAACAGTCAAAATGCTAGAAAGATATTGTAGCAGACACAGGCACTCCTGAAATGTGCTTGGCCCAGTAGATACAGTTAGGTCCATAAATATTTGGAAAGAGACAACCTTTTTCTAATTTTGGTTCTGTACATTACCACAGTGAATTTTAAATGAAACAACTCCGATGCAGTTGAAGTACAGACTTTCAGCTTTAATTCAGTGGGTTGAACAAAAAGATTGCATAAAAATGTGAAGCAACTAAAGCATTTTTTAACACAATCCCTTTATTTCAGGGGCTCAAAAGTAATTGGACAAATTAAATAACTGGAAATAAAATGTTCATTTCTAATACTTGGTTGAAAACTCTTTGCTGGCAATGACAGCCTGAAGTCTTGAACTCATGGACATCACTAGATGCTGGGTTTCCTCCTTTTTAATGCTCTGCCAGGCCTTTACTGCAGCGGCTTTCAGTTGCTGTTTGTTTGTGGGCCTTTCTGTCCGAAGTTTAGTCTTCAACAAGTGAAATGCATGCTCAATTGGGTTAAGATCAGGTGACTGACTTGACCATTCAAGAATTTTCCACTTCTTTGCTTTAATAAACTCCTGGGTTGCTTTGGCTGTATGTTTTGGGTCATTGTCCATCTGTATCATGAAATGCCGCCCAATCAATTTGACTGCATTTAGCTGGATTTGAGCAGACAGTATGTCTCTGAACACCTCAGAATTCATTCGGCTGCTTCTGTCCTGTGTCACATCATCAATAAACACTAGTGTCCCAGTGCCACTGGCAGCCATACACGCCCAAGCCATCACACTGACTCCACCGTGTTTTACAGATGATGTGGTATGCTTTGGATAATGAGCTGTTCCACGCCTTCTCCATACTTTTTTCTTGCCATCATTCTGGTAGAGGTTGATCTTGGTTTCATCTGTCCAAAGAATGTTTTTCCAGAACTGTGCTGGCTTTTTTAGGTGTTCTTTAGCAAAGTCCAATCTAGCCTTTCTATTCTTGAGGCTTATGAGTGGCTTGCACCTTGCAGTGCACCCTCTGTATTTACTTTCACGCAGTCTTCTCTTTATGGTAGACTTGGATATCGATACGCCGACCCCCTGGAGAGTGTTGTTCACTTGGTTGGCTGTTGTGAAGGGGTTTCTCTTCACCATGGAAATGATTCTGCGATCATCCACCACTGTTGTCTTCCGTGGATGTCCAGGTCTTTTTGCGTTGCTGAGTTCACCAGTGCTTGCTTTCTTTCTCAGGATGTACCAAACTGTAGATTTTGCCATTCGTAATATTGTAGCAATTTCTCCGATGGGTTTTTTCTGTTTTCGCAGCTTAAGGATGGCTTCTTTCACCTGCATGGAGAGCTGCTTTGACCGCATGTTGTCTGTTCACAGCAAAATCTTCCACATGCAAGCACCATACCTCAAATCAACTCCAGGCCTTTTATCTGCTTAATTGATAATGACATAACAACGGACTTGAACAAACCTGCCCATGAAATAGCCTTTGAGTCAACTGTCCAATTACTTTTGAGCCCCTGAAATGAAGGGATTGTGTTAAAAAATGCTTTAGTTGCCTCACATTTTTATGCAATCTTTTTGTTCAACCCACTGAATTAAAGCTGAAAGTCTGCACTTCAACTACATCTGAGTTGTTTCATTTAAAATTCACTGTGGTAATGTACAGAACCAAAATTAGAAAGAAGTTTTCTCTGTCCAAATATTTATGGACCTAACTGTACGTGTGTGTCTATCTGTCTCTTCTGCCATTACAATGTGTAAATTCATTATTAACATTTCTCATTCTCATTTGAGAATCACATCTTGCACGACTACTGTAATGCCAGCTGCTAGAGTTCACTTGTTATGGTTACCCACTGTATAGTGAAGCGTTATTCATTATACACCATCTGTGCAATTTGTGAAGGGTCTTATAATGGATGGGCCTTTGCAAAGCAGGATAGTCATTCCATCAAATTGCCGAAGGAATGGGATGAGGTCTCTACAGTGCGTCGTTGTCAAGGATGACGAGAAGATGAGGGGACCCACAACTAGAGACCTGGTTCTGGACAGCCTGGATGTACAAGTGCATGTTAGGACTAGAGAAGAATCAGAGCTACTGTCACACCAAGCCTTTGTTGCCTAGTGGCCCACAGCCCAGTCTGTCAAGTTTGGACATTCAGCCCATCAGTGTGCTGGATTTCTCTGGGTATTCATCATTCACGAAGACGTGTGTGGTGTGTGTCTTTGGATTTGGGTTTTTAGCCCTTCCAGGCTAAGCCAGTGGCCTGCAACGGATTGGTGTCCAATCTAGTGATGTACCCTAGAAAGGATGGATGGTAGATTAATCCCCAAACATAATAATAAACTTGTTTGGCACGTACTGTAATACAAATGTGTAAGTCCTTGGGAAAATACTTCACACACACAGAGTTATTGTGAGCACAGAAGGTCCTTTAGAAAGAAAAGAGTTACATTGCAACGGCAGAGACAGGGATTAAAGTCAACAGCTTGAGCTCAGGTTTTATTTGCCATATGCAACAGGGCAAGGATAAGCGAAAGGGTGACAATAAAGCATCCCAGAAGGCAGATCACACTTTGTGAGAACGTCTTTCACAGGCTAACATTCTGATTAGTCAACACTCGCTGTCTGCGGCCTAAACCAAGAAAGAAACGCTTACCGAAAGAATGGATTCGAAGGTTTAGAAGCTTTTCTTCCATTAGAAGGAACACCTGGAAGCTTTTCGCATTAGGCTGTCAGGTTTCTTCTCATAAACCCTTTTGATTCCTTTTGCTGCAGCGATCTGGCTATTTTTTGGTCACTCATACTTGCACTGTTGGCACATAATTCAGGAACAGCAGGAGGCGCAAAATAGTTAGAAAAGTGCATAAAGTAGCTTCATTTTTAGCAGTCATTTTGCCCAGTTAACGCCAGGGCACAATTACTTTTAGACTGCAGTACCTACCAGGTGTCCTCACCTGCCTTATGCATAACTTGAAAAGTATAAATTGGCAAAGATAATATGTTGTGTACTGTTGGTTTGCATTTATACCTGCAGAGTCCATTATCATAAATAAATCTTTGCTGTGGCCTCGTCTTGTCTGTGCTTTGTCTACAGTGCCCTGGCTTCCTGCTCAAGTGGGGACTTGTGGTAAAATGAAACCCACCGCCATAGCTTTGCAGAACAGATGCAGAGATAGATGGATATCTCGATTGTTATTATACATACTCGTACAATGGAATTGATATGACAACTCTAATTAAAGTAGCAGTATATCAAAGTAAAAGTCACATATATATGATTAAAAGAACAATAAATAATGATAAATTATAACTCAGTTGATTCATTAGTCCGTTAGGAGAGACAGCCAAAGTGGCTAAGTGAGTATAAAGTGGACTCAAAGTCTTTAGACCCCTTCACTTCTGGCACATTTTATTGTGTTATAGATTTTATTTTTAAATGCATACATTTGCCATTTTTTGCCCATCAGTCTTCACTCGATAACACATAATGGCAAAGTGAACACATGTTTCTTCAGAAATATTTGCATATTTATTTCAAATGAAAAATGCTTTGGCAGCTTTGAGTCTTCTTTGCTAAGTCACTACAAGCTTTGTACCTTCCATTCTTCCTGGCAGATCCTCCCCAACTCTTTTAGGTTGTACTTGAATTGTCTGTAAACGGCCATCTTCTGGTTTCTCCATGCATGTTCTATGGGGTTTAAATCTGGGCCACCCAAGGACAATCAGACCTTTGTCCCACAGCCACTCCAGCATTGTCTAGGCTGTAGACTTTGGGTCATTGTCCTGCTGAAAGGTGTATTGTTGTTATGACTTGAAGTCTCAAAGTGCCAAAAACACTTCCAAAAAGGCCCACTAGTGGGGGATTTACCATCAGACCCCAGATAGGTATAAGGGCAAATGCATGATCTTTGTAAATAAAAAATCATATAAAACAGGTTTTATTTTCACAAAGTGCCTGGAAGCACAAAAGGCAAAATGGAATTGCCTGTAACCCAAAGATAACCCAAAGCAAACAAGTCCCAAAACAGATATTTAGAGGCAAAGTCCAAAAACAACAAAATGGTTCAAATCCAGAAAGTTCTCAAAAAAGCCCAGCAGAAAGCACAAGAACTCACCAACTCCAGAGCGCATTCACAATGAACTGCCAAGAACTGTGGGACACCCTCCAGTTTTATAGGGCAGAGGACAGTTCCTGGTGATGACTGGCAGGTGGCCCGCATTTTGGGGGACCACCCACAAAACACATGGAACATTACACTGGCAGATTACATGCACAGACAAAATCAAAAATAAAGAATAATGCACATAATCAACATAAATAAAAGAATCAGAATGGACAAAAGAGACACACACCATGATTTTGAACCCCAGCCATGGGAGGAACCCAGGCTGAGATCTGACATATATCACCCCATTCTGAGGTCATGATCCTCTTTGTGTTTGGCTCCCTGTCCTTACAACTCCATAACATGATGGGGCCACCACCATGCTTCACCGTGGGGGCAGGTGATGGACTTTTACCAGATATTGTGCTTGGAGTTCTGCCCAAAGAGTTCTCTTTTGGTCTTATCAGACCAGAGACCATTATACTATCATATGCCTTTTACTCAAGGATGGCTTCCATGTAAACGCTCTACCGTGAACGTCTGATAGACGGAGTGCTCCTGAGATGGTCGCCCTTCCCACAGGTTCTCTCATCTTAGCAGAAGACTTCTCAAGTTCTGTTAGAGTGACCATTGGGTCCTTGGTCTCTTGCCTGAACATGACCTTCATGCCTGGCTACTAAGTGTGGCTGGACGGGCAACTCTTTGGAGAGTCCTGGTGATTCCAAACGTCTTCCTTTTCACAATTTATGAGGCAACTGTGCTCATGTGAACACTCAAAGCTTTACACATGGTTTGATCCCCTTACTCTGATTGCTGCGTCACCCCTGTTTGATCATGATGGTCTACAGAGTTCCATTTCTTGAGTTTTATCCTGAAATGTGGTGTGAATTATGGGGCCATCTATACACAGGTACACATGTGCCTTTCTAAATGGTGTCCAATCAAAGGTGGACTTCAATCAAGTTCTAGAAACATCTGAAGAAGAATTAAAGAAAAATGATGCACCTGCGCACAATTTGGAGTGCCTCAGCAAAGGGTCTGAATAATGAAATGAATGAGAGATCTCTGTTTTTAACTTTTAATTAATTTTTGTCATTTTGGGTTACTGAGTGTAGATTGATGGACAAAAATGGCAAACTTCTCCATTTCAAATTAAATCTACAGTGCAATAAAGTGTATAGAAGGTAAAGGGGTCTGAAGACATAATGAGTTCACTGTATGCGTGTTGGTATAATAACAGTTCAAGAGGAGGCTTAAGTCAGCAGTAGACACTGGACTGTAATCTGTTGAGTTAATTTTGATTAAATGGCCCTTCTGCACTTCCGTTGAAGTGCTAGACCCAAAGCTTCAATAACATCCTTGTGGGGAGCACTCCGTCATATTAAAGCGGGTTGAACTTGTTTTGGATTGCTCACGTCACATGCTGTCTCATGAGAAGGTCCTGATAACTCCAAGCTCCTGTAGGCCCTGGTCCAACTCTGCCTCCCTGTTCCCTAAGCTATGATGAAGTTACTTTGATGAGAGTGACGAGACGAAGACATCTCACTACAGGCTTCTGAACATGTGGAGCAAAGTGCTGCTAAAATGAGATCCGTTGGATTGGGTCTCAAGAATTTTGGTTCTGAAATAACAGCCAAGTTCAGATATAATATTGATTAACATCTGTGCTCCGTCACAACAATAGTTATTTTCAATCCTCGTGAGCTGACATCTGAATGGCTATGTTTAGCTACTGAATGGTTATACAGTGGACCCTTGACTTACGAACTCAATTCGTTCGCGAGGACTGGTTGTAACTCAAGTTGGTTGTAAGTCAAGACTATTTTTCTCATAAGAAATAATGAAAATACCCATAATGCGTTCTGAACCTCCCACTGCAACACTTACTTAACCTTTTCATAATAAAAAAGGGTTGTATAATGTGCATAATTTACCAAAACACCAATAATTTTTCTAATGTACTCACCAAAAAGTTATAAAAAGTGCCTAGCCTACCAGAAACAACAATTTCATACTGTACTCACCATTTAATTTAACATCTTTGGGCTGCAGGAAGGGAGGAGGAGGAGAATGAAACAGAAGGTGGTTATTGTTTAGAAGGAGCCTTCTTATGCAAATCTTTTCTTTGTAAAACTGTCGAGATGGTGGATTTCGACATGCTGTACATACCGTATTTATTTCCCAAAAATTAGCATCAGAAAATCAGATGCGCGTCATACACGAGGAAACTTCTTCTGCTTGGGCTCGCTCACCCACTCGCGCTCTCTCGCTCGCTTGCTCGCCCACTCGCGCTCTCTCTCTCGCTCGCTTGCTCGCCCACTCGCGCTCCCTCTCTCTCTCACTTGCTCACCCACTCGCGCTCTCTCGCTCTCTCTCGCTTGCTCGCACACTCGCACGACAGTGCTCGCTCTCTCTCTAAACGCTTCCTATACAATCACAACACGCATCGTACACGGGGCAAAACTTTTTTCGCAATTTTCTTTGTAAAAATTAGGGTGCGCGTCTTACACGAGGGTGCGTGGTACATGAGTAAATACAGTATTAGCGGGATCGGTCACATGAACACCACTCTCATATTTCCACACAATTTCCTTCTTCGTTTCGATTGTGATCGCTTTCTTTACCTTCGTTACCTTCTCTTCCTTCCTTAGCAATTATGCATCTTGCTTGCCATGGTCTTAGTGAATTATATATATAGATAAATCACTGCACTGACCGAAATTACATCCACAAACACATGTATCTGGGCTCCGACTGACGCTTACGAATGCTCTCGGCTGTTTGTTTACAATCACACAAGCGGATACACGTGACCGCATTCGGGTCGTAACACAAGACGTTGGTCGTAAATCAAAACAAAAATTTTGGTCATAAATTAAGTTGTTCGCATGTCAGGCCAGTCGTATGTCAAGGGTCGACTGTAATTGTAAAGATTAGCCAACCCTGTGTTCTCATTTGCTTAGTTAGTAGACAAGTCCAGGAGCTTTCAAGATGGAGGGATGATAAGAACAGAGCGGAACACACGTGTCACATATCTCGGCGCTCTGATCTGCAGCCTGAACTCAATTTTTTATTTTTTTGGTGGCGTCAGGATACTCCTTTCATGCTTTATCTTGCTTAGGAAGCCTGGGTGTCTGAAAAGATACAAAATGAGAGAGGTGTTCATTGGATGCATTTAACTGATTTGTCTAAATCCGTGCAAATTAATTAAGACTTGCTCTTCAGATGATCCACTTAAGTGGTTTCACGTGGCATGCATCTCAAGCGCCACTGATAAACGAGTTGCATTATCAGACAATAATTCCTGGATGAGCTTTTGTATTAAATCTTATTAATATTTTTGAAAGCGAATAGAAAGCTGCATTAAAGTAATTCAGAAAGAGATTAGCTCAGCTCTGAGAAAAAGTGAAAGCAGAGAGGAGCTTCCACCTGAGTGGCTTTTGCTAGCCCTGACCCAACAAGAATTGCTTTCACTGCAGGGCCATTTTCTGTTAAATTTCTGCAAGTTTGAAACACAGAAGTGTAAGCTATATTAGTAATGAAGTCCATATGCTCTGGAGCAGTATTTCTTAAACTAGGGGCCACATGGTGTCTGAACTTTGGTCACACTGAGTCGTGAATTACAAGAGTAATGAATGAGAAAGGGTTATAAAAGAAAAGCCTTGCGAGAGGTTGCTGCTTGCAAGGTGACACCTTGCACAGTGATCAACGGCGATTCTCCAAGGGGGATATACAATGATCACCCTTATGATGATCGCTGGGGATTCTCCAAGGGGGCCAACACACCACACCACCCACCGGGGCAATGATTGTCGGCAGTTAAACAAGGGAAATTGATCCCCTAAATGATGTACCGTGACAATATGCAAAGGCAAAATTGGGTTGCGACAACTTCCTAATATTTATAATACTAGTGGGTTGCACCTTAGCTCACGGCGAGATGCCTAAGGGAACATCATTGCCACATGATATATTTTCTGGTGTGCTCATTTCACCCAGCTCATCACCTCCCTGCTCTGTCAATCGTCTTTGATTCATCAAGGGTGGACAAGATAGAATCATCTTTGATACTGATGATCCTGTTCAGCTCGCCATGGCAGCAAGTTTGACAATCATCCGCAAAGACACTTCCATTTGAATAATTGGGTTGCAACATCAAAAAGGTTCAAAAACATTGACCTAGGGGTTGAGACTTGAGCCTGTAGGCCAGAGAGACAGCCACTGGTCAGACTACTGATAATATGACAGAATAAACTTCAGGCCTAGTTAGTGCTGTAGACAGGCTGAAGTGGAGAGATTCCATCACTAGAAGTGGACACCCTTGCAGTCTACATTCACTAGAGAGAGGGGGCCCTCCTTTAGCTTGGCTGGCTAAGGCAACTGAACTCTGCACTCTCAATCCAGCAATTTGAGAGAGAGGGCACCGCCTGAGTGAATTTCTCACCACTGAAAGTGTTGCCACCAGTAGTTTTGCTAATTTATATGTTTGTAACACAGAGTTATAAGCTAATTAACATGCAGCACTTGCCACTTTCCAGCACCAGGAGTAGTTCTAGTGAGCATCTCTGGACTGCAGGCTCCAGGGATTCAGGTCTGGGGTTTTCCCAGCACAACCTGATGTGGATTGTATGCTGAATGATTCTTTAATACAATGGCGAGTATAAAATTATTTGTGTCAACATTTGCTTTTCATGTTGCTGTTGTTATTTGCCTCTGTTGTGTCTTAGAGGGAGGCTTGTGCACATGAGGTTCTCCTGCACTGCATTTCTGAGCACTGAACCCAGTCCATTTATGAATCTAATCTTACATGTTAAACAAGGAGGGACGTGATGACTTTATTGGCAAGTGATTAGAACTGATAAAAATTGGAAGTGTTGTGTTCAGTTGCTGATAAAGAAAGTGAAAAGAAGAGGGGAGGAAAGCAGCGTGAATTATGATTTAGTTTCTTCAGGAATAGATAAGTGGTATAATGCAACTTGAATGGAAGTGTCAGAATTTGTTTTTGAGTGTTTCTTCCATTGTTATTTTACACTTCTATTTTGTGATGTCATCTGAGGTTTCCACCATTTTGTGCCTTGTTGTTGAGCACTGCTTGTTGCTGACTCTTTGATCCGACAGTGACATGTTCAGTTTCAGACAGGGTTTCTCACCTGCCTGGGGTTCATATCCTTGTTTTATGTATTTCTGATTCACTTTTGGGCTGTTGTTTTACAGTATGTTAGTGTTACCATAGTTTCTTATGTGACTTGTTTGTTATGCCTGTGCTGTGTTCCGTGTGCTTTGTGCCACCTGCAAGTCTCAACCAGGAGCTGCCCCCTGCTCTATAAGTCCGGAGGGTCTCCCACCATTCATTTTGAGTTGTATGATTTTTCTCTGTTATGATATTTTGGATATTTTTGATCCTGCGCTGTTTTTTTTTTGCCACGCCTTGGATTCTGTTTTGGATTGCCATTGTGTTTAGGCAGCTCCTTTATGTCTTAGCACTTAAAAGAATGTCAAGCTATGTCAGAGCAATTTCATTAAGAGTAAACCCTTTTATTTTATAAACATTCTGCAGAGCCCTTTTTGTGTGTTTAGATGGGGTTTTCAATGGTATCCCCTCATTGCCAGTACAATTTGGGACTATAAAAATTCAACATGCAGTAAACAGCAAGGGGATCGACTTGCAGAACAGTTGCACTTTGAAATTAATTAAATTATTGTTCTGACTTTTTGATGTTGCCCTTGAAAAGGAAGTCCTGCTTTTGTGTGTTGAGTAACGGTTTGGATTTTATGATTGAATAATGAGCCCTGCTTTCTTCCTGAACTTTATTTTGAACACCCATAAAACTATTATTGGCTGTATGTTGAAAGTAATGAAAGAGTTAACAGGTCAGTTGGACTTACTAACTTTCAAATGTTTATTACAGAAGTAGCTTGAACAACTGATAGGTATATTCATAGTTCACATGTTGCATGCCATTATGAATCTTGTTTTTGTCACATTTAAAGTATATTTTCCTTGATTTTGGATTATTTTTATGTGTTTTACATTGTTGTTATTTTTATCATTAGTTTTGTGTTGTCATGCTTGTGCTGCTTTGTATATTTCATGCCAAGGTTTCGAAACTTGACTATATTGCATACTGTTGCCACATCCATTACTAGTCACATTGTTTGCTGTGTCACAATATGTGGCATAAGCACCTCTGCCAATAAAAGATGGTGAAACAGTTCAAGTCAGTTCTTAAGTTATAATGATTACATCAAGTAAGTCAAGTAAAGTCATAGTTGAGAAGACCTGAGTAGAAAAGTGCTAACACCTTCACTGCTATGTGCAATTAAATAAATTAGGATCACGCCTGCTGTATACTAACATATAAGCTGAGAATACTCTGTTCTTAGAGAGAACTCTTCTTGATCAGAAGCAACAGTGATTGGCATATAAATAATTGGTTTACATTAAAGTAACTGGTATTTGTGATAGATAGATAGATAGATAGATAGATAGATAGATAGATAGATAGAT
>JANRMT010062799.1:11878183-11896964 GCA_026402145.1 Polypterus bichir lapradei | reverse complement strand
GATAGATAGATAGATAGATAGATAGATAGATAGATAGATAGATAGATAGATAGGAAAGGCACTATATAATCGACTAGCTGAAACACCCAGCGTTGCCCAGGAGGAACATAAAGTTTTTTTTTTAATTGTTTGAGAAAAACATAACTAAAAAAACACAACTTTAAAAATAAAAATAAATGAACAAACAATAAACCTGGGTTCGCTTCCCGGATCCTCCCTGCGTGGAGTTTGCATGTTCTCCCTGTGCGTGGGTTTTCTATGGTGGGCTGGCGCCCTACCCGGGGTTTGTTTCCAGCCTTGCGCCCTGTGTTGGCTCTGATTGGCTCCAGCAGACCCCCGTGACCCTGTCTTTCTTAAGTGACTGTCTTTCTTAGGAGGTTTCCTTTTGGCGGTGTACTAGTCTCGCTTGCGTATCCTTGGAGCTGGAGCCCTCACCATGACTCTATGTCTCACTTGCGGGCCGGACAGACACACACACTTCCATGCGTAGAACTCAATTTAATTTCAAAAGCAACAGGGGTGCTGTGGCGCTCAAAAATAAAGAATGCCGGCAGTCGCCTTCAGTTCGCCCTCTGGTGGTCGTTCTGAGTGTCAACTGGATGATAACATGCATACAAGACCGCAAGATCACCCACCACCCTACCCAGAAGGAGGTGGGTTACGGCTGATTTCACCCTACAGTATTTTTAGTCGACCAATGAGGAACATGTGTACCAAGTTTCATGAAAATCGCTCCAGCCATTCGGATGTGATACAGGAACACACATACACACACATTGACTTTTGTAGATATAAATAGATTGATATATAGAAGGAACAAACAGTATTTGCACCCAGGAAGAAAGTAGACTTTGTACAGAAACTCTTTAAATAAATAAACATAAATAGTTAGATAAATAAATAAATAAACTTTAATAAATTTTTACAATCAGTTTTCCTTATAAATTCACTGCATCTAAAGCACACTATTTAGAGAAAATACATTTTGAAAGGCAATGCCAGTTCAGAGTAATACAGCTACATTCTCATTCTCATTTTAAAATAGTTTGTATAGTTTTGCATATTTCTAAATTTACCAAATATTTTAACAATCCCCCTTCATTTGCAATGCCTTGCACTTGCAGATAATGAGGCCTGACAGGATCTGATCACTCATTTGTGAACGATGTGGCCACATTATCGCCCCTGTAAGACTTAACACCTGCTCAACCCGGTAACTGGATACTGGCACCACTGCTTTGAACAATGAGCGAGCGTCTGTTCAGTTACAGCCCATAATAGTCGAGTTGTGGTACTGCTGAACGGCTCTTGTGTCCTCTCTCTGCCTTTTTAGCCCCTCAGCTGACGCCACCCTCCTGGAGCTCCCTGTAAACTGATGGCTGCTGCTCATTTATGTTTCCCCATCTCTCTCTCACTTTCATTCTCTTCATTTTTTTTTTCTCCCCTCCTGGACGTATCCCACTTCTGTTTTCTCTCCTAATCGCTCCCATTTGGTGCTTTCTAATTGATACGCTGCAATCCCAATTCAGTCCTCTCTCATGCTGGCACCACCACAAGTAAAGACACAGCATGTGCCTCCACTACAAAGGATTGAACAATTAAAGCATCCATTCACCACCCCTTGCTCATCTCACGTCACCTTTGATTTTGCCTTTCAACACACTGATTAGTCCTGATACTTTGTGCAGGTACGGAGCATGAAAACTGTATTAACAGAATGTCAAAATAAAGGAATGCAATTTGAAAAATATTAACTGTGCCAGTATAGCATGAGACTTTTGTAAGTCATTTATCTTAAGTCTAAGTCAAGTTGTAAGTTTTAAATATTGCATTAACTACTCCCTAAAATTAAGTCTCGAATCCATCTCGAGTCAAGTCATGTGAATGGAGTCGTCCACCTCTGGTATTGGGACTTGCTTGAGTTTTGTCCTTGCGATTTTGTTTTTGACGTATCCTGGTTTTGGCCTTCTTCTGCCTCTTGTTGTAACCATTTCCATTTCTTGGTCAATTGCTTAATTATTTTATTTTTGGAGCTTCAAAGTTACTCATAAGATGTTAGCACTTCTGTCTCAAAAACTGCAGAATCCTAAGTGCAAATTTCAGCTGTGTTGAAAAAAAGGAAACCATCGCAAGCCACAGAAAGATTTGGGCAACTAGCAGACCCCCATTTAGTGGTGAGCAGAGATGAAAACTTTGAGAAAATATCAAACACAGGACGGCGCTTAAAGAACAAAAAACTTAGACCTCTTGGCAATTGAGTTGTACTGACTGCCCCCTTCTGGTGCAGGATGGTATTAGTCTGCTGGTTCCTAGAAGGGGTGGGACTTGATGGTGGGATACCGGAAATGCTGTCACTCGTCCTCCAGTCGAAATCGCTCTGAACTGAGCGTTGAAAAAAGAGATGATGTTAGCAAGGGTGGCCTCTCTCTTTCCGAGGTGGTACTGCACACCTGATCGGAGCTCTAAAGATGTCTCCTACTCACATGTGCGTGCCAGTGTATGTTCTCTTTTTTCTCTATGGATTTTCTACAGGAACATTAGCCTTTTATTGCAGTATATCTAAAATGCATGTGAGGTAGAGTGATTCAGCCATCCATCCATTTTGTAATCTGCTTCATCTTGAACAAAGTCGTGGGGAAGCTGAAGCCTGTCCCAGCAAGCATAGGGCACAGAGTGAGAACAACACCTAGACAGGGTGCCAGTCCGTCACAGGGCGGTTACACTGACTGACTGGTGTGTGTGTGTTCGCGCATGAATGTGCCTCATCAGGGGATGCTAGAGCCCACCTTCTGCCTTGCACCTGACACTTCTGGGATGAGCATTGGAAGAAGAAGATCATGAGCATGAATGAATGAATGAATGCTGCATGCTTAAAGAAAAAGTCTTCTTTGAAAAGCAACGCATTTCATGATTTGACAGATAATAAAATGCAGGTGCTTTAGTGCCCTTAAAGACTTGTAAATGGGTAGCTTTGTGATGAGCTTCTTTTGATTTATTTGCCCCAGTTAAATCAAGGTCATCGAAACACTACAGACATCTGTACCGTTCAAAACGAAAATGGAGTCAGGAACATTTATGAGCAAATTTTCCTGCCAATGGAGAATGGAGGAAACAGTAGCCATCCAACAGCTGCTCAGAAAACAATATGTGACGCGCCTCCAGTCGGTAGTTAATTATCTACCTTCAGATAATGGCTACCAATCCAGTGTAGAAGCTTAGACTTGGCCAGCCTCCCTCCTCCCTTGGCTCTCTGGCACACTTTCTATGATTTAAAACACCAGAACATGACTTGGTGATGTGGCGCAGCACACGGGCTAATGTATCCACCTCGATAAATATTTAAACAGAGGCCAGGTAACCTTGTCCCTTCTGCTCATGGTCCAGATTCAGATCCCCTTGCACATTACCATCACTTTGCTCCTTTATCAATTCAACACATCTACATCAAAAATTCAAGTGCTCAGAGCAGCTCATTCATGCAGCATTTGTTTAATGGAGAACGCTGCTTTTATATTTCATCAGCAACCCTTAAATGTCTGGTGTCACACTGGATATCAAGCTTGATGATGTTTCTGAATCTATCATAGGGAATGAGACCACAAAGAAATTGCCATGAAAAAAAAAACATAAAATTGTTTTGAGAATCTGGAACACAAATGGATTGACAATGAAGGAAATGGAAATGGAAATTGAAAGCTGTCAAAATAAGAAATGATCAGTGAGGAATTGTTAAATTGTATGCGAATTATAGCTGTGAAATGAATCTGACTGACCCTGAGCAAGAGTTGGAAGGCTATCAAGGGTCATTCGGCCTTCCATACAGAAAAGTACCTCAATCTTCGAGGACGTCTCCTTTAGGACAGACTTTGGTCTAAGGACATCTGAGCTGAGGCTTTCTTATAAGTCTGGGAACAGAAGAAGAAGCAGAGTCTGGAAGGAACAGAAGTGGCGTCTCTTAGCATCAGGCGAGACTTCTGCTGTGTCTGTTTCCTTCCCCTGGTGTTCCATCAAACTGCTCCCCATCAGGCCCTCACTAGACCTGCATGTTTGACATAGCCATGTGTGCGGACTCACACCACAAAGCATCTCGGTTTGAAGACTTGCATTGTGGTGAGCTGCCTTGGGTCTCCCGCTGACTCAGAAGCCATCTCCTGGCAGTGTGAGCTACTCCAGTCAGCCACGAGCGTCATTTGGTGGAGTCAGATGAACCACATATGTAGGCCCCTGTCTTTCCTGCGCAGTATTCCCTCTGCACTGCAAAGCAAATGTTACTTGTGGCATTTCATTAATAATATGAAGCACTCACTGCAGTGTCAACTTGTATACTTCAAGGTACTTACTTCCAGGTTTTCTGATGAGGGTTTGATCTGCATATGTTAGAATTTTCTAGATTAAGGGTAAGAGAGCAGAAGCAGCAGCTGCACTTATGAGGTCCTTGGTCCAGACCTTAACAGAAATGTCTACAATGCTTCATCGCTACTCGAGTGTTTTTACCTAACAGGAGTTAAGTCCAGGGATGGAGACAAGACCACGGCTCATACACCATTTTGCCCATCTCCAGCCTTAAGTTCATGTGTTCATCAGTTTAGTGGCCGCATCTCAGCCTGCTTAAGAACAGATCTTCAGTGCAGCACCACAAAACAGCCTTTTTGAGATTCTTTCCTGGTTGTCACTTCCAGATCTCAGGATTAGGACCCTTTGTAGGTTGCATGCCAATATTTGAATTTGTAACTGTTCATAGAGAAAAGCCAAGCAAAAAGACACCTTTTATTGGCTAACTAAAAAGATTACAATATGCAAGCTTTCGAGGCAACTCAAGCCCCTTCTTCAGGCAAGATGCAATACAGAAACTGGAGTTCCATGTGTTTATATACAGTAGGACAAGAAACAACATTGGTAAATCTGTAAATGAGAAATCTTAAATGTAAAAAATTAATAGATTCATTCAGGCTAGAGTTAATTTAACAAGGGAGAGAAGAACAATGTATGGTCAAGAACGTTGGATAAGATAACTGTCCAACAAAGTCTTTTGAAGTTTGTAATGAGTTTTTCAAAACAATGTGGATCTGTAGTCGGGCTGTCTGTGTCATTCTGAGAGATGTAAACAGTCCTCATATCTGGCCATAAAACTCTTGTCGTTATTCAAGCCATGTTGTAATGTATTAAATTTCAGCATGAGTTTAACTTCCCATTCTTTTCTCTCTTGCTGTGTTTTGAAGTTGCCCATAAGCACTGTGACTTTAAAGTCCCTCTCACAGTGTCCATGACTGTTGAAGTGGGCTGCTACAGGAACATCTGTGTTGCCACGTTTAATGTGGAACCTGTGTAAATTCATTCTCTAAATGAATTAATGTTCATATAAAGTTTATTTAAATGGAGTATGTCAGATTGGATTTTGATTTTTGCTGTAGTGTCAAATGGGTGTCGAGCATCATGAAATTTTGTCGATATATTTGGCGAAACAAAAATTCTGGTATCCGTACTCCCTGGGTCACCTGACCTCATGTGACATCCTGGCCAGAGAAGACTTTAATGGACAGAGCCTTCTGTTTTTCAGTCCTGGTGATATCACCTGGTGGCAACACTTTCCTTGGGGAAACTCTCAGGCACCAAAAGTCCTTCTCAGTTATATATGTAGTTCACATCTGACACAGATTAACACCTGGAGACCCACCTTTACACATCTCAACATGGCAGAGGAGAACAAAACAATTAAACATAGGAGAACAGCAACACATAGCCTGACTTGTAGTGATCATTTAACTTCATGAAACAAACAACTGTGAAGGTCGCACATCAACATAAGACTTTCTGGAACAACAGTGAAAAAGTACAAAAGATGAATGTTTCTGTGACATCCAACAGATGCATACATTACATTTCCATTTACGTTTATTTGCTTAGCAGACACTTTTATCCAAAACGACTTACAAAAGAGGCCAGCATAATTGAGTAACGTCAGTCTGGGGGACTGTTTCAAATTAAGTGTGACAGGACACGGGGACCAAATTGACCACCACGAGTGACAATTTTAGAGTTAAACAGCAAATGAGTTACAATTCCCAGATTTACAAAACCTAACTGCTAATATCAATTAGGCAGAAATTCACCAAACAAGAGGGTCTTCAGATGCTTTTTAAACACATTGAGGTAGTCAGAGTTTTGGCTCTATTCAATAAGGGTGCGCACAAAAAGGCGAGCTTCAAAAGGGCGACCTCAGTTGGGTGCTGCGAATAAAGGCGTTCGTAGATAATTTTATACGTTCAATCATTGCCTTTATCTAATAAATTTTCTGTAATAATTTTGTTGCGTTTGCCTTTATTCGCTGCACCCAATTGAGGCCGCCCTTTTGAAGCTCGCCTTTTTGTGCGCACCCTTATTGAAGGATACCCAGAGTTTTGAATGGAGGTGGGCAGCTTGTTCCTCCAGCTAGGAGATACACATGGAAAGAGTCTGGGCTGAGATTTATTACCACACAGAGTTGACAACACCAGACACGTTCAAGAGTAGGCCTGAGTGTTCGAGCATTCTTTTTTTTCAGGTGCTGTTTGCAGTTTCCTTCCATGAATTTGTCATCATCGGAGCATCTGGAAGCGAAATCGTACATGTGCTGATATCGCATTGTTTCTACCACCAGCCTCCCCTCAAAATTTGGTGTATTGGGAACACACCAAATACTGTAGGTGGGAAAAATTCTGTGCGCAGCACGCAGTGAAAACGCAGCATCTCCATTTCTGAATTTGCGACTAGTGCGGACGCTTTCAAGTATAAAGCAGGCTTTACCCTGAGCCTGGCAGGTGCTCCATGTGCACACGTGTGCGACACAAACCTGTAAACCTGTGCTTGAGGAGAAGGTTATGTGTGTGAGTCAAAAAAGAGAACTTGCTGTAAACTGAAGGGCATTTTATGTGATGCTCCCTACAGCCATCAAAGAACACCCAATGGGCAGTAGACCACTTAGATGCTTGTTGTGGGCCCGGGCTCATACAGTTGTAGGTGTTGTGGAATTTTGATCCAGCCAGTGATGAGGGAGTGCAGTTCAATGGAGGTACAGCAGTTCTTAGTAATTCAGAACATTCCAGCTCGCTTGCTCCTGCTCTCCTGTGTGGAAGTGCAAGTGAGCGTAATTCTGCTTGTGGTGCCAAATGTGAGAAGCCTGCATGAATGCAGTGGAGAGCTTGAGCGTCCTGCCCCCACTGAATAGAGAGTCCCAGTCCGAATGAGTGTTTTATTGAAGGGGGGCATGTTGAGTAAATGTAAGTCATTGCGGTTCACTCATCCGAGGCCTGCAAATGAAATCTGCTGGCACCACAGCACTCATCCCTGAAGCCATCCCCAACACGCCGCACTTAGTGCTGTCATGCTGACAGATTGGTTTTTAAGGTTCATTTCTTCATTTGCTTTGAATATGTATGGTCCACTGTAGGCATGTTGTAGTGCTCACTTAAATTAGGGGGATTACATGTGCGCTGTTTTTAGAAAGTGCCCGGGGTCTCTAAAGCTTCTGTCTCTCAAGTGAGGGAGTAATAAGAAAATAAGTGGTGATGATGTCCCAAGTCAAAGAAAACGGTCACTCCAGCATGAAATTTCCTGGGAGGGGGGTGGGGGTCTTACCATCTTCCCCACCTCTTCTCTCTCTCTCTCTCTGTAATTGAGGGATTTATTTATTTATCGATTTAACCTCTGAAATCGTAACCACTCTCTGATGCACAACATCTCTGGCATGAAAAACCGAGATAAGAAGCGGAAGGGCTGATAATTCAGGTTTCTTCCATGTCACAACAACAGAAATAGGCCACTTTAATGCGTTACTTTGTTATGTTGTCCTGGAAGTGGCAGCTGGCCTTTTTCTCTCTCGCTGAGGATGTGACAGAAAGCAGAGCGCTGTGATTTCGAATGAATTCATTAAAGGAAAAGTTATTGGAACAAGTGTGACAGTTTAAATATCCTGAGAGCCTAATCATGGAATAAGTCGTGAAACGAAAAATGTAAAAATTGAGAGTTGTAATGGCCTACGGTGAGTTTAACAAAAGAATCATCCTCTTCACCAGTGGTATAAATGGAGAACTGCTAAAAGTACTAGTGTGGAGTGTTTTATTTTATGGAGCTAAGATCTGGACGGCAAGGAAAGCAAATATCAGATGTCTCAAACATATCTCTCTATTATAAAAGGAAATCCTGGGACGAGACTTTCTCTGAGATAATTTCCGCTCCCGCAAGAGATAATTTCAGGTCCCCTGAGACGAGACTTTTTGCCAAGTTCTGCCTTCCTCTCAAACATTTACAACCACGCTCACGGTCCAATCACTTCTCATTTGTGTGAATGCTATTGTCAGACACAGTTTGTGCGCTCTCGGCTGCAAGCAGGGTTGGAAATAAAAGACAAAGAGTAGAAGACAAAGTAGAACATCGTAAAGAGGTTGAAAAACGTTGGTGCGATAAACATGCAGAGCAGGTTAGAGATTATGAAAGTACTAAAATGCGAAAGTCTCAAAAAACTGATAGTAAAGATCGCATTAGTGCAAACAAACGGAAATTATTACTCAGTGAAATAACGGAACAGTGAAAAGAGATTGAATATATGGACATAGTTGATATGACAGAAGTATATAGATATTGTTCGGCTTTAAACTTTAAGTCAGTGACTTGTAAATCGTCTAATTTGTGTACTCATCAGAGAAACGCAGCGTTTCTTCCCAATGAAGAGGCCTGTCCACGAGAATTAAAAGTTTTGTTGTTTAGTGAAAGTGAAATCCACATACGCGAGTGACAGACAGCGCAGGCCGGGGGAGTTGGTGAGTGAAGCCCCCAGTGGGATAAATGATTTCGGAGATGAATGGAGAGAATAAGCTGGATGAGGAGAGCAATGAGGAGACATTGAGAATATAAGTAAAGGAAAGGACCGTTTGAAGGAGAGAGAAATGATGGCATGGACATGTACAGCACCTTCAGACAGTCATCAGACCCTTCACTTTTACACATTTTATGTTGCAGCCTTGTGTTAAAATCGTTCAGATTAATATTTTCCCTCATCAAGCACCCCAGAATGACAAAGTAAAAACAGGATTTCAGGAATCTTTCCAAATTTAAAACTGAACTATCCCATTGACCCTTTCTTCAGTACTTTATTGAAGCCCCTTTGACAATATTAATACATCTGCATTTGAAGATTTTCTGCTATTTCTTCTCTGCAGATCTAATCAAGCTCTGTCAGGTTAGATGGAGACCATCTGTGGTCAGCTATTTTCAGGTCTCTCCAGAGGTGTTCAAGTCTGGTCTCTGGCGCTGCCACTTAAGCACATTCCTACAGCTGGCCCTAATCCACTCCTGTGTTGTCTTTGCATTGTCTTGTTTGAAGGTGACCCTTTGGCCCAGCCTGCAGTCCAGAATGCTCTGAGTAGGTTTCTTTAAGGATATCTCCATACTTTACTCCATTCAGCTTTCCCTCAACTATAAATAGTCTTTCTGTCCCTGACACTGAAAAAACAACCCCAATTCATGATGCTGCCACCACTGTGCTTCACTGTTGGAATTGTATTGAGCAAGTGATGAGTGGTGCCTTGTTGCCTCCAGACATGAGTTGTTTTTTAACACCAGAGGATCTTGCATTTCATTGTCTGAGACTCCTTTAGGTGCCTTTTTGCAAACTCCAATTTGCCATGAAGGCCAGATCAGTGAAGTTTTGCAGTGATGGTTGTCTTTCTGGAAGTTTCTCCCAACCCCACACAGGTTTTCTGGAGCTCAGCCGGAGTGACCATTGGTTTCTTGGTCACCTCTCCTACCAAGCCTATTTTTCCCTGATAGATCAGTTTGGCCAGGCAGCCATCTCTAGGAAGAGTCATGGTTGTTCCAAACTTATTCCATCTAAGAATTATGGCGTCCACTGTGTTCACGGGGACCTTCAATGCTGCAGAATTTTTTGTAGCCTTCCCCAGATGTCTACCTCGACACAATCATGTCTCTAGGATCTGCAGGCAATTCCTTCAAATTCATGGCTTGGTTTTTATTCTGTCAGCTGTGGTACCCTCTAAAGACAACTGTGTGCTTTTCCTACTCATGTCCAGTCAATTGAATTAACCATAGGTGCGCTCCAAACAAAACGCTGAAACATCACAACGATGATCAAAAGAGTGGGATACCCCTGAGCTAATTTGTTTTTATTTTTCATAAATTTTCCAAAGTTCCTAGAAATCCTGTTTTCACTTTGCTGTTCTGGGGTGTCAGTTGTTGCTTGATGAGGGGAACAAATGAATTCAAATAATTTTATCACAAGGCCACAACATAACAAAATGTAATCAAGGTGAAGGAATCTGAATGCTTTCCAAATCTACTGAATGTGGACATTAGGGGCTGCTAAGAGATATCAAGGAAGGGAGTTTAGAGGAGAAAACATCAGGTGGAAGAGCAAGAATGATGCAACTGGATGCTGTTAAAGACACCGAAACATATCAGAGCATGAAAAGGAAGTTGCAAGGTGAGAAAAGCAGAAGTTGGCATTCCATGCTAAGGACCTGCTTAAAGGTAAAAACCCTAATGCTGATGAACTCATCAGTAAGAATTTGGCGTAGTAGGCAAGATAACTGCTGCTATGATTTGTATATACGAGTTATTTGTGTACCTTTTGTTATTACATTATTACCAATCTACATATCAAATATGGAGTTTTGAATACCAATGATTCTGAATCTGATGATGCAGTTGATGATTTTTATTTTTTTTGATGTATTGTGCTTTTTTCAAAAGTTTGTTTTCATATTTGCTGCAATTCTGTTTTCAGACATGTTGTTTGCCCAATTGACTTGGAAACCATTCCCAGAGTTCTACTCGATGTGCTCATTTGTAGCATCATTTGGGTGAGCATATAAAGATCACTCACATTAGTCTTTCAGTATCTGAGTTGAACAGATAAATCTCCTAATTGTCTTGCTTAAAGAATTTTAATCTTTTACTAATGGTTAATGAATCCTTGCTTTGAACTTTGACTTTGATTTTTTTTTCTTGATTGTACTCTGATTTTACTTAAGGATTGGTTTTGACTTTTGGTATTGACCTTGATCTATCTATCCTGAACCTCCATATCTTCCAATTATAATCGTGTTTGTTTATTTTTTTTTAATTTGCTGCGTCTGCCAAGTCAGTAAGTACAAGTCCTCTTAGTGATGAATCTCTTTTCCCTGGCAAGGAACATTGATGCCTTCACATCACCAGTCCTTTTGTAAAATGAATAATCAATAGGAGATGCAATTGGTTACCAGAGACCACTGCCAAGAAATCCAACTGTGTATGTGTTTAATTCTCACCGAGGGGCACACGACTCTACAGATGCTCATTGTGCTATAGTATTAAGTATCCACTAAGGAAGGAAAATTGTCAGGCCAAGATTGGCAGAAGATGGAATAAATAACAGAAATAAGTAACCGGTAAACAGACCAGGGTCAATGCCAGAAAATCGTAAACCAAAATAGAACTCAAAAGAGCCTACCAGAACCTTCTCTTACTGACTAAATTTGCAAGAACTTTTTGAAAATTTAATCCAAAAATTGGACAATAGCTAGTAGTAGCAGTAGTAGCAGTAGTGGTAGTAGTACTAGTAGTAGTAGTAGTTTATTTATATAGCGCCCTTCACAGACAAGGCTCACAGAGTGCTGAACAGCAATACAATACAAAACATAACAAATAGAACAAAACTTTAACATTACCAATAAGATAACAAACAAAGAGGATCTACTCACCACTGTTGAAACGCCTGTTTAAAAAGAAATGATTTCAGTTGTTTTTTAAAAGAATCAACAGACTATAAGGCAGGCTATTCCATAGTATTGGTGCCACAGACTGAAAGGCACGATCCCCACGGGTTTTTAGCCGAGTCCACGGGACAACGAGAAGGCCCTGTTGCCCCGATCTAAGAGTCCGACAAGCTGTATGGCATTGAAGCAGGCTGGTTAGGTACTCAGGAGCTTGTTCATACAAAGCTCTGAAAGTAAGTACCAAAATTTTAAAATTAATTCTATAAAACACTGGGAGCCAGTGCAGGGTGTGCAAAATGGGGGTGATATGATCACTCCGGCTAGGGGGAGTTAAAAGCCTAGCGGCTGCATTTTCAGACTACCTGAAGGTATGAGAGAGAGAACTTGCTCAGAGTATTACAGTAATCTGTAACTGTGCCGCTAACGTTAAACAATGGTGTGTCAATAACTCATATGTCGAACATCCAGCAGTCACGTGTTAGCAAGCAGACATTGTGGTTAACAACAGCACACCTTCTGCAATGCAGAAAAACTGAAAACGATGTTGGGCACCTAAAATATCAAAAACTGTCATCAAATGCTTCAAAACACACAGAACTTTCAAAAACTTTCAAATTACAGTCTCTTAGAAGACAATGAGTGTCTGAACTAAACGGTGTGCTCTCACTTCAGTTATATACTCCAGGGTGAGATACCATAGCTCTCTCTCTTGAGTTCAAATTGCATGAGCTGATCTCCGTAAAAATATTCTTTGTGACTGAAAATTATGATTCTGGACACGTGGAACGCTAAAACGTGTTTCATGACTATTTGAGCATTCTTTGGAAGTTGTTTAATTGTCCAGTTGCTGTCTTTTTGGCCGGCTGCACGTTTGTTTGTGAAAACGACGTTGTACACAGAATACTCTTCTTCAGGTGTGGTTCAATTTTAGTCCACGATGTGTTTAACAAGTCTGGATCCAGAGCAGCCATTGAGCGAGTAAGCTGTGTGCTCTGTTCACTAAAAGGCGGCTGCACTGTAGTCGTGTCTCGCCGTCATCCTTCAGCCATGTACCTGTCCACATTCTTACTGATTTAGGTGTCGCTCTTTTGAAGATGCAGTAGTGCTAGGATTGGTGACAGTGTGCCTCAGCACACTAATTTTGGCCTCACAATGGAGATTACAAACACACTCAGTAGCGTTTACCATTCACATACGTCCGTCTTCCTTACCCGCTTATCCAGGGCAGGGCTGTGGGGCAGCTGGAGCCTATCCCTTCAAGCATGGGGCGCAAAGCAGGAACAATCCCTGGATAGGGCACCAGTAGTAGCATTTACCACAACCTTCCTAAGTGATTTTTCACATCGATGAGAGCAGACCCCCAACTAATAATTTTGACGTGCTCTACCTTGACGAAAGTTGAAATGTCCTTAGCATTTTTCTATATGGCCATGCAAGTGTTCTTTTGAGCTGGAGTGTTTATGAAAATCTTTGCCACCCCCTGTTGGTGGCCTCCAGCAGTCTTTCCAACTCAGAAGACAGGGATTCCAGACGCCTGTTCCAACAAGGTGATGAGTGGTGCTTTTATAAAAGTGCAGCTGTTAGCATTTGCGGTGGCCTTTCCAGGTGAGAGCATGTGCAGCCTGAGGATGCATAACCCCGTTCTGCTGGGACACACCAGATGTCGCTCGTGCAGGGGCCTTGTGGCATTGCCTGCCAGTGCCCTCATTCTCTCCTCTCCTGTCCTCTCCTCGCCGAGTCCAGCTTCTGCCTACTCGGCCCCTCTTGGGAGCGCAGACTGTGTGCACGTGCTGTGCGTCTTCTGCACTTAATTACTGCATGCACTACCTAAATGTATTTCACTTATTAGGCTCCTGTCTCTGTCTAAATGGGAAGCGAATTAAATATCGATTACGGAAGGAGCATTACTCTGACTATGTGTAAGTATCAAAATGTAATTATGAGCAATCTGTACTTATTAGAGGTAAATTAAAAAAAGAGCATTGCAGGGTATGCGCATTCTGCACCAGTCTGTGTTTGCTGTGTAAAATCCCAGACTTGGGATCATTCACACTAGGAGTGCCAAAGTGAATTTCAATCTGTACGTGCTGTTGGTACCCCTAAAGGTCCCATTATCTTTTTACAATTCGTTATAAAGCAATTGAGATGGGACCTTTTAAAAAAAAAATGCAAATCAGACTTAAGTGCATCTTTCATTATAAAACCCAATGCTAATGCAGGTCCTTCGTTTGACATGAAATGGGCCTTTCCAAAATGCAGGTGGGTTGGCAGTGTACACGTAGTGCAAAGGCACAAAGTGTGGCATGTGAGCGGGTAGAGAGATCGGATTTTCATTGTTAAACTAATAACTTGAAATGAATAAGCAGTTCCTAGAAAACTCTTTAGAAGCAAGAAAAGGGACGGGCAGAGACCTTTCTCCTAGTATGGAGAGCTGCGTGATTTGAAGCACTTCAGTGGCTGAGCTCTCTCTTTGCAAGATAGACTGTGTCATGCGGAGAGTTAAGAGTGTGAGCTCCTTTTCGGCCTTCGTGGTTCTCTCTCTCTCCGTCTTCACCCACATCCTTGATGGCAGTGGTAGAAAGACCCGAGGCTTTCTTCTTGAGGTGCAGATGGAGTGATGTTAATCCTCTGACTAGATGGGACATTGCCTTCCCTGCAAGTGACTCTGATCCTTCTGTTGTCCCCAGGACATAACACCTATGAACTGAATTAAAATAAGACCCTGCACTGGAGGAAGGGGACATAGAAAATGGAAGACTTCTACAGAATGTGTATACACAATATATAACAGCAGCTGCATTATCACATATACTAAAACCTCTGTTCAGTATTTTTCTATTAAATGAGTAAAAAAAAAGTCTTAAATACAGCAAACATGTTAAAGAGCGGTGGATCACTGCTTGTTGCTCTTCCTTGGTAAACAGAGAGTTTTTTTAATTCCTTTGTTATGACTCTACATTAAATGTGTGATCCAGTGTGTATTTACTTCATTTTTATTTACTTCATTTTATAATTACATATTTTAATGTTAGATGTGATTAATTGTGATTAATTACATATATTTATGCAATTAATTAGTTATTTTTAATTGATTTGACTTTGGTTAACAACATCCTGGCTAACGACTTTAATGAAAGAGCTTCAATAGAACTGTATGCCTTCATATATATATGTACTGTATAAACACCCTTGTTCCTGTCTTAGAGGGTGAACCCCTGGTGTCAATTGATGTGGCCTGCACAACTTCAAGTCCTTCTTATGATTTTCCCTATAGACACCAATTTGTTTACTCTTTATCATAAGGGTGTAATTTCTTGCATAAAATATTGTCTGAAAATGGCCTAAAAATAAGGATTTTTAGGGTCAAGGGACCAACAATAGGGGGAACCCTAAAAAATTTGTCACCTTGCATAGCTAGTCATCAAGATGAGTCGAATCATCATTATATCATTTGTGGGGGAGTTCTCATACCCTGAGTCAGTTTGCCCATCAATCCATTTTCTGCTGCTTATGTGGGTCACAGGGAGAGCAGTCTAAGCAAAGTTGCCTGGATGACCATTTTCCTCGCCCCTAAATCCTCCAGGAGAACACCGAGGCATTTCTAGGCCAGCTGAGAGATCTAATCTGTCCAGTATGTCCTGGGTGTTCTCCAAGGTCTCCTCCTCATGTTGTTGACACAGGGAATCAATGGCACCCAAGCCCAAATTCTACTTGCAGTTTAAGATGAAAGATACTTTGAGGATATCTGTGGTGAATTACTGTCTCGATACTGTGAGCACCCCAGATGAGTACCTGCTGTTATTTAAATCTGCATATAACAGTGTCAAGGAGATGGTTACGTTATTTACTGTCTTTAAAGGATGTTTGGCCCTGTGGAAGAAAATCAAATTCTGAAAAAACATCGGCCGAAGAAAACTTGATTGGATGTTAATGATCGGACTCTTTTTCAGATTCAGTTCCCTGTTAATATCTAGCTTGAATTGTTTAATTTAATATACTTGTAATAACTTCTTGCACTGCTATGACCACAAAGCACAACGAGAAGCCTGAGGGCTCAATATTGGAAGCTGTGTATCGCAAATGCATTGTTTGTTTTATTGGTTTTATGACAAATGTGTTTCAGTTTCTTATTTTAAATATATTCTGATGGTTTTGGTAATTGTTTTTAATACTGCAGTGGCTTTCTTTAATGAGATGGACGGTGGTGTATAAAATAGTTTCCTTGTTTGGATATTAGTATACATCATTTTACTCCTTTCCTCTGCCGTCAGGTTTTAGAATAAATCATAGCAAAGAAACTTCACTGGTTAAAGTAGTAAATAGTTTGCAGATTATTATTATTATTATTATTATTATTATTATTAATAATAATAATAATAATAATAATAATCGTAATTAATTCTTTACATTGTCACGCTTGGGTCACAGATTTGCACAGAAACACAGGAGGTTGTAGAGACAGGAACTTTATTCAAACACGTCTCTTTTTCAAAAGTTTAAACGTGCTCCTTGACAAGACGGAGATGACAGTACCATCTTACAATTAAAAGAATGAAAACATATCCTCCTGTTCAAATGAGTGGGCGTCAGGACCAGGGAAGGTCAGAGAAAGAGAAAGGCAAACAATCAATCAAAAATTTACAGGAGCTGTCCGGACTTTTAAGTCTGCGAAGTACTGTGCGGATCGAGCGATAGATCAGCCGCAAGTAAGCCCAGCAAGCAAGGGAGCAATGTGAAGTTAGTCTTTCAGTGTCTTTTTTAACCTGTAGGGCTGCGATCAGCCCCCCAGCTCACAACATGTATATAGCGCTTTACTTATTACTCAGTGAGGACTGAGGCCACATATCTGTTCTTGTTCTACTAGACCTGAGCACAGTACTTGACACCATAGACCACAGTATTCTTATAAATTGCCTTTGACAGTGATTGGGCCTCTCGGGCTGTATCTTAAATTGGTTTCATTCTTATTTAACAGGTAGAACACCCTTTTTTAGTTGTGGTGATTGTAGTTTGGAGGCCCATAATATTGTATATTGTATTAGGACCTATTCTCTGCCCACTATGATTTTCAAGGTCCATGCTCCCATTAGGCCAGATTATCGCAAAACACAAGGTGAGCTACTGCAGCTTTACATATCTATAGCACCTGATGACCCTGATGCTCTGGCCTTTCTGACCCAATGTGTGTCTTGTGTTTCCAAACAGCCGAATAGTAACTTCTTCAAGCTAAAAAAAGAAAAAACTAAATTGCCAAAAATGGAAATAGCAAGGGTATTTGAAGTAAACTTAACCCCTTAGCATTAAAAGTCCAGGAGAAAGTAAAGAATTAGGGTGTAATCATGGACTGTGACCTAAATTTAAAATTGCATGTTAATCAGATTACTAGGGTTACATTTTTCTATTTAAGGAACATTGCACAAGTTAAAACCTCTTATAACTCTGGAAGATGCCAAGAAATTAATCCACACTTTTGTTTTTAGTCGGCTAGATTGCTGTAATGCACTCCTGACCAGACTGACTATGAAAGACATCAATCACTTGCAAGTACAGTGGAACCTCGGTTCACAAACGTCTTGGTACACGTACAACTTGGTTTACGACCAAAAAGTTCGCCCAATTTTTGCCTCGGTTCACGACCACACATTCGGTATACGAACAAGCCAGTTTCCCTTTAGGTTTGTACATGTTCAGTCTCTCCCTGTGCATTTCCTGTGCAGCGAGCAAGAGAGAGAGCGCGCGACACACACACACAGGCGCACGAGACAGAGGCACACACACAGGCGCTCCAGGCTTGTGAAAGAGACACATGCACACACGAAAGACAGAGAGAGCGAGCAAGCGAGAGAGGGAAGGCTGGACGCATAAGGTAGTAAAGGCTTGTTTTTGTTTTCAGTTCTGTTTACAGGGATCGGTTCATAGCATGCATTGTTGCAATGTTACTGTTCTTGGTGGTTTATTAAATTACGGATTTTTCAAATGTTCATTTTTTTTCCCGGTGCTTAAAACTCATAAAAAAAAGTGTCTTTAGCGAACGGTTCCTAGCACTATAGTGCAAAATATTGCAGTGTTAGTTTTCTCTGTTGTTCAAGGTTTTCTCAGTGTTATTCAATGTTTTTACATTTAATTTACTATTATGCTGTGCATTCTATGGTATAATTAACTATACAGTAATCCCTCGCTATATCGCGCTTCGACTTTCGCGGCTTCACTCTATTGCGGATTTAATATGAAAGCATAACTAAATACAGTAATCCCTCGCTATATCGCGCTTCGACTTTCGCGGCTTCACTCTATCGCGGATTTTATATGAAAGCATAACTAAATATATAACGCGGATTTTTCGGTGCTTCGCGGGTTCTGCGGACAATGTGTCTTTTTACTTCCTGTATATGCTTCCTCAGTTGGTTTGCCCAGTTGATTTCATACAAGGGACGCTATTGGCGGATGGCTGAGAAGCTAACCAATCAGAGCACGCAGTTAAGTTCTCCTGACTGAGAAGCTAACCAATCAGAGCACGCAGGAGCCATGCAGTGTTAACCAGGAAGTCTCATCTCGCTCATTCAGCATCAACGTGCTTCGCTGTGTAAAGAGTTGTGCTCTTTAGTGTTTATCTTTGTGCATAGTCAAGCCCTTCATTATGGCTCCAAAACAATCTGCTACTGCTTCAGGTGCCGTGCCCAAGCGCAAGAAGAAGATGTTAACGATTGCCGAAAAGGTAAACGTTTTGGATTTGTTGAAGGCTACGATTCTTTTTATTTAAAAAGTAGGAAAGGAATATAAGATCTACGGCTGCAGCGTCCTTTTAACCAGGGTGCAAAACGAGTTGTAAGTGGATGTAATAAGGCAGTAGTCTGGATGGAATCTGCTTTAGGGATTTGGATTGAAGACTGCCAGAAGAAGAACAACGGCAGTGCTACACAATCGCCTGAAGTGGCTCCTTTACAAGGGCTGTAACGCTCTCCTTTGTTGTGCAGTAAAATTAAACTCATTGTTATCGGACAAGTCATCGTGTCATTGTTGGTGAGTAACCATAA
>JANRMT010062799.1:11836448-11878173 GCA_026402145.1 Polypterus bichir lapradei | reverse complement strand
ATATCTTTAAAATAATATTTAGGTTTTACTGTATATAAACAGTGTGTTTATATACATAATTTCAATGAATCTTACCTAATATCTAAGAGAATACAAAGGGATTATGCTGTATAACTGTGCGGGGAATATTTATAAACAGTGCGGGAGAGTTTATAAGGGCTTAAAATATATAAAAATAACCTTACAAACATATGGTTTCTACTTCGCGGATTTTCACCTATCGCGGGGGGGTCTGGAACGCAACCCCCGCGATCGAGGAGGGATTACTGTATTTGTGCTTAAAAACTAAAAAAATATACTTTGTATATTTACATACAGTTCGTACGGTCTGGAACGGATTAATTGTATTTACATACAATCCTATGGTGGAAATTGCTTCGGTTCAGGACCAAATCGGGTTACGACCAGAGTTTTCGAACAAATTATGGTCGTGAACCGAGGTTCCACTGTAGTGCTGAATGCAGAAGCAAGAATCTTAACCAGACAAAGAACATATGAGGATGTCTCACCAGTCTTAGTGTTGTAACATTGGTTATCCGTGTTTTTTAGAATGGACTTTAAAATACTACTAATGATATAGTCATGTCATGTCATTGTCAGTCATTGTCCAACCCACTATATCCTAACACATGGTCACGGGGGTCTGCTGGAGCCAATCCCAGCCAACACAGGGCGCAAGGCAGGAACAAATCCTGGGCAGGGCGAGATATATAAGGCCTTAAATAGTCTGCTTCTTGTTATACCTTGGAGTGTCTGTCCACTTACACTCCAAGTCGTAACCTCAGATCTTCTAATGGTCATCTGTTTATTATTCTAAGAGCCAACCACAAAAGAAGTGTTGAGGCGTCCTTCTGTTTATAAAGAAACTCCTAAAAACCCACTTTATAATTTAACTTTTTTGTAGGTACAATGTAGTTCTACCCTTAATTAAATAGATATGCATAGAATAATGCTCTTCAATGAACCTGCCCTCTCTATTAATCTCTACTTTTTTCTGTTTTCTTTTCCGGTCCTTCTGTGGCGCCGTTCTGCCTGATCAAAGCCCTGTGCTGCTGCCTGTAATGTTTGAAATGGAAGCGGGTACCCCTACTTGCCCCAAGGCTCATTGCATGGACCCCTCAAAACAAAGCCTAAAAACCAATAAGGAACGACTTAAGGACATTTATGTCAGGTAGAATGCCCAGTGGTGTGGGTCTGAGCGGTCTTTTGGCCCACCTTGAACCCCTGCAGAATTTGTTTTTTTTTTTCCTTCAGCTTAAGTGGGGTCTTTTTTTTATAATTTTCCTGTCCATCCTAGACAACTGACCTTATCATTAGTCTTAAATCAGTTGCTCCTTCATTAGATCTAACCAATTTAATGGGCTTATATTAACATTGAGAACAAACCATGTTTAATTATTGTAGTGCCTTTCTATAATGAGCACCATGTCTGTGTGCTTTGTGGTGTAAAACTGTAGCCCCACTCTTTGTTATTTTAATAGTCGGGTGACTTTATCAGGACCAAGGGTGACTAAATGGTCCTTTGCGGTTCATTTCTTCAGCTTGTAGCTACTTGAACACAAAGCTTCCAGGTTGCATGCCGTGGTCAGCCTGTTTTATTTGTTTTGCATTCCTCTTTATGTGAGACTAGCAATTTTACATTTGCTTTGAAACATATAAGAAGTAGGAAGTCTATGATGTGTACTATGTTATGTACGTTAAGTCAGTAAGCAGGGTATTTCCTGGATGTAATGTCAAATAGTAAGTCCTTTTATGAACTAACATTAATCCCGTTTAATGAAATTAAACCTTGCTCCGTTTCATTTGGGACTTCTGCAGTGGGACTCCTTTGTCTTTACCTGTATCTCTTGAGAATTACAGTTGGTTTTGTTAAATGAGTCAGGTTGTTCAGGGTAGAGTTCAAAAAACAGTTTATTGCATTGTTATATTATGTTATTACCATCTTGCACTCTTGAAAATCTGCAAAGTTGTTCAGAGAAGCCTGCACAGGCAGTCTTGTGAGCACACAAACAACAACTTTGAGGCCCTTTTGATGAAAGGCAGAGTGCATCTCACTGCTTTCTAGTGACTTTTGCCAGGTGGCCTCTGAACCCAGTCCTCTGGTTTCTTCTGAATTTAAAAACCCAGTTGTCACAAGGACTTATTTAGCATGCCCGTCTAGTGTGTTTCAGGCTCCGAGCAGGTTCTGGGTTGTCAGTCAGCTATCCGCCTATGCCAGCCTGCCTCTTTCTAGTCTGCGCTCAAGCCGTTTCAGCTGCATGCTGCCTTCACTTTGCCAATTACCCAGCTAATGCAGCCTTTCATGAGCGGTTACTGTTGTGACATGTGTGTGTGTGTGCCGGAGATCCAAGGCAAATTGAGGCAAAGCTACAGTGTCAATGTGGAACGTAAGCATTTAGCTAGCGGAGACAGCTTGTTATGACATGAAGTGTGCTTGCATCTCAGGAGCCGCACACACACAATCCCAGCTTCGGCTCTTTGAGACAGTGCTGGCACAACGCTGAATCCAAACGGACCATTTGCATCAGGCTTTGAATAATTCACTCCATTATTGCCTGTCTGGACTGATAACTGCACAACTAAACCAGACAAGTAGAGCCAGGCTGCCGTTGTTAGTCTTGTCAGGTGCAATTGAGCTGTGGCCCGCCGACAGGAGCGAAGGGCACGATGCCTTATTTTGTGACTCAGTGGCACAGCATGTTCAGCCTTTCTTTGTCTCTTTGTTCTTCTCTTTCTTTCTGGAGGTTTCCAGCATTTATGTTTTTTGGGGTACCATCCTGTCCCTCCTTATACAATGCTAAAAAAGAAAACTGTATTTTACTTGGCATGATATAACACTAAACTGGAGTTTGGAAGACAGACTAGTACACACACAGTTATTCAAAATGTAAAAATCAGTCACACGAGTCACACAATTCTCGTTCACTTGTGATTCTGTAATGTACTATGTTAGTTTTATCATAGATTTTAAATGTATAATGTATATGTATGTATGACAAATTTGTCTTATTGTCATTTTAAATATATAAATGATATAGACATCATTTGTACATACAGTGGAACCTCGGGTCACAACCGTAATTCATTCCAAAACTCTGGTCGTAACCTGATTTGGTCGTGACCCGAAGTAATTTTCCTCAATAGGATTGTATGTAAATACAATTAATCCATTCCAGACCGTACGAACTTTATGTAAATATATTTTCTTTAAAGATTTTTAAGCACAAAAATAGTTAATTACACCATAGAATACACAGTGTAATAGTAAAGTAAATGTAAAAACATTGAATAACACTGAGACAAACACCCAGGCTCCCTGCTCAGACTCGCTCGCTCTCAGCTACACGCGAGCCTGCGCTCCCTCTCTCTCGCTCGCTTGCTCTCGCTCTCTCTCGTTCTCTCACTCTCTCTCGTGCGCTCGCTCTCTCTCTCTCGCTCTCTCTCGCTCTCGCTCTCACTCGCTCTCTCTCTCTGTCTGTCTCTCTCTCTCTCCTGCTTCCTGCCTTCTCCTGCAACCTCCCTTTCTTTCCTGTTCTCTTCTTTTTCCCTTTAGCCGAATCGCACTTCTATTTATGAAGTGGACGTAATAGTCAAGGCAATCAGCAGCTCCTGGGAACAATTACGGATGCGGACCGCTTCTCGCCTGTGCACTTAGGTGAGAAACGCCCACATCACGAACTCCTCAGGAACCGCTTCAGCCACACACCACCACGCCCCCTTGCTAAGCCGCGAGTGCGGTGATTATTTATTAAAACTGCCCTTTAGAGCTGTGGACCCACTACACCACAGGAGGAAGCTGGGTTGAGAGGAGGTTACAGTTTTGAGGGAGAGTCCCTCTGCGTGATGCACCGAGAACAATGTACAGTACAGGGAGAGACTGAACATGTGTGGAAATTATTTGGCGCGTACGAACCGGAAGGGAAACTGGCATGTTTGTATACCGAGTGTGTGGTCGTGAACAGATGCAAAAGTTTGGCTAACTTTTTGGTCGTAACCCAATTTGTACGTGTTCAGAGACGTTTGTGACCCGAGGTTCCACTGTATATGAAGAATTGTTCAGCTTTGTTACATTGTTACAATGAAAATCAGTTACAAGCAAGGTTCTTCTGTTAATCTGCCTGCTAATTTAAAATTTGAGCGTGTCCCATGGACTGTTTTCAGTTTTCAAGAGTTATGTGACCCTGATCATGGTGCTATTTGATGGTTTATATGGCAAAAGCAGATGTGATGTATTCTGGGAGATCACAGAACAACCCGGGTTAATGGCTCAAGATGGAACGTGATGACGCAAAGGAGGAAACCACGGCTGCCACCTGCTTTAACTTTGCCACTGACCATCTACTGGAAGAATGTTTAGTAGCTACATGAGCTAAAAGTGGATCGTTATGGCATATATACAGTAGGCATGGCAACAACCAAAGCAGTGTGCACTGAAAAAGCAGAAATGACTTGGGGCTGGGCAGTTGGCAATCACAGAGATAACAAAGAAATCTGCACTAACAAGTCACAGAGGAGGATATCAAGATGTTAGTCTCCATGAAGCCAATGAGGCTATGAGTCATGCTGCATGACAAAGATCCCAACCACAAATAACTGCAGAATGAACAAAGTGAAAGAGCTTTCGTGTTTAGGATTGGCAGAGTGAAAGTCCTGATTGTTACCCAGCTGAGATGATTTTCCATGACTGGTTCACACAAGAAAGCAGTTTGGGGTTACAGACTAATGTGCATAAATATTGCTTCTGAAGGAGGTGAGTTCCACCATCTTATACTAGACCTGATGGTTCCCACACAGTTTTTAAATTGGGACTTGGCTTAGCATCAGTTCACATTTTAAACGAGAAGAGTGCTCGAGTACAGGTCACTCTAAACTACAGCCAAAGATTTTCTCTAACCTGGATGCGGCCTTTCTCAAAGTGATCCGCCCTGCCATTTTATGTTATTCAAGTTCTATACATCGTCTATGGAACTGGGCAGACTGGCAGGCCTCGGGTTGCTCGCAGGCTGTTATTAGTGATGAGCCAGTGATTTGAGGGCAGTTGAACTTGCAGCGAAACTTGGCTTTTCACTTCAAGTAATATTGTTAGCACATGACGAGTGAATTTCACACCATTGACCCCTTAAGAAAGTTGTTGGGTATATACAGTATAGAAGCCTTTTTTACTTTATATTTCCATCTCATCGTAATCTTGAGACAGTTCTGACGTAGGGACTACAATTCCCATCAGGCAGCAGGAATGCACTGGGGCCAGCGGAAGGACACTTTGATAGTGAGCATAAGGTTCAAATAGAGGCTGCAAAAGTGGGGTTTCATTTAAAGGCCATTTGCTTTGTTCTAAGTCAGGAGATGATTCGTTACTTTGTTCAATTTCCAGTTAGCTCAGTTTCATTCATACTACAAATTTTCAAGCCAACTAAACATTTCTGTAAACACCCCAGGTGTGTCTTCTGGACTTTTTTTCATTGGCAAGAAACACTTTTATAACAAATATGAAACTACCACAAAGGGTCAACAGTAGTTGCGTTTGCATACTGATGCATTTTCTATAATTAATTGTTTTAGTTACCAAACCGTAGTGCTGTGAGCAATATGGTGATTAATTGAAAACTGGAGACTATTTGAAAATTATACTCTACTACACCTGGTACGAAAGGACATATTTGAAATAGACAGCCTACTCTGTCGAGGGCATCCACTGATGGTTTGCTTCAGTTTTAGGACAGTAGGCATGTCACTGCATGATGTTGCGTATTTACTCTTCAGTAGCCGCTATATGGGCGTAACTTCAGTTTAGTTTATCCCAAATCACACATCTACTGTAAATTGTCATCTTTTTAATTTTGGAATATTTGATTCAAATTTACTACAATTGTCAATGTCAGTGTGCAACAATGAGAGGATGGGCCTCTTGTGCGCATCACTTGGGTACTGTGAGATTTAGGGGTCTGTTTGTGTCTCGCCTCCTCTGTGCGTGTGTTGATCGACCCAATCACAAATAAATCCATGCCATTTTGTTTTTTTTTTTAAAGTGCCTGATAAACTGTGGGCTTGAATCAGGTGCTAAGGCAGTGGTCTCAAACACTAGTCCAAGAGGTCTGCAGTGGCTGCAGGTTTTCATTCTAGCCCTATTCTTAATTGGTGACTTTTCCTTTTATTTTAATTGACTTGTTTTTTAAGATTTGTTCCCCTGATCGTTCCTGTGAATTGCTTCATTTCTTTCCTTAAATGGCACCCAAACAGAAATGAAATGTGACATGAGGGAGCCAACAGGAGGCCAACTAACTCAAGGCCTCAAACTCCAACCAGTTGCTTAATTAGGCGCCGATTCTTCTTGTTAATTAAATCCGTTCTTTAATTCCATGGCTTGTTGCTGCTCTCATTGTGCAATAGCAGACATTTCTGAAATTGCTGATGCGCTCTTTTCTAAGAGTGCTGTTAAAATGTTTTGTGGACCTGAGCAGATCAACATCCCTGAGACCTTCATCTTTCTTTATTTTCAGATATTGTATGATGGACACAGTCTGCTGGTCATGTTTTGGTTCATTTTATATCTCGTTATTATTTGCTTTTTAATTAAGGAAAAATAAACAATTAAGGGGTCTGAGCCTTCAAAAGCCAGTCAATTAAAATTAATTCAGAAAAAGTTAATTAGCAGTAAAAACTGGTCACTAATTAAGAAAAGGGTTAGAATGAAAACCTGCAGCCAATGTGGCCCTCCAAGACTGGAGTTTGAGACCACTGGGCTAAGGTTTCTCTGATTGGGTATGTAATTGTATGAGTTATTTTATACACATTGTGTTACATTTAAACCTATGTATGGATTTATTACCACCTTTTCATTGTTTTCAATGCTTTGTTATACTGTCGACTCATTCGATAGAGATAGATAGATAGATTGATAGATAGATAGATAGATAGATACTTTATTAATCCCAAGGGGAAATTCACATAATCCAGCAGCAGCATACGGATACAAAAAACAGTATTAAATTAAAGAGTAATAAACAGGTAAAAACAGACAAAAACTTTGAATAATGTTAACGTTTAGCCCCCGCCCCCGGGTGGAATTGAAGAGTCGCATAGTGTGGGGGAGGAATGATCTCCTCAGTCTGTCAGTGGAGCAGGACGGTGACAGCAGTCTGTCGCTGAAGCTGCTCCTCTGTCTGGAGATGATCCTGTTTAGTGGATGCAGTGGATTCTCCATGATTGACAGGAGCCTGCTCAGCGCCCGTTGCTCTGCCACGGATGTCAAACTGTCCAGCTCCATACCTACAATAGAGCCTGCCTTCCTCGCCAGTTTGTCCAGGTGTGAGGCGTCTTTCATCTTTATGCTGCCTCCCCAGCACACCACTGCGTAGAAGACGGCACTCGCCACAACCGTCTGATAGAAAATCTGCAGCATCTTATTGCAGATGTTGAAGGACGCCAACCTTCTAAGGAAGTATAGTCGGCTCTGACCTTTCTTACACAGAGCATCAGTATTGGCAGTCCAATGAATGACATTCCCTGATAGTGTGACCACCATGGCATACACAAACCGTATCCCTAAGGCACTGCATTTCCTGTAGTTAGATTGGTTTATACCTCATGTGAATCACTCCAGGGTTCGCTTGCTGCTGCACTGAGACCACCCTTTCCAAAGGGTCTCGGTCCAGTTGTTTCGGTCCACACCAGAGTTTGTATCTACCTAAAGTAACCAACCTTTTGGTTGAATCGCACTAGACTCTGAAAAAAGGCACCAAATGAACTTGGTGTGACCACATCTACAGCGTTTTCTTCCGTTGCCTTGCTGGATTGCAGCTTTCGTTTATGAGTTTGTCTTTTTGTCTCAGCATGGGTTGTTCTTGACCATGTTGAGTTTCCTTAAGATGCTTAGGCCCTTTTCTGAAAAGCGTGTGGCTCCAAAGAGGTTGGACAGTGTTGCTAAACCCACTAAGGCGCAATGTTCTGTTTTTCTACTCCTCAAACTTTAAAACTTGAAATGATCCAAAAAAAAAGCAAAAACTTTAGTGTCAGTTTCACAAAACTACAAGCGAAATTGAAAATCATCTGTTTCTCCTCACTCCCTGTTGTATTTTTGATGTTTAACTTTGACTTACAGAGTGAGATTCAGGTGATCTGGAATTTTATTGTACTATGAACAAGTGACAATAAATCGGAAATGAAGTGGTGACACTATGTTTTTTATAAAAGCAAAGTTTATAATTATATTAAAATGTCCTCGCTGTCATATACCTGCACATCGTTACTAAGAGCAAATGAAGCAAAGCCCCGTTGAAACAGAATGAAAAGTAATTTATAGCACATGCTCAATCACTGTTCTTTACAAAATGCTCAAAAGAGAAGAATAAGGATGGTGTCAGTAACACTTACTGTTTCTAGGTGGTATTTAATTCCATTTTAGAATGCTGCAGTTGTAACGTTAGGCTTTGCATTGTGATTTGTTGCAGTATTTTTAAACCATCTTTGAATGACTCCCATTTAACTTGTCTTAATAAGATTAACGAGTGCCGCCACTGGCGCCGTCTCCTGTGCTAATAAAGCGTCCTGCAGCACTGTCTGTGACCTGGCCCAACCACAGCTGATGATCTCTGTGGTCCTTGGTCATATGGACCTCTGTAGTCTCATGGGGCCAAACGTGATTCTCAAACATATGAGCACGTGTCTGGGAACTCCTCGTTAAAACGTTTGTAGGGAATAGCGGCGAAATCTGCTGCTGAAACGGCTCCAGCCACACGGTTTCTTCCCAAAAACCCGCCCTCCATTTCCTCCAGTCCGTGCACTTTAAACAGCTGAAGCTTCAAGGAGAGAGGAAAGAAACTCACAAGGTCACTGAAGCTTAAAGGTTAATTTGAGCATTGTAATGACAAACAGACGAAACACAAAGGCCACTGCAGGCAGTGAGCTCCATGCGTTTGAGAAGTTCTTCTGACTTTTTGACTGTTGCATCACTAAATGGCATAACAACGGTAAACAGAGTTGAGATTGGCATTGTGGTCTATGGATATATACGACATGTTTTGTCACAGCATGTTTCCATTTCCAACCCACATCCAACATGCTATATCCTAACTGCAGGGTCACAGGGATCTACTGCAGCCAATCCCAGCCAACACAGGGCGCAAGGCAGGAAACAAACCCCGGGCAGGGTGCCAGCCCACTGCAGGACGCACACACACCAGTCACAATTTAGAATCAGCAATGCATCTAACCTTCATGTCTTTGTACTGTGGGTGGAAACCCACGCAGACACGGGGAGAACATGCAAACTCCACACAGGGAGGACCAGGGAAGCAAATCCGGGTCTCCTAACTGCAAGGCAGCAGCGCTGCCCACTGTGCCACCGTGCCGCCCTAATGTTATCTTTCTTTAGTTATTCATTTAAACGTGCGGTCAGAAGGTGGATGCTGTGCTTGTGTCGTTAGGCAGATCTGTTGATTCAGACATCTTGAGTACCAAAATCTGCTTCTCCTGTGGCACATCATTATGAAGTCACCTTTTTACCCCGTTTTGATGGGATATGACACGTTGTTTATTTCAAGCGTATATTTTGCGATTCACACTTTCACAAAGGTAGCTGCCATTTTTTTTCGAGCTTATATCGGCTCTGACACTACTGTTGTAAATGAACAACAAAGAGCCCACCTGGCACCTTCAACAACATATCATCCACGTTTACCAGTCAGTCATTGATCAAAGCCATTGAATACCAGTGCATAATCTGAATTTATGGAAAGGTTATTTTGATGTTTATTTTTAACACATAGTGTGCTCTCCACACATGCGACGCATATTTTTATGTCTAATAGGAGTTTTTTCGTGGCCATTTTTTGGCTGTACACGGTTCATTTCATCATAATGAGAAGCTTGCAGTCTGTTGGCGCATGTTAACGAGAGCAACTGTGATCTTTGCAGTTCAAAATCGCAGCCCCTGCTTTGAGCGTCGCTGTCACGAGGTGTTGGATTGGTTTAGAAATGTGACGCTCAGCGAGCCGTCTACTTGTTCCCACCCACTTTTAAGCAAACTTCACTCTTAGTTGTTAGGTTTTATATCCCTGGCTGTGCAAGATTAAGCACATTGTGATGGTGCTTAGTGTGAGAAAGAGAAAGACTGCGTGGTTGATTTAAGGGCTTTCCCAAAGCTCCGGCATAGACCTTCTTCCCACATCCACGTGGGCTTTTCACTGGCACTCTGCCTGACTGACATATACAGTTGATTGGCTTCGCTAAGCTGGCTATGTGCAAGTAAGTGAACTGTGTGAGTGTATCTGATGATGCACTGGCAACCCCTTGGTCGGTTCCTGTCTTTCACAATGTTCAGCCAGACTGAACAAATAATTGATTTCAATAAAGAAAGATTCATGCAGCCCCTAGAGTTGCTTCTACTTCTCTTGTCTGTGTCACTCTGGGTATCTGGGAGGAAGACCACTTGAGGCTGTCAGAAAGTAATCCAAGAATGGCATGAGTTTCCACGTTTGGCTTCATCCAGACGACAGCAGACAAGTAGAAGGAGGACAGACTCGCATGCCCACCTCGCCTCACCTCGCCTTGCTTACTGCCTCTTATCCTGTTTCTTTCTTCTTCTTCTTCTTTTTTTTTTTAAGAAACTTGTGACTCTTGTTACGTCGCCCAAAGCACCTTGCTAAGTGCTTGTTAATTCACCCTGGAGTTGTTAAAACGCCATTTTGGCAGCTCTGCGCTGATTAACATCGCCAGCGTGATTTGGAATAAATCACATGAATCCACTCTTAATTATCTGCTGTCTGCTCAACGCGCCCTTTGAGTGCGTAGCCCTGCCGTGGCTCCTGGACCCTTCTGTGAGGCACAACTGGGGATTTTTAATTAAGACAGGAGGAAGGAAAAAAAAAAAAAAGAAGAAGAAGGAACCTCTTGAGGATGTCATTGGCGCTCTTCTGCCCTTAATTATTCCTGCAGCAAATAATAATAAATGCATAATATATGAAGAAGGCGAGCCGAGTGACCTTTGTGACGCGCTGCACTGCCGGGAGCACAGCATAGATGGGGATTAGAGCGAGGGAGACTTATCAGGTAATTATTTGTCTCGACTCCCTGAACTGAGATGCAGTGGCTCAGATGATGGCTTCCTAGTTAACCTCTCCGTCCCCCTGAATGAGGTGCACCTCTCCTGCCCTCTAGTGCCACTGCAGTATTCACGCACCCCGGTTGGACCGCAAGCCATTAACCACTCAGTGGATTTGCTAAGGAGGGCTGCTGTGTCCGTAAAGCAGTTTAAACATCCTCTTTGTGGTATAAGTTGCGTTTGCATATCTCTGTTGTTTCACTTTTCCTCCCGTTAGCCAACATATTTGCACAGTGACAAGGGGGATGGGGCGGCCATAAACTTCCCTTTTTATTTCTCTTTTGAAAGAGAAGGTAAAGGCATTAGCATGCAGTGTCAGAGTGTACGGATGTATTTATTTATTTATTTGAGCACTTTTTTTTTTTCTCTTCCCCCAGACTCACTGTACCGTTCATAGCGAGAAAAGAGATGAAGCAAAGTCAGCAGAGCATCCAGCCCTAGCCGCAGCACAACTCTAAGTGGGTGAGTAAAAAACCGACTCTTTGAGCCTTGTGGAAACATCTATGGCTGCAAAACCCTAATAATAATTTTACTCTTTCACAATGAGTGTTTTACTGGAGCTGCACGGTGAAGTGAAGAGTTCCTCCGTGAAATCGGGAGGACTGTTAGGTGGAGACAGTGGGGTGGGTAGTGTCAGGCGAATAGCAGAACCATAATGCATCATGGGACGCTGTAATGTGCATGGCGGGGTGGCTGCAGGTTTTTGTTCTAACTCACTTTCTTAATAAGAGGTGAATTATTGCTGATGAAGCACTTATTTCAATGCTTCACTTTAATTGTCTCGCTTGTTAAGATTCCTCACCTTTAATTGATAAATTAAGTGTTTAACAGCCACAGTCTCTGTTTCTTATGACCCTTCATTAACAGTATGATGGAAGCAGCAGTTTTCCATCTAACGTGTTTCCATTTATACCTGTGTGGATTTGTCATGCATTCTCTGCTTTAATCCAATATTTGGAAAAAAAAACTGAAGAGAAAAAAGTGAAGGACTGAGGTTAACTCAAAAAAAAATCTACACTAGAAGAATGGCCTGACCTGAGCAGGGTTAAAGCATTAACAAATCGTGACATTCTAAAAACAATTGGTAAAGGATTTCTAATTCAACAAATGGGTTGGCACAATAACCTGCAGCCACCATGGCCCACCAGGACCAACATCTCTCACCGCTGGTTTAGAGGACCCCCTTTATGATGTTCTAGTCAGGCAGGTGCCTCAGCCTGAAGCAGTCTGTTGGTTGGGAGTGCAGAGATGACCATCAGTGGCCCTTTATTTCGGGGTCTCCAACTCCAGTCCTGGAGAGCTAATGTGGCTGCAAGTTTACATTCTAACTCTTTTCTTAATTAGTGACCAGTTTTTGCTGCTAATTAACAATTTCCCTTTATTTTAATTGACTTTTCTTGAGACTCTAACCGCTGAATTGATTCTTTTTTCCTTAAATGGCACCTAAACATAAATTTGATGTGAAGTGAGCCAACAGATGACCAACTAAGGTTGGGGCCTCAGACTCCAACCTTCGTTCAGTTTCCCTAACCCTAACCCTAACTTGAAGCCAATTCTCGTTGCTAATTAAACCCGTTATTTAATTCCATGTCGCTCATTCGTCCATGGCAGACATTTCCAAAACTGTTGATTTTCTTTTTTAAGAGCGCTGTCAAAATGTTTTATGGACCTGAGCAGATCAACATTACTGAGGCCTTCACCTTTCTTTATTTTCAGTTATTGCGTGATAGACGCAGGTTGTTGTTTATGTGTTTGTTCAATTTGTGTCTTAATATTGTTTGGTTGCTAATTAAGGAAAAAAGAAATAATTAAGGGGCCAGAGTCTTAAGTTCTGCATCAATTAAAATTAAGGCAAAGAGTTAATTAGCAGCAAAGTCTGGTCACTAATTAAGAAAAGGGTTAGAATGAAAACCTGAAGCCACTGTGGCTCATCAGAACTGGAGTTGGAGACCCCAGCTTTATAGGAATAGCTCTTCAAAGATAGAAGCCTGTTCAGGCCCAGCCAGTACTTGGATGGCAGAACTTCTAGCAAAAAGCTTGGGTTTCTGCTGAAAGGGGTGTTGGAGAGGCTTACAGGGGCGCTTACCCTGTGCTTTGTGTGTGCCCCAGTGAGGTGATGGGGACATTGTACTGCAAAAATGTCACAGTTCTTTGGATGAGACATCAAACCGAAGGCCTGTGGTCATAAAAGATCCCTGGACATTTATTGTGAAGAGTAGGATGTATGGTAATGTCCTGCTTGTGTCACCCATCATGGCCTGGTCATTCCGGCCCCCTCATCATCGTCTCTAATTGACTAACTCTTTATCTCACCCCTTCACCACCTAATAATAACTAATGTGTGGTGAGCATACTGGCACCAAAACAATCTCTGAATGTGCATGGTGTAACAGAAGCTTTGCCAGTCCAGGATCTCCTGCCTTGATACATCTGCCTTGTGTCCACATGATCGCTACATCAAAATGAAAAACTGACTTTAAAATGAGAATATACTGTATATGTTAAAAAATCTAAAAAGCACAATAATATATTCATGGAAGTGCATAGGTTAAGATGTCTACTGTTGCTTGATGCTAATTATCTGTGTGGTTAAATTGAATTAAACACCAAATATAGTCCAACATTTGTCATCATTAATGTGACCACTGAGTCTGGGCTCTTCATATCTTTTTTTATTCAATTGTGATTAACATACATTCAATTTTTAGTTGCATTTTTTTGGTCTTTATCTGCAATTTTTATGTGTTTGATGATAATAATAATAATAATAATAATAATAATTACATTTATATAGAGCTTTTGCTTCAGTGAGGGGGGAACCACTTCAACCACCACTAATGTCTAGTATCTACCTGGATGTTGTGAAGGAAGCCATTTTTGTGCCTGTACACCCACCACACATTAGCTGTTAGGTATGGAAGTGGTGGGAGAGAGAGAGAGAATTAGAGACAGGGGATGATTAGGGGGCAGAATAACTAGGCCTTGGTGGGCAATTTAGCTGGGACATCGGGATACACCTTACTGTTTACGAAGGAAGCCCAGGGATCTCTTATGACCACAGAGAGTCAGGTCCTCAGTTTTACATTTCTTATGAAGGATCACAGTGTCCCCATCACTGCACTGGGGCATTTGGATCCACACACAGACCACAGGGTAAGCGCCCCCTACTGTCCTGACCAACACCTCATCCAGCAGCAACCCAAGCTTTTCCTAGATGGTCTCCCATCCCAGTACTGGCCGGGCCCGAACATGCTTAACTTCAGGTGGCCACAAATATCATGAGTGATACATCTCATTGTATTTTACACGCTGGATTCCTTTTAATTTTAGCATTGTATTGTCTTCCTTACTTTACTGGGGCCTAACTTGTAAAACTTTGTGTGGATTTCAACTTGAAAAGATGCATATGTCAAAAAACAAAAATCAAACTTATTAAACCTTGTTAATATCCATCCATCCATTCATTTTCCAACCCGCTGAATTTGAACACAGGATCTTGGGGGTCTGCTGGAGCCAATCCCAGCCAACACAGAGCACAAGGCAGGAATCCAATCCCGGGCAGGGTGCCAACCCACCACAGGACACACACAAACACACTCACACACCAAGCACACACTAGGGCCAATTTAGAACCACCAATCCACCTAACTTGCATGTCTTTGGACTGTGGGAGGAAACCGGAGCGCCCGGAGGAAACCCACGCAAACACGGGTAGAACATGCAAACTCCATGCAGGGAGGACCCGGGAAGCGAACCTGGGTCTCCTAACTGCGAGGCAGCAGCGCTACCACTGTGCCACCATGCCGCCCCCTTGTTAATATGCATATGTGAAATCGCCTTGAACTCCGCCCTGAAACATCCATATATGGAGCATGCTAATCAACCACACACATACACAATGACGATGCTACAGAATTGGCTGGTAGAGCACCCACCCACCTGCTGCATTCAGGGGTATTTGGTTGAGAACTGAGAACACAAGGTCATGTGTGGCATTATAGCACCTCTCCTTTGTGCTCTGGTGGTCAGGGAAAGGTGTAAGGTGCCAGCTCCTGAGCGGATATCCACTATTCCCTGGCACATGTAATCACATGATTGCTGTCACAATAAATAGTACAGGCCACATGCAACACTAAGGGTTCGGCCAGTTACTTACCAACAAGCCGGACATCACGTCCAGGGCCATCACTTACCATACCTCCAAATACTGTAAATGACTCACAGGTTGACCCAGGTTACCAAGCCACAATATTTTTCAGCCACAGCTTGGCATCATGTGCATTAATGGATTGTCATTGTTCACGGTTAACAAAGGCAGCTTTGTTCTTACTAGATGTCCTTACGGTCCATATTGGCCTTTTTGTGTTGGCAAAACATGTTGTTTAATGTAAGCGTGCCCCCACACCATGTTGGGTAATGGCTTCCAGCACAGCGGGCATGATGGAGTAGAGCTTATCTGAGATATTCCTGAACTGTTGGGCTAATTTACTGAGAAGTGACAACAGGCAGCTGATATAAACTGACAAAAAATCAATAAAGTTCTTCAGGGCAAATACACAGTATTGGTCTTCTTAAAATAGAGATGGCCAAAATAGAGTTGATACATCATATTGATCGTTTCTGAGCTTTAATATGTTTGTCATGTCAATGCACATTATAATAATGGCTCAGTGATATGAATAATTGTACGCATGATTCATCATTTTGCTGCTTTGGCTGTGTTTCTCTACTTGATCAAGGGTGTCGTCACTTCCCAGTTTCTCTGAAATGTTGTGTATAGATGGGTCAGATTTTCCATTAATTATGCACATTTCCTTGTCAGGTTTACTTATAAATCCCTGTGTTTGTCTTGGAAGTCACGTACACACCTTTTGAACTTGCACAAGCTGAACTTGGTGAAAACACCAAGCAAAAAAAGATTAGTGAGACTGGCCTTGTGGGAAATGGGATATCCTATGCAGTGCTACTATGCTCTACTTCGTCTCGTTCAAGGCCATTTTTTAGTATTGAATTTCATGATGACATCAATAATTAACAAACTGATTAACTGAACATTAGATTTCCTTCAAAATTTGCTTATGACCCGTTAGGGCTTGGACTTGAGCAAGGGATGTGCAGTGCATAAGGGACCTTGTGAGTAGTGAGCCCAAAGCAGCTGTCTTTCAAAAGACATTGACTGCCTGGAATGGAGCACAAGGCCTATACGCGTTGTGAATAAAGGCTCGACCCAACACGGAGGCACGTGTAAAATTGAATAGACTATTTATTTTTCTTCAGCTGGAGGACATGTCTTCCCCATAATCCCCCCATCCACAACACAGTCCCAAACACACACACCAGTCACCAAACACTTTCTCCTTTTGGCTCCACTACTCCACCCAGGCAACCTTGTCCTCCTCCACCTGACTCCGGCAGCTGAGTGGTGGTTGCTGGCTCCTTTTATAGTTCACCCAGAAGTGCTCCAGGTGCTTGATCACCACGTTCCAGCTACACTTCCAGGTGTGATGAATATGCTGCCCACCTGGGCTCAGGATTCCCAAACACAGCACCCTCTGGCAGTGCCTGCGGGACCCAACAGGGCTGCACCCAACTCCAATTCCCATGGAACCCTGTGGGAAATCAAGGCACCACTCCAACCCAGGGGGCGGCCATCTAGCATCCAGGGGGAGGTACTGCACTGTCCAGGACTGCTACCCCTAAGTATAGTGTGCAGGGGTGTCCAGGCTGGGCATGGACCCCAGCCGCCTGCCACAGTGTCAAAAGACTCTACATGCAGCTGATTGTTAGATTTGGTGTTTAATCAAGGTGGCAAGTACCTTCACGATGCGATATTATCGTGATACTTAGATTGCAAAGCCATAGCATTATGAGATTTCACATTCTTTGATGTATTAAACAGTAAAATTGTATTCTGTGGTTTATTTATTGCAATGTAGTGTTCCTTATATATATATATACGAGGGACTTTCAAAAACTTTCCGCACTTTTTTTAACACTATTTATTAAGAATTTCAAAAACAAATTATATCACTTTTCTACATAGTTACCTTCCTTTGCAATGCAATTTACCCAGCGTTGTACCAACTTTTTAATGCCAGTTACTACTCCTCCCACCTTCACCGTTTCAAACGAAAATATAAAGGTGCGGAAACTTTTTGAACATCCCTCCGTTATATATATTATTCATTATAGATATATGTAAATAATTTTTGCTAAAAATGTGTCAATACTTTAGGGTAATAAATCTGAGTATGTACAACTTAAATGATGTATTTGTTTAATTGTGCAAATGCAATTAAAATATCTCAACCGTTTCTCCACTAAGGATAGGGAAATCAATTATTGCTGTACGGTTATGAATTGACCAGTTTGCTCATTTCTTTTTTTCCTTTAAATACAAATATTGTGTATTTTAAACATCTATGAATGTTAATATTGAGGGTGTTTTACTTTTATTGTTGAACTGTACGTTGTTGGAATTTTGTTGTTGATTTTTGAGTTGGCTGTGCCACCATTTTTGTTTTTTTTTTTATTTAACTTTGACATGTAATGTCTGTGTTGTCACTGTTGCTGGGGACTTGACTTCCAGAAGGCACACTGCGCCCCATCACTAATGCTAAGCTTTCTAACCCGCTCCACCTTCAGTTTAAGGTCATTACCTCAAGCTTCAGTAGTGAACGTCATTTAGTGATGAACTCTTAGCTTTTCTTTTCTCGACTTCGTGAACAGTTTTGTGGTGATATTACGTCTTTTAGTCATCGACCTCTGGCTGATATCAGTTCTCACTGTCATTTCCTGAACATAACGTGCATCTCCTGGTCCAGTTAAACCTTTTCTAATGGCTAAGTGCAGACTCGTCCAACATCAGTACCCGACCTCACAAATGCTCTTTTGGCTGAATGAACACAAATTCCCTCCGAAATCTAGAGGCTGTTATAGGGGAACAGCTCCAGCTGTGATGGTTAGGTGTCCACAAACCTTTCACCATATTGTGTATACAGAAAAATATCATTCATTTTTTTATTTGACTGAAGGCAGTAGTTTGCCTTAGATTTGTCAAATGTTCAATTTAATTATAGAAACTCAGATACATGCAACTTATTTTTTTTCTAATTCTGGAAAAGGAAATCATGTAAATGTACAGTTTCTCCAGTGGAGATGAGAAAATAAATGACAGTACATCAGTTTTACTTTTGGGTCACAGGCTGCCGCCGGTGGGTTGTGAGTTGCTATTGTTTATATTGGTAGTGGGTTGCGGCTCTTGACAATCCTGACGATCTTGATCCCCTTCCTGCTCTGTTAATTATACTTGATTCACTAAGCGGGTCCCCCCCACCGCTCAGACAATCACAATTGATTCCCCAAGTGGGCCCACCCTGCTCTAGCCTGATGTGCTTGATTTACCAGGGGAAACAGGTTGGTGAGTCACAAACACAATAATATGATATATATGGGAAAAAGTGAGATGAGAGACCAAAAAGTTGCCGTCCATGACACGTGGCACTGATCCAAGCTTCAGCAGTTCAAATAACGCTGCATGACGCTGATTGTTCAGTTTGATTTTTAGTAGCCTGCTAAGGATAAACACATTTGAAAGTCAATGGATGGATGGCATTTATCAGCCCCATCAAAATGTAATATTCACATGATACTTGGATTACGATATGATCATCTACATATATAATTCACTAAGGCAAGACACCCATGGAAAGCACGCTGGAAGGGGCCTGGATTCACTAAGCCGCCGACAAGTAAGACACCTATGGCGCACGCAGGAAGGAGCCACGGCCACCAACTCCAAGACCATTGGATACGACGACAACTCGCAGAGCCACGCCCACCAACTCGGACGCAACGACACAAAAAAAACGGCGTCATTTATATTCGTCTGTCGTAGAGGCCACATGCACCTCCGAGCCATGTTGACTGTTCATAGAGGCATGTTTCTCACGGAGGTGAATCGCCATATCCAGCGTGTAAAACGGTTTGCGAGGGGTATCCCATGGGATCCTTAAAACAATCCTTTACAACTGAGGTTAAAACACAATGAAGTAAGCAGTCTTTAAAAACCGAGTTTTCGGTTACGACGCACGGCAGGGTGCACCATAGCAAACTGTTTTACACGCTACATACAGCAATTCGCATCCACGACAAACATGCGTCTTCTTAGATGCTCCTGCAGGAACATGAAAGACGTGAGTCACAGGTGCATCTGGACTGTGCGAAGACGACAACGACTCAAGTGACGAGTTGGAGGTGGGCACATGAGCAGGCAGTGCATACTGAACGAGAAATCAGCAGACTAGCATGATGGAGGGAGCGGAATGGACGTCCTTCTCCTCTCCTCCCGTTCCACCCTCCGCGCCTCAGCGCCGTCCACCCCCATCCCTCCGTCTGGGAGGAGAAGGTGCGATGGCGGTCCGCCAGTTTTCAGTTACGGACGATTGTGTGTTTGTTTTCCGTGCATTGTTACAATGTTGCTTTTCTTGCTGATTTATTACATTACCGATTTTTCAAATGTTAATTTTCTCCCTGTGCTTAAAAATCATTAAAAAACCAGCCTGATTATGCGGCGTATGGTACGCCGCGGGTTGGCTAGTAATACAATGTTTAGTGTTTTGAGATTTATGAAGTACCGTGGAGTTGCATGGTTTATTTGTAATGTTATCATTTAGGTTTTACTTAACCGAAAGAAGAGCTGCCCAAAAATGTGTTAATCCATTCATTTTATAAAACTCCATTCATCTAAATGAATGCTTTTTTAATTTTTTTTTTTATTGTGGGAATGGAATTAGTACATCTCAACAGTGCACACAGCGGGCTAAGAAAACAAATTACTATACATGAGGCAAACACTGGTACATTGTTTAAACAGAGCACTGGCGGATGTCTTTTGAAGAGAATCGTTTTCCTATTCCGTCAATCCGTCCATCTTCTGTAACTGTTTGGCTCAAGTCAGGGTCCGTTCTGACAGCTCTGGATTCAAGGTGGGAAGGAGCCCTTGACAAGACGCCAGCCCCTTACAGCACACACTGACACAGTCATGCAGTGCTATCATTTACCAGGTTTTTCCCCATCCTTTATATTTAGAAATCAAGGTGGATGCCATCTTATCGATTTATCTAATTTGAACATATGCTTGCTTTTGAAAGTCTGCAGCCAAGAATGAACTGGATCAATATTGTTTTCTTGAACATTTGTGCAGTTGGAAACTTGTGGAAAAAAATGAAAGGGAGAAAAAAAACGCAAGGCACTGTGCTTCTTCCTGTGGGACAGGCAGAATGAGTAAAGCTTAAAGGCCTTTTCCTCGCCAGTCTCAGTACGACATGGGGGAGTCTGCAACCTTGCAGTAAGATAAGTGCTTGGGATCGGTTTGGGTCAGACTTTTCTTGGGGGTTTTTGGTACTTTGTTATTACTTATTGTTGAAATCATTAACAATAAAGCAGGAAAAAAACACAGTACCAGCATTAGCAAGCTCAAAGTGACGTACATTACTGAGTTTACTGAGGGATCTACAACACAGGCTCATGTGTTTTGGCACATTTGATGCCCTTTAATACCACTCAATCATCACCTGAATGCCATGGCCTATTTGAGTGTTGTTGCTGACCATGTGCATCTTCTTCATGGCCACAATTCACTCATCTTCTAATGCCTATTTCCAGCATGATCAACCACCACGTCACAAAGCAAACTGATTTCACGAACATGACAATGAGTTCAGTGTTCTTCAGCAGCCTTCCAGATCTGAATCCACTGGAACTCCTTTGGGATATGGTAGAAAGGCAGATTCACTGCAGAACAGTGCAGCTGACAAATCTGCCGTCATGTCAACATGGACCAGAATCACAAACAAATGTTTCCACCATCTTGTGGAATCTGTGCCCTGAAGAAATGAGGCTGTTCTGAGAAGAGAAGGAGACCCTGCTCAGTATTGGGATTGTGGTCCAAAGAATTTGTTCAGTGGGTTTGTTAATCACGTAAGTCACGTAAGTGGCCTTTTTTGCAAGCTTTGTCAGTTATTTCTTATTACTTCTCTAGAATGCAAATTCTTTCCAAAAACAGGGAGCAGGAGTGTTTTGTTTCATTTTGTTTTTCACTCATCATGACCCCCATGTGCTTTGCCCTGCTAGAGTAATCATCCTGTTGCTCTGCTAAGCTCCATATTGGTATTGACTATTGGATCACCGCTGGGCTCTCATGCTCATTGGTAATGCAGTGAATGGCCTTTTTGTGCCTTGGAATGTTTGACAAATAAATGAGCTCTTATGTTATAAATCTGTCCCCCAGGCAAGTGCAGATGGCATCTTGGAGACCAGGTGGCTGATAAACACGGAATACAGTTCAGGCAGGAAGATTTGTAAAATGGCAACCTCACATCCAATAATCACACGAGGGAAGAGGAGAGCTAATGAGAGCCAAGCAAGTATTTGTTCTACATCACAGCAGTTTTGATGGGGACAAGTCATTCAGTCCACAAAGCTCTCAATCCTATGCACCGGACTTTTTACAAAATATCTTCAAGGCGTGTTTTAAATCTTACTGTCTACCACGTTACTTGTGTTCTCTGTATGAAGAGAAATGTTGTGCCCATAATGAGTTTCCAGTCTTGAGAACTTATTTTAAAGTGACATCTGGGATCCACTGGACTAATTCATTTCATAAGTTTAAACACTTCAGTCATGTCACCTCTTAATCTCTGTTTGCATAAACTGAACAGGTTCAACACCTTTAGCTCTGAAAAACGCAGATATAAAAAAGATACTGTTGTGTAGAAGGCCTCTGATGCAGAAATGAGAGTTTTCCATTTTTTGATGTTTTGGTTAACTTTTAGGGAAATATTGTAATATTGCAGCATTGGGCCTAGTTGGGAGTATTTTAGGTTTGTATTTAGATGTGTAAGCTAATGAGCTCATCAGTGTGAATATCAGATGTTGTGCAAGTGTGAATTCATCTCTGCTATGACTGCTCAGTTGTGTATAAATAGGACTGTCTGTCTTTGCTGGGTGACCATTCTGAGGTGGTCTCTGCTCGGGGCCCAAACTTTAGCAGACAGCTGTGATGGGGTGTGCCCTCTTCATAAAGAGAAATTTCAACAAGCTTCCTCCTGCCTGGCTGTTTGGGTTGACTGATCATTTTATATTCAAAGAGGATTCCTAGTTGAAGATAACATTTTTCTTTCTTTGATATACTGTATATACTCACGTTTAAGTTGGGCTTGATTTAATTGTATAATTTCTGGTATTTTATAATGTCAGTCATATAAGTCGAATGCAGAAAACTCACGCTATTGGTCCAAGAGATTACAATATGCTAACGCCCACCTGACAGAGTAACCACGGAACACACTGCCTTTTTTTTCTATGTGGGTGCAGCAATGCGCTGTATCAGTGTGTGCTTCTAATCTCTCTCTGTCTCTCTCGTGTCTATGTGACCACACGGTAATACCCAAACTATTCCGAAGCAACGTTTACACACATTTATATTTTTTGCATCTCACACCCTCATACACCTTTATTGTAAGAGCATCCCTTATCTATGATGGAGCATTCGATCAGAAGAAAATATGAAGCTGGTTTTAAATTAAAAGCTGTTCAAGTGGCGAAAGAAATTGGTAACTGCACTGCTGCAACAAAATTCAATGTGTCTGAGAAACTGGTGTGAGATTGGAGGTAGCAAGTGTCGTATTTTTGAACGGGCGTATAAATTGGGGTCTGATTTTATGATCGATTTTTTAGGTTTTAAGACCCCACTTATACACAAGTATATACGGTACTTACAATTTATTTTTTTCACAAAATACACTTTTGAATCACCATTGACATTATACTTCTATGATTCTATTTTAGTATTTTATTTCCATATGTGAGCATGAAGTGCAGTGTCCCCATGTAGTGTAACAGGTACGTGTGCTATTTTGACTACCAACCTCACCCGATCTTGTAGAATTACTAGGGGGCTTCGCCCCCTGCTCGCTTCGCTCGCCAACCCCCGTGTTTGGTTTTCCGGATACACACTTATAAGATTTTTTTTTCTTTGAATTGTTGCTATTTTATTAGTTTCACTTTTATTTCAGAACTTCTGTTAAAACAATATTTAGAATCTTTCGTGTCCCAATATGCTGAATCTTTTAAATGAGCTCTGTGAGACTTGTGCTTAATGACTTTGTACCATAATTCAGGATAGGTTTCTCTGTATGGAATTTCAGCACAGACAAAACGATCCACATCATCAGCAGTTAATAATTTTTTTTGCAAAGTAACCAATAAATGCATGTGAGTTAAACCCCGTTTTTGAAATTCTCTGACTTAAAACTAATTTCCTTTTGTTTGCATCAATGCGATCTGTACTATCGTTTTTTTTTTATACTGTAGTGACTGACGTAATAAAGTGTCACAAAAGTTCGACTTTAACAATCGCCGACTGTGTAACCCCAAACACAACTTTCTAGCACCCTCTCCAACCCCTCCTCCCACGGGTCTCGCCTCCCCCTTACCGCATCAATTAGCACCCAGCCATAAGTCTTCCGTGCTGTACTCTGCCCTCCCTCGAACGGCCTAACAGTCACTTAAAACAAAAAAGGCTTCAGCTTGGCTGGGATGCTAAAATACTTTCGACTGTTAATGCTTTCATATTCTGTACCTTTCTCTGCATATGTATCGCGCCTTGGGTCTCTTTTCTCTGTGCTGCTCTTTTTTCTTTGCCACGTGACTCTACATGACTGAATGTTTTGCTGGCTGTCTGAGCTCTTATTTGATAAGAAGGGTGTGTTTTGCAAGACTCTTATGTTCCACGTCCCCGCGAGACTGCCCTGGGACAATCTCTTGGCACCAAGTCTCATGTTTACGGTCCCCGCGAGACACTGCGTGGCCAGTCTTTTTTGTCTCGCCAGTCTTTAAAATGTCTTTCGAGAACTTCCGAGAAGATCACGTATCGTCGCCTTGCTTTTCCATTCCAGGATTTTCTTTTATACAGTATATAGAGAGATAACACAGACATGACCAGCTCACAATCTATTTCCACAGTAACTAAGTATCTACATGCTTTAGACATTGTAATAAACACTCCAAGGTATTTCAGGCGTTTTCCTTACTTGAATCTTGTCATCTCCTGGAGATGAACTTCAAGGAAAGTTTGCAGATGGCGTGAGTTCACGGCCGGATGTATATACACATTTAATATCCAAAAGTATTGCAAGGCTAAACAATAGAACTCCTTGATGATGTAAATGTGGTCATTAGAAAAAACACTTCACAGATGTATTTTTAAGTGAGCTAAAGGTACTGTAATTTTCTAACAGTGGGCCTTAATCTGTCCTCGCAGCTCAGACCTCTTAGTCCTGGAAGCAGCCTCGATGGCCTTCTCTGGACCTTCTCTAATGCTGTGGTGTCTTCTTTGCAATAAGAAGACCAAAACCGCACACAGTAGACTAGGTGACTCCTCACTAGTGTATTACAAAGCTTGAGCATAACCTCCCTCGACTTGTACTCCACACATATCGTGATTGTTCACTTACCACCCTGCTAGTCTCCTTGATTGCTTCTGTACTCCATCTTGGTGTAGATGTGACACTGCAGATCAAAATATATGGTGCTGCTCTGCTGATCAAGGTGATGCAGGCAGAAATACGAACTGACACAGGGCAGCTGGTAATGAGACACGTGCAACTGAGATTAGCAATGCTGCTCTTCTTTAGTTTGCACCAGGTGTTCATTGGTTGTGATGCCTTCATTGTGGGGGTAACCAAGAAGTGAGGTTTGGTTCATATGGGGCGAGATCAGTTTTCGAGGCAGTTCAGTCGAACCTGCAAGGAGAGACAGTGGAACCAGATCATATTCTGTGGGTATCTACGTGAGGTGGCAGAGAAAGGGCACCCTGCAGGTCTGTCCAAGGCTGGCAGTGAGGGACCTGGAGGTGCGGCTGAGCTCAGAGAGAAGAGCTTTAGCTGATACAGAGCAGCAGAGCACTTGTGTGATTAGCTGTGTGCCGAAGTGCGGTCAGCGTGGCCATAGAAGTTGCACCATGGGGATGTTGTAAGTGGAGTGAATGAGTCCTCACTTGCTTCTTGATCGAGGATTGGTAAAGTTAAGTGGTGCAGTCGCCGTTGATGAGTGCTTGTATCAGCTGCTTTGGAGGCTGGTGTTACAAGGGGAGCACTTTATAGATCCTGCTGAAAGGATTTGAATCGCCTTTAACTATTAATGGTACTCTTGGTTGTACTGCACTGTGTTTTATGAATCTTTGTTTATTCAGAATTTACTGAATGCACTTTTGAGACTTAAATTGCCATAAATGTGCACTTGCACTCTGGATGATTTAAAACCTTATTGTTGTCTCTCACTCGCCACTGGCCCATCCTCGGGGGTCAAAAGGACCGTTTGGTGTTGCGTATGCATCCCCCGACAGTTGATAGTGAAGATTCCACCACAAATTTCAGGTTCTTCTCATAAAGGGGCATGTCGCTATTTTGTACTAATGTACTTGTACTGTAATAATACTTTACATTTACTTACATTAACTTTCATCGTCCACAGATCCACCCGAGCCTGTGTGTATGCTGTCCAAGTGTCTGTAATGATTTCTATATTTTCTGCACATTCACCCAGTATGGTGTCGTCTGCCAGCATACCCACATCGTTTACAGGTGTATTAAAAATAAGGAGCAGCGTGCCCAGCAGTACTCTCTACGGGACACACAATTTTACCTCACCAAGCAGCACATTTATCATCACCTTTTAACATAATGTTACATTGTGAACACCATCTTAAGATTACACTGTCGTCCTGGACAGACCACCTATGATGTTTTGCAAAGTAAATCTTATTTTGGTACATCAGGGGCTCCTCTGCCGTTGTCCTAAACTGTTAAATGAAGTGGTTAAGAATAAAGTAGGGGATTGTAAAAGGTTGGGTTGCTAGGCAACTGGCAGCACCATCTTGCATGAGGTTACATAATAATATGTCAGTTATACACAGCATCGCATTTCGAGTTCTTGTCTCTGCCCTTAGACTGACAGGAGTGTGTGTGTGTGTGTGCGTGCGTGGGGACAACTTCGGCTCCACAGTGTAGGAGATGTGGAGATGTTCCAAGTGAAGTACTTGCTGAAAGTCCTCAGTGGGAGATTTTCTCTCTGCTTTTTCCTTATATAGGAAAGTGCCAGACCTGTGAGCTGATCCCCGAAAAACAACAGGTGTCCCCCAGTCAGCTGGCCTGGAGGACCATGAAGCTTAAGGTGCTCCAGCAAGCAGTCCAGTCCAAAGTTATCCAAAATGACTGATGCTGTGTGCCAACAATATTGGTATAATGAGATCTGGTCAAAGAGTTACTGGCAGAGTGTTTGTTACATGAGTGCGGTGGCACACCTTGCCCAGATGTAGACTCAGTGACGAGTCGGGGCCCTTAAATGATATGTCAAAGACTTCATGAACCTAAAGAGCAGCAGGAGATCAGCTAGTGCAGGCGAAAGGGGGCTCAGGTTGCAAAAGGTACCACCCATGAAGTGCAGGGCAGAGGAAGCTACTCAGCCAGTCTTAGAAAAGAGGGTGAAGCAAGCCAGGTGGCCCTATACTGTGTGAGCATGTAACTTTTCCAGTTCATGTGTTAATTTTAATATAATGGAATGTAATATTCTCAGACCCGCTTGATCCCATTCAGGGTCACGGAAGCCATAACCTATCTTACCTGCAATGGGCACAAGTGTTGACCACATAATCCTACACACCTGGATGGAGTGACAGCCGAGTTTGTTATCTTTTAGTGTGTTTCTAATGGATTCTGAAAGACTTCAAGGCCCCTTCACTTATTTCACATTTTGTTATATTTCAGTCTTGTGCTAAAATCGTTTAAAATTCATTTCTTCCCACATCTAACAAAACACATTTGCCCAAAATTACAAAGTCACATTTTACTTTCGATCAACTTTTTAAAAGTGATTTCAGACAGTTTAGAGACCTCTTTCCTTTTTCACATTTTCTTACATTGCAGTCTTGTGCCAACATCCTTTAAATTCAATTCTGACCTCACCAAGCAAAAGCCAACACCTCAGAATGACAAAGCGAAAACGGGACGTTTTTGGAAATGTATTAAGAATAAAGAACTGAAATATGCCATTGACACGAGTGTTGAGATCCTTTCCTATGACACTTGAAATCAGGCTCGGGTGCATTGCATTCCATTGATCATTGTTGAGATGTTTCTACAATTCTTTTAAAGAGTCCACCAGTGGTCAGTTTGCTATATGTGACTGATGAAGAAAGGTGCCCACTGGTTTGTAGAAGGTCCCACAGGTGAGCAAACACCAAGCCATGAGGTCAAAGGAATTGCATTCTGAGTTTAGAGACAGGAGTGTGTCAAGGCACAGATCTGGGGATGGCTACAGCCACATTTACACAACTTTAATCGTTAGCAGGAGCAGAGTGGCCTCCATAACTCTTAAATGGAAGTAGTTTGGAACAATCACGACTCAACCTGTGGGGGAGATGGGAGAAACTTCCAGAAAGATAACCATCACTGGAACATTCCACCAAGCTGAACTTTATGATGTGGTGGCCAGCCAGAGGTCTCTCCTCATTTAAACAAACATGGAAGCTTGCTTGGAGTATGTATGCAGAGTACCACCTAAAGGACTCTCAAACTGTCAGAAACAAGATTCTCTAGTGTAATGAAACCAAGATGAGTGTCCTGTCTGGAGGAAACCAGGCACCGATCATCTCCTGAAGCACGATGTGGGGTTGTATTTCAGCATCAGGGAATGGGAGACTTAAGAGGGTTGAGCGAAAACTAAACAAATCAAAGTACAGCAACATCATTATTGAAATACTTTGCGCCAGAGCACTCTGGACCTCAGACTGGGCTAACAGGACAACAGCCAGAGCCTGGAACTGAACCCAAATTAACATCTCTGGAGAGACTTGACTGTCTGTCCTATCTGTCCACTCACAACCAACCTGATGGAGCTTGAGAGGAACTACAGAGGAGAAAGGCAGAAAATCTCCAAATCCACTTGTGAAGCTCGTCAGGCTTTAATCGTTGCCACAGAGACTTCAACAAAGCTTTTCATATTTTATAAATTTGCGGAAATGTGTAAAATCCTGTTTTCACCTTGTCGTTTTGGGGTACTGAGTAGAATATTATTTGGATTTCTAATTGTATCTAAGTAGGGTGGTACAGTGGTTAGCGCTGTGGCATCGCATTTTCAGGATGCAGAGCTCAGTTGTTTGTTATTCTGTGTTTTTCTCCCATGGTAAGCTCATTTTTTGGCCCAGTATCGTTGAGTCCATACTGATCCAGATTGCAGTTTTACAACAGATAGACAGAATGATTGAACTATTTCTGTTTTAGTCCATCCAATATTTATCCATCTTTTATTTGTTTAGGCATTGATTAGCATCACGATTTTTAGAAATGATCTGTTGATGGTTTTAACAAAATATGTTTTCTTTCCAAATCTGGTCTTATTTTTATTAAATCGTAAGCCACAATAGTTTGTTGGTTTCTTCTCTCTCAGGTTAATAAAGACATGCGGCATCACGCATTGCCATGTGATAGTGTAAATAAAATGGCTGCAGTTCTCTCTCTGAGTGCATCCATCGGGGAAAATGCCTGTGGAATCCCTATGAAAGAACAGAAGTGTGTAAATCCATTAAAGATATCCAGTAGTATTCATTAAGACCGTTTCCTTTTCAGTTTAGAAGATAATTAACTGATCTCCCGTGTTATCGTGTGGTGAGTGGAACTCATCAAGAGTTTAGTTTTTAGATTGGTCTACTCTCACACCCTAAGCTTAGCACCCCCAGAACGACGCACACACACACACAGCCCAATCCACATAGGCGCTGTTTTGGAGTAATGAACACACTACCTGTCACTCGTCAAGACCCTCTGTCTTCGGCGCAAGCACCATCCAGTGTTTCTGGATATAAGCCGGACTTAAATGTTACTTTGACATTATTCTAGATTCCTAAACATCCTTGGGTTATCTGTCACTTAGCAAGCAACAGTGTTTTACTTCTACCACACTGTTCCTCTGTTGGGGCGTCCTCCTCAGCCTCAGCACCCTGTAGGAAAATAGAAGCAGCCGTCTCCCCTGCACCATGGGCCCAGGGCTTACTTCATCACTTCAGTCACTCTTGATATAAAGAGAAAGTATTGAAATTTAAAAGCAACTTGGTATGTGGTAAAATGACATAACATAGTAGAAGAAAATATACAAGAAACTATAAAGAGATGATAAAGTCTGGATGTACAGTATATAGTCTTCCATAGCTTACTGTCAAAAAGAGGATGTTGCCCTGGGCGTCTGTTAGATTCTGCAGTCAGTCATCTGGATGACGGATGGAGACAGAGACGCCAAGCTTTGCTCGGTCCTTTGCTTTCCTGTCACACTTCATTCACCAATGGGGCGTTATGGTGCAGGGTGACTCTCCTGATAAGTGACCGGCCTTGTTTAGCCATAACTCCAGTCTAGGTCATCCCCTAGTAGTAGCCAACTTTTGGTCCTGTCAGCTTTTCCTTCAGTTTCAATGGATGCACAAATGTACTTTGATAACTTGAAAGAAAGGATGTGCTTGGTCATAAAATGCTGGTGAAGAAAGACCCACAGGTGTGGTTAGGCCATAAATTGCCTTCAAGGTTCCAAAAAGCAGTTCATCACAGTCGTCTGAGTGAAAACTTGTGCTTTAGGCAGATTGCGTCTTGCTTTTTAATATGCTGTCTGTAGGCCTAAATTCTGATTTTATCCCCCCAGAATACCCACCTACACAATGACAGCTGAGAACCTTTTCTGACTCCTTGTGCTGCCTTTCGGTGTAAAGGCAATGGTGGTGGAGGAGGCGTTTTGAGGATTGGGATTAACGCTGCTTGGAGTTTGCTCACTGTGTGAAGATATTACTAGAAATGTAGGAATTCAGTGTTTATGGCTTTAAACACGTTCAGATTGAGATACACCAGAACAACTGCAGCTCAAACAGCTTCAGGGAGTTGCCTAGTCCCCTAATCCTGAAAGTTTAAATTTTAAATGTCACGTTCTGTTGGATCTTATGGCTAACTTGACGTGTTTTTTGAATTTAGTTTTCTCAACTATGTTGCTTTAAACTTAAGTGGGTTTCAGTGCTGATTTCCCGATCTTTTCTTTCCAATTTACTTTTTTTTTTTTTTTTACTTTTCCATTTACTTTTTTTTTCTTTACATTTACATTTCTTTCGCTTCTCTGTGCGGTGCTGTGGTTGTTGGGGACCCTCTGCTGCTGTCACAGTCCATGCATCAGTTTATGATGTAATAAAACTTTATTTATTAAAAAGAAGAGGCCACTTACACCAAATGAAAAACTGTCTCGGCATTTTGAAGTAAAAAGACTCATTTAAAGAGTTCCAGGTTTTTGACTTCTTCTAGATTCTGAATCTGTTTTGGTTTTCCCTAATTATGAAGGTTTGTCGTATTTAAAGGACCCTCGGATCTCAGAAAATACAGAAATATTTACAGATGAAAAGATTCACTGGTCACTGCTTGAACTAGGAGCCCCAAAGCATGCAAGTCCCAAAAATGCCCAACCGAAATAAGCTATGTAGAAGCATTATAAAATAAAAAGGTTTATTTCCACAAACTGTCTGAAGGTACAAATGAAAGGCAAAATGGAATTGATTGTAGCACAAAAGCCATCCAAAGCAAAGAAGTCCCAAAAGAGATTCCATCTGCAAGGTTAAAAAGCATGGACCAGGAGGTCGAAAAAATCCAGAATTTTACAAAAAGCACAGCAATACCAACTGCCTGGTGCATTCACAATGAACCGCCAGGGACTGTGGGAGACGCTGTGGACTTAGAGGCAGAGGGCAGTTTCTGGTGGTGATTGGCAGGTGGCCCCACCTCTTGGGTGACCACCCACATCATACTTGAAAGCATAAACCAAGTCAATAACCTGTAAAAGTATCAAAAATGAACAAAGACAACCTAAAACTTGAATTTGATCCCCAGCCAGTGGACGATCCTTAGTTGAGATGTAGCGATTGTGGCAACTGGAACTTTCTATGGTTTGCTTTGTGTGCTCAGCTTGTTTATTAGGCTGTAGAAAATAATAATACATTAAGATAACTACATTTCCAAACATGATATATTAAACCCTGGGAAAATCACTGAAATTGTGTGAAATTTACTTTCCCGAATTAAGCAGATAAACTTCATCAACATGTTTGGCATGTTACTTCTTGCTATTGAAAATAAGGGTAATATTCTTTGTATAACCAAGGACAAACATGTCTAATAAATTTTAGAAATGTTATTAACAATTCACTAAAGTACTGATGGCCCATTAGTAAGCCCATAGGGCATTGCAGGGTGCTCGCTCCTTTAATCTCCCGCTCTGATTTGAATTAAATTATAAGCACTTGTTAAATCCAATTTTGTAAAGATCAGAGATTGTGTTCTGCAATTTGCTCAAGTAAAGGCGAGATGAAGGATAGGGATAATTGCTTTTAATAGTGATTTCATTTTGTGATCTTTAATCAGTACAAGTTCATAAGTACCAGTTTCTCTTGAAGAGAAGCACATGCAGTCTGCTCATTACGAACGAGAAATAATATCATTTTCTAGGTTTTTCTACATGTAATCTTCCATAGCTTTGTTTGAACGGATAGTAAATTTGTTGTACAGTTTCCCTGTATGGCTGTAGAAATAAAAAGAGTACCCTGACAAGAGCTGCTCGCTGTTGCCCTGTGAGAGGTCCTAGCTAAGTTTTGTTTCTAGTGTTTTGCCTGATTTGTGTTGCCTGTTTTTTTTTTTTTTTTTTTTAATTAAAAAAAACTTATCATGGCTCCTCTTCTGATTGGTGGCTATAATGACTGTACAGGAAGAAACAGTCACAGATGGTTTTGTTAGGAACTGAGAATCCCAAAGCGCAACAGTCTTAAAAATGTCCAAGGATGCCCACTTGGGAGGATTTACCATCAAACCCTGGCTAGTAACAAGGACAAGACAGAACCTAAATAAAATCAAAATGCGCTGTCACACTTTGAAGCACCAAAGAGCACAAAAAGCATAAAGGAGTTGTCAGCAGGGTGATCTAAGGTGAACATAGTCTTAGTCTTGGTACAGAATTCAAAGAAAGTTTACAAAACAAAGCAGAAGGCTGAAAATCCAGAAATCCAGTAAATCAAAGAATAACAGTAGACACAAGTAAACTCACTGACTGCCTAACACATTCCCAATGAACCTCCAAGAACTGTGGGAGACCCTCCGGTCTTATAGAGCGGACGACAGTTCCTGGCAGGGAACGTTAATACAATAAGCCACACGGCAAGTTGTTAGAAGTGATCTGAGAACTTTATTTAAAAATGTGTTATGCTGACCTTTATCCCCTTACGGCAGTGATGTTCTGCAACATACACCCCTAAATGTTTAGCCCAACAACAATGCATTTACTCAAAAAGAATATTGTGTAGCGGGAGAAAAATTTTTAAAAAATGTTCATAAAAATATATCAAAACAAAAAAAATGAAGCAATTAAACATTGACCTCTGAATCCCCAAAATAATAGCTCAATGTCTTTTTGACTATAAAAAGTTAAACTAGAGTCGGATTAAGACAGTTGTCCAGTTCTGCTCACGCAGTTGCAATGCTCTTCAACCACACAGCTTGGTTCTTCACTGCTGTTGGAACTTAATGAGAGGGTCTCTGTCTTTAAATGTTCTGATGGCTCAGGGTGGTAGTAGCAGCAGTTGTTTTTAACATTGGAATCAAGCTTAAGTTGTAACCTGGAGAGGAGGATAATAAGACAAAACGTAAAACAAAAATTGGAGTGGAAGAGTGGAATGAGAAGATCGAAAGTCAGAACAATACGCTTAGCTGGGCCAAAATGAGAGACGTAAATCGCAGACAGGGAGAGAAGAGCCTTTTGATGAACAAGCTTAGCGTGGATTTGTTTCAGTTGAATCCAAACTTGGACAACCAGAAAGTGCACAACACTGTCCTTTATGACGTTGACCTGGTGGTGTCACTTGAAACACATGACTGGCAACAAAAAAGTCCCAAAATGGCCCCACTCAAAAATATTACATGAAGGAGAATGCTAAAAATCTTAACATACAGCAGATTCAGAAAGTATTCACTTTTTATCATTTTTGTTATGTTGCTTCCTTGTGCTAAAATCTTTTACAATTTTTCCCCACATCAAACAACACTCAGTAATGTAAAATGAAAGAGCAAAACAGATTTTAATAATTCATTTTCAAATTTATTTAAAAAAGATAAATAAAGAAATAATTGAATCTCACATAGATATAATTGTTTAGACTCCGTCCTTAGTACTCTGTTGAAGCGCCTTTGGCAGCCATTCCAGGCCTGGAGTCTTCTTGGGTTTGATACAACAAGCTTCACAGCTCATTCATCTCTGCAGGCCTTCTCATGCTTTGTCAGGTTAGATGAAGATAATCGATGGAGTTATATTTTCAGGTCCCACCAAAGAACATTCTCAGAGTTGTCCCAGAGCCACTCCTATGTTGTCTTTGCTTCATGCTTAGGGCCATTTTCCTGTTGGAAGGTGAAGCTTCAGTCTGGATAGCACTAGAGTAGCTTTTCATTCAGGATATCCTTGTATTTTGCACCTTTCAGGTTTCCATCAATCTTGGCAAGTCGCCCAGTCTCTGCTGCTGCAACACAACCCCACAGTATGATGTTTCCACCACCGTTCTTCATCATTGGAATGGAATTGCACAGGTGATGAGGGTGCCTGGTTTCCTTCAGACGTTAAACCAGACCAGAGAATGTTGTTTCTCACAGTCTGAGAGTCCTTTAGGGGCCTTTTTTGCAAACTCCAAGTGAGCTGCCATGTGTCTTTTACTGAGGAGACGCTTCTGTCTGTCCAGTCTGTCATAAAGTCCAGATTAGTAGAGTGTTGCAGTGATGGCTCTCCTATTCTAAAAGTTTTTGCCAACTCCACACAGAATCCCTGAAATAAACCCAGATTGACCATTGGGTTATGGGTCACCTCTCCTACCATGGCCCTTCTCCCATGATTGCTACCCAAGAAACAAACTGGCATTTGGCCAGTGTAGGTCCAGTGTGGACAAACATTTGAGCCCTATTTGGGAAGCCAGCAATGGCTACATTGGGGCAGCATTTGCCCCGAAACACTGGCCCAGCATGGGCAAACAGACATGGAGCTCAAATTTGGTCATGAACCATGAAAAAAATCAATACGTTGCTAGTCCATCAATCCATTTTCTATACCTGTATCTCAGTGGTGGGCTTGTGGGGCACCTGGAGCCTATCCTATCAACCATTGGGCACAGGCATGAACAACCCCTGGGCAGGTCACCAGCCCACCACATTGTGAGCACACTCACTGAGACAACGTCAGCATCAGCAGTCCCCCAAACCTTCATGATTTTGGACTGTGGGAGGAAACCAACATGGGGACACGGAGTGAACATGCAAACTCCACGCAGGAAGAACCCGGGGACATGGCTGCTGGTGCGCCTCCCGTTATTGATCTTCGCCTTGAAACTGTTTAGTTGTTTTTTTTTTCTATTGAAGTTTGTGCAATTATGAAAATTTACAATTGTATTAGTTAAGAAGTAATAAAAACTTAAAATAAAATGAAAGTAATAAAACCTCACAATACTAATAGGGCTTTAAATGTGACCACCCGGAACATAAAAACATTGTCAGTAATGCAAAAAAATATGCAATTTTAGCCAAAATAAAACAATACGAGGTCATTCAAATTGTTATTTATATTTCTACAGTCAAAATCTAAAGCCCACCAAAAATACAAATACACTGAGTTACTTAATCTGTGACAACATTTAAAGGTGGGAAACTGATGGGGTAAATCACTGAGGGGCTTACTGAACGTGTACTGCAAGCCATTAACCCATTTTGGGTCAAGCGGTGAACTTCGCTAAGATGCGGCCCCCACATTGGACCAGTGCAGGATGTAATTAGGTTTTTCCCCAAGCTCACACTGCCAGGGGTCTGCCCACAAGGGGGCCACTGTGTCCACGTTTGCTGGCCCAGCTTGGCCAAGTGGCCAGCTCTAGGCAGAGTCCTGGTTGTTCCCAGTTTCTTCCATTTAAGAGCTATGGAGTTCACTGTGCTCTTGGGAACCTTCAGTGCTGCAGACGTGTGTGTAGCCTTCCATATACGTGTGCCTGGACACCTCAGGGATTAATATCGTATATCAAATCTAAAAAATCAAATGAAAATCCTGTCTCTACGCTCTGAGGGCAGTTCCTTTGACCTCACGGCTTGGTTTTTGGTGAACCGTAGGACCGTCTGTTGACAGGTGTACGCCTTCCTGATTATGTCCAGTCAGTTGAAATTGACCACAGGTGGAGTCCAAACAAGGTGTAGAAACATCTCAGTGATAAGCAGGAGAAGGAGATGCCACAACAGCCAAATGTCAAGGGTCATGGCAAGTGTCTGAATATTTGTGTAGTCACTCTGATGTTTAGAGTGTTGCTCGATGTGTAGGGAAAATTAATTGGAAGCATTTCAGGCTTCAACAGAGCAAGACGTGTAAACAGTGAAAGGGCTCTGAAGACTGTGAATCCACTGAAAGCAAAAGCGCATTGAAACAAAGAATACATGTGACCACCGAACACCAGGGTCTCAAGAACCGTCACATGATGGACAAATTATTTACTTGAGCCCCAGGAACCATTTAGCAAAACTAACAATGAGAATCAAATGATGAGCTACACATGCGCTAGGCTTTCTCTGACTTTTTATCGAAAGAAGTGTGAAGTTCTAATTTCGAAGGATGATTTTGCTCCTTAAATGCCCATATTTGAATTCTCAAGACGGAGAATTACATCTTGACTTGTTTTTGTCCGCAGCCCACCAAAAGGTACAATTTGTTCAAATTGTTTCCAGCATGTGCAGATGTCTGAAGAGGACGCTTGATCATTACGGTGCGCTGCTCTTATTCTCTCGTGGTTCAGTGCCTGGCCCCATCCGTTTTTCTCTTTTCATTTATTGATATTATGAGAAATCTCTTACAGGACTAAGATTAATGTTATTTATGTGCTGATGTCACCCATATTTATAGATTAAACTAAATGATAATGTCACTTATTCAGTTATGTCACTGCTGTAGTAAAGAAAATCAGTAGATGAGTGAGTATTGTAATGCTTCAGTGTCCAGCTGTTGACATTTTTAATGACCAATGCTAATTAAAATTATGGGGAATGAATCATAACTCAAAGTAGGAAATATGGCTGTTTAACTCCAGTTCATTAATCATTTTGTTAACTTACAGTTATGTTTGTAGCAAATTTTAATCTCTACACCAGGTTTCGTGGGTTGCCGCTGTTGGATCGCAGGTAGTTAGTAGTAATGGGCTGCAGTTGGCCGTTGCAGGTTAATTAAGCAATCAGCATCGCTCTGTCAGTCGTCTACGATATTCCAAAGGGACATCCTAACCAACACCAGTGGCCGCACTCTTACATTGTTCAACCAACAAGCGATGGGTCTTGAAAACCGTAAAAAGGTCAAGATCGGGTCGCGAGAAAGAAAAGGTTTAAGAAACCCTGCCCTACACCATTCTGTCATCAATCGAGGAAACACACCATTCACAAAGGAAATGTGGGGGACCGTTTTAATATTCACAAAATCCAAGAACTGAAATGGGCAGTCGATGGCAGGTCAACTCAAAGCAAAACAAAAAGCAATTTAAACAAAGGTATAAACAAGAGGACTCCATCTTCTCTTGTGTGCGTCTGTGCTCAGGTGGGATCTCCACTCATCGGTCTGCTCTTTCCAGAATGAGACGAGCCATACCAGGAGCGTCTCGGTTTTATAGAGGCGAGACCAGAAGGGGCACTGTCAGTTTCCCTCTGCGGGGCAATTTCTCAAGGCTGTGGGAGAAAAAGGAGATGATACCATCAACGCCAGGGCCCCCCTTTTGTCCCGGAGTGGTAGTGCTTACCTCAGATGAGCCCAGAAGGCAAACCTCAGATGTGCATGTGTGACGCTGGAGGGCTCACATATGTTCAAGCAGCATTGTATATGATGCATTCAGAAAGTCTTCAGACCCTTCACTTTCTGCTCACTTGACTGTGTTGTAGATTTCATTTTAAATGGGTAAATTTGCCATTTGCGCTCAATCAGTAATCCATAATGATGAAGGGAAATGATGTTTTCAGAAAGGCTTGCAAATTTATTAAAAATTAAAAACTGAAATCTCCAGCTCAAAGAAGTATTCGGACTCCATGCTATGGTACTCAGTTGTGCTGAGCTACATCCTGTTTGCTTGAATTCTCCTTGAGATGTGTCTAGAACTTGATTGGAGTCCACCTAGGTGGAAGCCACTCTTGAATCAAAGGTATGTGATAGTTTGAAGGACTCCGAGGGTCTGAGGATGGTCTGATGAGACAACAATTGAACTTTTGTCTGCTCAGCAACTGCCTAATACCATCCCTGTGGTAAAGCATGGATAAGTGGGCATCAGGCTATGGGGATACAGGGACAGGGAGACTGGTCACACTTGAGGGAAGGATGAATACAGTGACATACAGAGCTTGCTTCACAGTGCACACCATGTCACATGGGGAAGCAATTCAATGACCCAAAGCACAGAGTGACTTTGAGTGGTCCTGACCTAAACCACACAGAATATGTGTGGAGAGTGTGACAGAAAGAGGGTGATGTCGTCCCCTTGAACCCTCAGACCAAACGCCAGACACCAGATAAAAGTCCAAAATATTGACTTTTTATTATAATAATGTGCACAAAGCACCCTCCACTCCACAATACTCATAAACAATAAATAATAAACAATACAATACAATCCTCCACTCCCAGACGCGTTGTCACCCTTCCTCCCAACTCAGCTCAATGTTCTGGGGTTTCCCACAGTCCTTTATAGTCCTTGGCCCGGAAGTGCTTCTGATCCCTCAGTCCATGTGATTACCCAGCACTTCCGGTTCAGGTGAAAACTCCTCTTCTTCAACCCGGAAGTACTTTATTTCTTCCGTCCTCGTGACAGGGAAGTACTTCCAGGCTATACGGAGAATATAAGTCCTTGAGCCTCCCTGCAGCGTCTTCTGGTGGCCCCCATGGTATCCAGCAGGGCTGTGAAGGAAAACTCCAAGGTCCATGATGCCCTGCTGGAATTCGGGGCATCTCCACGCTGCAGGAAGGACTCCACCCGGCAGCTTGGGGGTATTGGCCGGGATAAGCTGCCAGCCATAGTCTACAAGAGACCTGAAGATAGCAGTTCACAGATGATGCCCATCCATTCTAATGGGGTTTAAGAGGCTCTGCTGGGAAGAATGGGATCAACTAATCTAACCCAGATTTACCCAAGAAGACTGCCTGAGAGGCTTCTACAAAGTGCTGAATGAAGGGTCTGATTACTTCTGTGAAGGAGAGATTTCAGCTTTTGATTTTGAATAAATGTCCACACCTTTCTGATCACTTGTTGTCACTTTGTCATCATTGGTTATCAAGTGGCGATTGATGGGCAAAAATGGCAAATGTATCCATTTAAAATTAAACCTATGGCACAACAAAGTGTGCAGAAAGTGAAGGGGCTTGAAGACTTTGTGAACCCACTGAATATGGCAAGTGCACAAGAACCAATCAGGCAGGGGGCAGCACAAGTGGCTGTTGAGCATCCCTGTGACTCTACTGGTGGGAGTGGTAGAGGTCCTGAATCAGAGTGTAGGCTTTGTACAGGATGGCCGGGGGGGTCTGGTTTTATCCATATTTCACTTTGCTGGTTTCTATTGCCTTGTCAATGCTAACTATCATTTCATACCAGCGAAGCAGTAATCCACAGATCCTCTCTTACAAAGCTATGCAGTGTACCGAGTGATGCATTCGGAGAGACGAGCCTTTGTAGCCCCCTAACCAGCGGATGTCACCGCCAGAAAGGCGCTTCTGATCTTGAGGAAGCCCAAGCCTCCTGCCAGTGGGGCTGCGCATTTGCTAACTCATTCACCAGACAGCTGAATTGTTTTTCCATAATGGTAATGAAAAGCCGCAGAGCACAGTGTGCTTCATTCGTCCCCTTCTCCGCTAATAAGGCAGAATAGAGTTCTGGGAATTGGTTGTTAACAGAAGAAAATAAATTTGCTACAAAGAGAATAATTTTCTAAATGGGCAGCACTGCAATGTTACGTGACAACAGGTTTAGAGCCACCAAGAAAACAAAAGAAAGGAAAGCGTGGGGAGAAAGAATGACTTTGTCTGCACACAGCTGATGTGAAGTCAGGGCTTCTGTGAGGCGCACAGCCCAATCTTAGGGAGCCCCCGTTGGTGAAATCAAAGCCACCTGAGAGCTGGGAACACGAGCAGGTCTGAAGGTGCCAGCCGCCTGCAGACGGAAGGAACAAAAGAACGGCTCAGCTGGTGAGAGATGCCTGTAGAAACACAAAAGCCACTCCTGGGAGGTGGGGATGAATTATATTCTTTATTTTCAATGGAAAACAAAAATCAAACAAGGAGATGTGCCTGATGGATTATCTGGTGACTTCAAGCTGGCCCAGTCTGTGTAAGTGCAGAGGCTCCATGATGGACTGCTCCCACCGACCAGAGATGTTTCAGGTGTCTCAGAATCATCCTTAAATAGTTTGGATGGAAAGGTTATAGTCTACGGGGATGCGCTTGCACTGTGTCCCCATGCCATCCCCCATATTGAAATAAGCAGCTTCAGAGAATAAGCGAATGATGAATCTTACTGATTTGTCGTCTGCCTCTTTTCTACAAGTCCTTTGCGGTTCATTTCCTCCAAACTTCCCTCAAAGCACGGTGTGAAGCCACCTCCTCTCCTCTGTGGTTTCTCCTCTTACTTGAGCCCCTTCTTCGTTTACAGCCACCTCATTCTTCCTTCCTAACTTCCTTCATGAGTTTAAGATCCTGAATCGTCAGTCCTCTCGGGACCCTCTTCTGTAAGGAGATTGTGGGTTCACGTCTTGGGTCCTCCCAGAATGGAGAGTGCTTTGAGTAGTGAGAAAAGCGCTATAGAAAAATAAAGAATTATTAAGTACCTTGAGCATGGGAAAGGCACTATATAAATAAAATGTATCATCATCATCATTATTATCTTTATTATTATTTATGAGCAGCTTTTGTTCATTCTGCGGCCCTGCTATTCTTTGTTGACCTTGCTGTAATTTTGCTGCAGTGTCCTTAATGGAGTATGTTCATGATAGTAAGCTGCCCAGAATGCTGCTCTAGTAGACATTGGACACCACCTTGAAGTGCAGTCACAGTGGAATAAATGATGAACCTGAAACTCTGCACATTTTCATGTGGGGGTACCAAGTGGACACTGAATAACTTGGCCAGTAGGACTTCATGCACATGCCTTTGAAGGTCTATACAACTCCAGCTTTTTTAAATAAAGGAATACTTATATCATGAAGAAACTATCCTTTGGCTGCTTCCTTCCCATCCCTGCGTTATTCCTTAAATTCAGTCGGCCCTGCTGCCATCCATGCCACTTCTCTGTGTGGGCCTTGCCTGATCCACGTGCACTGACACTGGAGTGTGAGAGATGATCTCAGGAGAGGTGCTTTATAGAGAAGTGAACTGCACAAGGTTCTCCTTCTTCTGCATGCTGCTTGTTGGTCAGCTCATGTTATGTCTCATCTTTCTCTGCACCGCTGTCAGAATTTTAAGTAGGAGTGCATGATATTATGAGGTGACAGCGGACAAGCCTGACTCCACCATATGTTCAAATTGCATGACCTGCTGCTTGGCACACATATTCCAAGAAGCTGGTTTCTCCTAATTTGGCAGGTTGCTTAGTGTTGAAAAGATGTGTTCAGTTTATGATGGTGTCATTAGGAAAAAATGTGTAGCACCATTCCCTCCTACTTACTGTAAAAGCATCTGAGGGACAGGAAAGTGAAAACTGTGGATATGTTGGACAGGGCGCAGAGAAAAATGGAGTGTGCCATCCCCACAACAGCACTCTTGGCTCATTTCTGTAGCTAGGGACATTATGTGCAGGACCAAACTTGCAGGCTCAACAGGCTTTGTCAGAAGAGCACAGTTCAGGGTTCAAAACTAAAACTCCTGTGTGCTACTGCTGTGTGCTGTGCAAGCTGTTGGCAGATTCTCTCCACGCTGGTGAGTTTGTAAGTCCATTAATAATAATAATAATTCACTTTATTTTAACACATACAAATTCTTCAATTAGTAATTTGTCATTTTTCATCATCACACAGAGACAGGGACAAAAGCTGGGGTCCAAGCACAGGGTCAGCTATTTGTACAGCACCCTGAAGCAATTGAAAGTTTAGGGCCTTCAAGGGTCTCATGAAGTAGCACTCCTTCTGGCACTGCTGGGGTTCGAACTGGCAACCTTCAACTATCCAGCACAGATCCTGTAGCCAGTGAGCCACCACTTCGCCTTTAATGACAGAGTCGTGGGAGCCCCTAACAAACCATAGTCATGGTACTGAAGGAAGGCTAGCTGGGTCCTCAGAGTTCACTTGAGGCACTGGTCGAAATAAGACAAATGAATAAAATATTGAATGTCATGGATAATGACACTCACACTCTGCATGCAATTACGGCTAAACAGCCACAGATTTATCCAAGTGCACTGCTGCAGAGAGCGCGGTGGGAGGTCATGTCTGCCAATAGCCATTATACTCTGTAATGAGCACCTTTACCTCC
>JANRMT010062799.1:11803036-11836438 GCA_026402145.1 Polypterus bichir lapradei | reverse complement strand
GGGAGGGCCTTTGTTAATCTTTGATTCTGTGTTTCTGCAACCAGTATTTTATTGATTCTGATGTGTGCTTCGGATCCTCATCGTCTTGGAAGACCCAACCACAACCCAGCTTCAACCTTCTCACAGAGGTAACCAGATTTTCAGCTAAAATGTTGTGGTATTTAATGAAATTCATAATGCCACTGACATTAACAAGCCCCTGGAACACTGGCAGCAAAACAGCCCCAAAGCATCACAGTGCCACCATCATATTTTACTGCAGGTATGAGGTGCCCTGCTTCGTATGCAGTTCCCTTTTTTCTCTAGACATATGGATGGTATGCATGGAATAAAACCTTAGTTTTAGAATCATCCGACCACAACACAGGATTCCAGTTGTATCTTAGATGTTCCTTGGCAGTAGTCATTAACTCAGTAATCGCAAAGGGGCTGGTAGGCCAAGGAAAACCTCCAGTGCTGATGACAGAAGAATCCTAACTATTGTCAAGAAAAAGCCCCAAACACCTGTCTGGCACATCAGGAACAGTCATTAGGAGGCAGCTGTGTGTGTGTGTCAGAGATGACTACCCGCAAAAGACTTCTACAGAGGCCACACTGCAAGATGCACACCACTAGTTTGGCACAAAAAGAAAATGGCCAGATTACAGTTTGTGATAAAGTACTTCACAAAGCCTGCAGAATTATAGAGAAAGGTCTTGTGGACAAATGACACAAAGATGAACCTGCATTAGTGTGAATGCAAATGCAAAGTTTGGAGACAAGAAGGCCCTGCCCAAGATCTAAAGCAAACCATCTCATCTGTTAAATATGGTGCTGGGGGTGTTATGGTGTGGGCATGTATGGCTGCCACAGGTACTGGCACACTTCTCTTCATTGATGAAGGAACTGCTCACAGTGGTCAATGATTTCTGAGATGTATAGAAACGTAGATCTGCTCAAGTTCCAGTAAAAGCCTCCAAACTGATTGGACAGCACTTCATCCTACAACAAGATAATGATCCAGACATACTGCTATGGCAACACAGGAGTTATTCAAAGCTAAATGGCCAGGCCAGTCATCCAATTTAAATCCAACTGAGCAGGACTTTCATATGCTGAAGAAAAAACTTAAGGGGACAACTCCCAAAACAAGCAAGACCTGAAAATGGCTGCAATAGTGACTTGGCAGAGCATCACCAGAGAAGATCCTCAGCACCTGGTGATGTCAGTGAATCTCAGACTTTAAGCAGTCATTACATGCAAGGGACATATGATAAAGTCCTAAATATGATGGCTTTAACAGACCAGCCATTGCTGTGTCCCAAACTTTATAGTGCCCTGAAATGGGGAGACCATGTATAAAAAGTGGCATGTGGCAGAAAAGTCAGCAAATCACCTTAAATAAAAAAATGTCTGAAATGTGCACCTTTATCACATCTGAATTATTTAATTTGTAATTTTAGACTGTGGTGCAGAGGGAGAATCAGGGTAAAATTTGTCTTTGTCCAAATATTATAGAGGGCACTATATCAATCTATCCTGCCAACTACGCCAAATTCTTTCTTTCTTTCTTTCTTTCTTTCTTTCTTTCTTTCTTTCTTTCTTTCTTTCTTTCTTTCTTTCTTTCTTTCTTTCTACTGGATCTGCCAGATACCTCATTTTCTTTTAACAGCAAGCTACATATAATGTTGGGGTAAGTGGATTGAATTGGTCAACTTTTCTTTTCAAAGTTTGCATTTGCCAGCTTTAATCAGCCATTTCAGATTGGACATTCCTCTGTGGAGCCACAGACGGCCAGACACATGCTGGTGACACCATCCGCACTGAGTCCTCTGTGCAGGCAGAGATGTGCCCGTAGTCCCCTTATCTTATTTAAATAACTAATATAAATAAATAAATCCTGATGGGAGACAGTTTTTCTGGTGTGGGTGGTAGTAAATTAAAAGATAATGTTTCAATCTTTTTTTTTAAAGCAAATCATTTCACTGCCCACAGTTGCCTGTAGCATGTGCAGAAGCTGAAGGTTCTTATTGATTCAATTTAAAAGAGTGCGCTTTTTATTTTGACATTTACATGTTGTAAAGGCCAGCCCCGACACAGACAGGTGTAGGACACAGTTATAACAGCACACGTGATTTGTTTTTCTTTTTCCTTGTCTGAAACGCCTTTCCCGTTCCCCACAAGTCTAACACACAGTCCCAAGGCACAGTACACTTCTTTTCCTATTTCTTTTTCTTTCTTTTTCTTCTCTTTCTCTTTCTCCTTCACTCTTTCCCGGCAAGCATCATCCTCCTCCTCCCGACTCTGGCTCCTCGTAGTGTCTGCTGGCTCCTTTTATAGCCCACCCGGAAGTGCTCCAGGTGTTTGTTGACGTATTTCCGGCAGCACCTCCGGGTGTGGCAGAAGAGCTGCTTTGTAGGGCTCAGCAGCAGCTACTGCACCCCCTGGCGGCACCCATGGATCCCAACAGGGCTGTACCAAACTCAAACTCCCATGAAGCCCTGCAGGAGTACAAGGCACCACTGTGACCCAGGGGGGCTGCCATCTAGCACTCCTGGGGAGGTAACACTCTGGATAGGCTGGCTCCCCCCAGTCCTCCCAGCGTGGAGGCATCTTGGCCAGACAAGAACCCTAGCTGTCCGCCACAACATACATTTCCTTGCAAACAGTACCCTTTAGATAATCTGTACTAATAAAAGGCAAAGCCCTCACTGACTCAATCATCACTAATTCTCTAACTTCCTGTGTAGGTAGAAGGCTGATTCTTTACAGGTTACTTACAAAAGTTAAGCAGGTTTCATTTCGATGCGTAACGGTCATAACGATCGACAACGTGCGCCATGTTGAACTTTCTTATTTATGGCCCCATCTTCACGAAATTTGGTAGGCGGCTTCCCTGCGCTAACTGAAACTGATGTACGTACTTATTTCGGTGGTATGACGCCACTGTCGGCCGCCAGATTGAACTTTCCAACGGTCTTTGTTACTTATGGGCCCATCTTCAAGAAATCTGGTACGCGGGTTCCCAACGCTAACTGAGTCCTACTTACGTACATATATATGTCCATAGCCTGCAGCTCGGTCGCTTTGTGAGGCGCTGTTGGGTCCCCCATCCCAATGGCTCCCACGTTGTTGGCTGCCTGCCTATAAAAGGCCGTCTGTCGCTCCGGTCTCTACATTCCCTTCCTTGCTTCACCACGGTATTCACGTCTCCCTGCTGATAACTGCAGCCTTTTTATTTAATCCACGGCTTCTCTGCTGTTTTATTGTTCGTTTATTATGATTATAGTTATTGTGTAGTTATTTTAGACTTAGTTTACATTGTTCAGGTACCCATTTCCTTTATCATTCCAACCGTACCCGCATTAACATGTCTATCGAGGTGATCACCATCGATCAAAGAACTGTCACTTACTGAGTGGTTTCCATGCCCAGAGATGCCGCCTGCCTTTTCCATTCTCTTTGTTACATATTGCACGGCCATATCAGGATCACTCTTGATATCCGGAGGTACATTGTGTCTTATGTATTGAATGACTGGGACAGGTTCAAGGTGTGGACTGATGACGGTACAGGAGATAATTATACTACACAGGAGCACTAGAAGAGTGAAATGCTTAAGCCCTTCACCTATGGTTCTGCATGTGAGTTGATGGCTGCCGCTGAATTGTTCGGTTGTCGCTTTCAAGTGTACCGAAATGGCCAAATATTTTACACCTTTGGACAACCGCCAACGCCTCTTAAACATCTTAGATTGACAGGTGACGATTTCAGTAGTGGACACTTTGATGTTTATGAATGTTTAAACACTCAAAAGCTGGATATGAAGTTATCGATGAAACCGGTTGTATGCTTACAACGCTTGACAGATGCCGAATGTCACTTCAACACAAGTCCTGCAAATACTAATGTAATTGAAACAAACCATGAAACTCAAATCGATTATGACAGCAGCAATCCAAGCTGTGAGATTTGAGACAAGATTACTGTTCACATGGCCAACTGTACGTTGCATGCTCAAGAGTAAGCTCAGCGCACAGCTTGGTCATGTTACAACCGGAGTGCTGAACTGACAACGTGGTATACAAAGAGATCCTTAACAGATAATTATTGGTATATTTTCCCTCAGTTTAAAAAGGTTTACTTTTCTTCTTAATAAAAATTTTAAGGCAGTACTTGGCCGCTGGGAAGCGCGGATATTTTGCTAGTAAATAATAAAGGCCACACGCTGAATAACTGCTTGTAAAAGCGACTCCTTTCAAAAGTCCTATCAGACATTTTAACACTTAGCCTGCATGTTGGAGGTGCCGTCCCTAGAAGACCAGCATGTTTACTTTGTTTGGATTTTTTGTGGAACTCTCCAGAGTTTGGCGCTGGCCCCTCCGTACTGAGCACTCATTCATTAGGTGTCATTTTTGTAACGTTCCAGACAGCTCGTCTCTTACACGATTGCCTGCCTGTAGTGAAGTTGAAGCCTTGGCTACTCTTTTTGGGAGAGTGAGTTGTCAGAGCCTTCCACATCTTTGTTACGTTTTAAATAATATTCATTTTCAGTGTCATGAGGTCACCAATGGGGCAACGTTCCCACCCTATGGCAGTTGAGACAAATCCACTATAACTGTAACTAGGGGCAGAACCTGTCCAATCAGTGCACAAAATAACATCATCCAGGGACAGTGATTTTCAGACTTTTGGAGACCTCATGGAGCATGGCCACAACTTCACTGATCCATCTAGGCAGCACTGCCTATGGGATGATGGTTTAGTGCTACGGTGTTCATTATACGTGTGTTCTTTATATCCGTCTAGATCTCACCTCTCGCTTCAACATGGTAACCAACAGGTCCACCTTGGCATCAGCGGGACTGCCCTCAGATGGTCTGAGTTCTACCTCTTGGGCAGATCCTATTGTGTGTCCTGGCATGCAGATATGTCAAGGGGGTGCTCTAAGGATTGGTACCAGGCCCTCTCTTCTTCTGTCTATACACTTCCTCACTTGGCTCTACCATGGTGTCCCATGATTTCTCTTAACCCTTTCAAGGCGGATGTCGACTTTTTTTCGAAATTCAGGGGTAGAGGACAAAATTACCTGTAAACGACAAACAAAACTTGACGCTAATTTTAGTTTGACTCTCTTTGTTAGTAGGAAAGTTAGCTTTGTTGATTTGATCTCGATTCCCTGCATGTGCATGAGTAGCAAAGAGCTGCTGACATTGACATCTAGCAAGAGACCAAAGCAAAATACTCCAAGGATGATATTTTGCATATTATCTCTGAATCGGAGTCTGACTTGTTGGACTTCAATTTTGATGCAAGTGATTTGGAGAAGGAGATCGAAAACGAAAGTGAGGTGCCAGCATCACCTGATTGTGGTGCCGAACACATTTATGTAGCCGATGCACCTACGGCAATGCTAGCCTGGGAGGACCGCCACTTACGATACCGAGGGATAGAAACCAGATTGTGTCGCACTGCGGCTGCCACCACCACCGCTGCCCGAAAACAGTCAGGCAGCTGGCCCGCCATGCATTCCTACTGGCCGTCAAGCCAGAGATGGCGAACAGGCGCCAATAGCAACAAGAACACGCAGGAACAGACGTTTTATGTTGGTATATGTGTGAAACCATTGCTTTGTGTGCTTTTCAGAAAACTGAGTTTCTTGGAGTTAACAGCGCTGTGCTGATGTTACACAGCTTTACCTGTTGCTCCCTAGTGAGTAGTCAGTGGGTCGGCACCTGTATAGATATGGAGACACTTCTGAGGCCCTATGCTCCTTCTCGGCCACTGAGGCCTGCCGATGAAGGTAGTCTGGTGATGCCACCTTTTTTCTTGTGTAGCTGGTGGAACGAGCTGCCAACCTCCATTCAAAACTCTGACTTCCTGAAGCATTTGAAGAGCCTCCTGTTTGGTGAAATAGGAAGTGTACCTGCCTGGAATTTTGTTCTGAGCTCTTCACTTGTGATTGATTCACTTGACTTTGTGTCCCTTTGTCCTGTCACTCTTTGTCCCAAACAGCTCCCCAGACTGATGTTTACTCGATTATGTTGACCTCCTTTGTAAGTGGCTTTGGGTAAGAGTGTCTGCTAAGCAAAGAAATGTAAATGCATCCTCAAAATGGAACAAGTCTGTTGGGTTGAAGCCTCTGAGTAATCAGGTTGCGTTCTCTTTGCCGTTTGACTTCATGGCTGCTCCAGCTTCACCTTTTCCTTCCAGACGTAGGGTTTTCCGTGATCTCCATTCCAGTCCATTGCAGGCTGTTGCTATTCAGGGTGGATTCCAACTTTCTGATTTCAGGATGGTTCAGTGTTTCAGTTGTCTTTCTGATCTTGTGCCAATCAATTCTGTCAACTCGTCCTGTCACACTTGGCCCCAAGCAGTCCTCCATACTGATGTGTAACTGATTATTTGACCTCTTTTGGATAAAAGTGTCTGCTAAGCAAATAGATGTAAATGTAAGACATGCAGGTTAGGTGCATTGGCGATTCTAAATTGTCCCTAGTGTGTGCTTGGTGTGTGTGTGTGTGCGCACCCTGCAGTGGGCTTGCACCCTGCCCGGGGTTTGTTTCCTGCCTTGCGCCCTGTGTTGGCTGGGACTGGCTCCAGCAGACCCCCGTGACCCTGTAGTTAGGATGGATAATGGATGGATGTAAATAAATCCCTCCTCATTTTAACCCATTACACTTTCACCTGTACAGGTTGTTAAACCATAATAGGTACATGGATGCCATGTAAGTCTTGCCACCATTTGCTTGGAATTAAAATCCACAGGGTTCCTCCAGGCTGTGACAGTGCGGGTCCTGCTGTATGCCCCAACTTCCAGACTCGGGAGCCCTTGAACCCAACACCGTTGCTAATGTAACCAGATGAGTTGGTCTGATGGAGACAAATCAAATTGAGCAAGGGGATGGTTTATTAAAATCAGTCAAAAACAAAAAAGTGTTCAAAACAGTGCAGTGCAACAAAGTTCTATAAATTAATACATAATCCCTAAAAACAGTGAAAGGTGAAGGTTAAAATAATCCAAAAACAAATCCATTAAAACAAAGCAGTTTCATTTTAAAAACTCTGTGCCTTCTTTTAGCTGGCGGCTCCCCCACTTCTCCCATCGGGCTTTGCAACAGGGGAGTCGCCCTACCTGCAGGTCCAGCTGACCTTCTACACGTCCGCTTCTTTCCATCCCCTGGCTCTGTACGGCCCTTTTCCTGGACCAAGACTTGGGTTCCACCAACGTCCAGGGTGCTCGCATGGGGGTTCCAATCTCAAACCTCTGACTCCGTCTGCCTTCTATGTCTTGTATGGCGAGCCGTTCACATTCCTGATCACTTCTGCTCCACAGGACAGCTCAGCAGGAGCGACCACTTCTGAGTGCCCTGAGTGTCTGCCTTACACCTTACCAGGGCTCGCCTTCCAGCTGCCTACTTCCCAGCGAGCCTGCTCTCACTTGCTCCCGTACCGGCTCCTTCACCTCCTTCCTTCTTCTCTCTCTCTCTAACCTCTCTCTTTTTCCTGTTTTTTTTCCACCATTCGCACTCATGCTCTTTCTACTAATAGGGACGTGGCACGGGTGTGGTGATTAGCAGCCCCGGCATCAGTTATGGACACGGGCGATCACACACCTGTGCACTTCAGTGCGAAATGCCCATGCCGGCATCGTGCCCGGGAACCCCACGCCCCCTCCTTAAGCCATGATTACTTATTTAAAATGGCAAATAGCCATGGACCTCACTTTACCACACTGGCATCAGCGTGGCCTGTTGGCGACTCTCTATCAATCCCCTGCTCCTCTCTTCAGCCAGGGTTTGGTGCCCTCAAAATGCCATACGGCATCACAGTCCCTGTTTTACTTTGCCTCCATCCTGTTCCCAGCTTTCACCGGACTGCTTCATAGTTTGTGTGTCCCGTTAGGCCACGCACTTGAAAGGAGACCTTGGCCTCTGCTTGACACCCAGGGCCACCTCAGGTGTGACTCTGTCCACTGCTAACAGCACAGTGGAATTTAAAAATTCCTGTTAACAGAGGAATTTAACGCGGCGTTCATGGTGCTGGCGCATGCATTTCATTTGCAAATGAGGGCTTTATTCTTAATAAGCACAGGGCCGTCTTGTTTGATATGAAATATGTATTTAAAAAAGCCACCAAAACTCTCGGCTTGCCTGTCTACTTTGTTATCAGAGCCCCAGTTGCTTTGTGACTCCATTTGCATAATCAGTTTTTTGCAATTCTTGTTCGGCACCTCAGCTGATAATTACCATAACAACTCCCGTAGTCTTAACTACTTCCTTCAAATGATGGCGTCGACACCAATGTGCCTGTTATCTGCAGAGCACCACGGTATGCCCTGCTGACTTTGAGAAATTGAGCTGCGTGTTACAAGTTTTCCCACAATTAAAGACACCTTGAAAAGCTCTCCCTCCGCCAGGCAGTAGCGCCGTTTGCCCTCTTTATTTACGCATGCCTTTTTTATTTTGAAAGGTCTCCTTGTTAGCAAACACTCTGCAAAGGGACACAGCAAAGGGTTTAAACGGGATTGAGCAGAGAATCTTTTAAGTGATCGTTATTTGGTTGTGTTTTCAGGTTAAGAACAGGCAGAATTCACATAGCAAATGCTCTAACTCAGAAAGATGTTGTTGGCAGTTTGATTTATTTTTTTGTTTTGGACTCATTTTCAGTGAGCTCTGGGAAATCACAAAAGTGCACCCCTCGTCTCTTGTTTCGTATACTGGCACAGAGATTAAGCCTAAGATGGACAGTACAGTCCATTTGTCGGTCATTTGTTTAGCTACACTGTCACGATATCTCATCCAGATCCTCCTTAAAGGTTCTGCTTCAACTTCACGTCTTGGTAGTTTGCTCCAGAGTCCCACAATTCACTGCCTAAAGAAGTCTGTCCTGACTTAGGTCCCCCTTAACTCCCGCTGGTGTCCTCAAGTACGTGAAGTTGGAAGAATTCTGCTGGAATAACGCAGAGAATATTAAAGGGCTGGATTAAATGTCCACATAGTCTCCTCTGCTCGAGACTAAACAGCTTTAATGTTTGGAGTTTGTCGGGGTAGGACATGTCCTTAAGTCCTGGGATGTGCCTGGTTGCTCTCCTCTGCACACAGCTTCAAGTGCTGCTATGTCTAATTACCAGGATCCATTTTGTCTCCCTTCCTGAAGACTGAAGTCACATATGCAACTCATCTTCCCCATTCTGTGGTAGTAATGACCTTCACCCCCTGGGTGACCCACAATTCCTCATTCCGGGGTGCATAACTGGCTGTATTCCATCCATTCATCCATTATCCAACCCGCTATAGCCTAACTACAGGGGTGCGGGGGTCTGCTGGAGCCAATCCCAGCCAGCGCAGGGCGCAAGGCAGGAAACAAATCCTGGGCAGGGTGCCAGCCCACCACAGGGCACACACACACACACACACACACCAAGCACACACTAGGGACAATTTAGAATCACCAATGCATGTAACCTGCATGTCTTTGGACTGTGGGAGGAAACCCACGAAGACGCAGGGAGAACATGCAGACTCCACGCAGGGAGGACCCAGAAAGCGAACCCGGGTCTCCTAACTGCGAGGCAGCAGCGCTACCACTGCGCCACCGTGCCGCCCACTGACTGTATTCGTAATTGTAATTTCTTTTAGAAAACATGTAACACAACAGAAATTAAGAGGTCAGATCGACGTCCTCTCAACAAATTAGATCATGCACACTTTTTGTTCTTTTATTCCACTTACGGGAATTCCGTTTTTGCAAGCCTGTGTGACTGAATGAACTGACCAAGGGTTACAGGCAGTCAGGAAAGCAGATTTTGTGGTACAGAGTGCAGATTCTTTTTGATAGGAACCAAGGAAGATTGGATCTTTCTTGATATGCATCATGGGTGTTTATTTCCATCGTTAGGTGTGCTTCCAGTGTTGCTAGGGGCGTGGCCACTGCAGTCGGGACAGATACGTAATCAACACGATGGCTCTGAGTGCAAATCCTCATCCGATCTGCAGATACCAAATTTCTAAGTTTATCATTGTGCTCTTTTCTCACAAGTACTTTTGGTTTCGACCCTCTTGTTCTCTCGACATTGATTATTGTCTCCTGTATTGGGCTTTGCTCTCATTTCACATTATATTTTTTTTTTGTTTTGTTTTGTTTTTTATGTGCATCTTCCGGTTTCTGTTTGAAAGTTTATCTGCCAGTTTGTTGACAGAGTACAACAATTTCGTAAGAAACCCGCCAAGTGTTTCGTCTAACACCAACACAAGCTGTGCTTGAGCAGAAACCAGTTACTTACATGGCCAGTGCTGCGGCAGTCGAGGACCATACTGGAGTTTTACATGGTAGCCGAGTGGAAACGTCAGCGTGACAGACCAAGCAACGTGTGGGCTGGAATGACTAGAAATGAGATAAAGTTTGGAAGACCTGGAGGACCACCCATGAGATGCTCCAAAGGCATCACATTGAGAGTATGGCGCCACTCTAAGCAAATGGTTTTCAGGCTTTTTGACAAGTGGAGACCATTTTGAGTTTTAGGATCCCTTCACGGACCCCCATGGAGTGTCAAGCAGCTCAATTGATGAACTTTCAGCCGAAGGGCTTCCCCCTTTTGAGCAGCTTGACCAGCTAACCATAGACAGAAGTGCAGGTCGCTTCCGGATTCACTTTTGGAAGAGCTCTGTGGACTGGCGACATTTCATGAAAATAACATTAATATACTTGATATGCCTGGCATTTTGTGGACCACCAGTGGTTGGGAAACACTGCTCTAAGGAGGACTGCACAAGAAGAAAAAGAAGCAAGGTGGCAAATGTGAATGGTCATTGTATTACTGGCAACTGTTGGTGATGATAGCATATGACAACGTTAATAAAAAAATGAAAGATTATTTTACATAACGGCTTACCCAAGAGCGCTAGGACCTTTGCTAACATGCAGTTATATTTTTTTAAATTTGGAGACATGCCAGGCTAAGTGATTTGCTCAAGGCTGCACTGCCGGGTTAAGCCTGTAATCTTTTGGTGTAATGTTTAGTCACTTGGCCACACTTCCTTTTAGTAAGAGTGCTCCTTTGATGCTGTGGCTTCAGCCTTATCTTAAAGATAATTTCTTGTAAAGTGCTTTTTTATATTTATTCTTTCTAGTTTCTTTGTGGATTGAACTTTGCGCCCATTTCATTTATACTGTATTCCTATGCCACCCTTGGCGCCAGTTCTTCTGCTGTGAGATCATTCCCGCCATTTACTGAACCCGATTCTTCCTTATAATCAGTGGTTCCCAAATCTTCCGATGCCCCACACCCCTAGAAAATGTCCAATTTATGTTTGCACCCCCTAGAGAAGTAATATCACATTTGAAGGTGAAGAAATCAAATTTCTAGTGTTTGAACCACATTCAGTACTGCATGTAAACAAATTGAACTCAGAAAAATAAAATTTTAGCTCAGTGCATAAAATTTATGTATAATTTGAACAACGTACCTTTATAATCTCAATAATCTTTTAAGTGTGAAGCATAGTCACTTGATTGACAATCTGAGCATCAAGGTATCCTGTGAAGCATCGAGCGCAACGACGAAATGACACACGATCAACGATTGAGGTGTTTAGGGCTTTGGAGACCCCTGTGAAGCAATGAAACACAGTCGATAAGCTTTGTCCCCCGATAACACCATCACTGCAGCTCAAAAACAGACACGCCGCACAGTTAAGATTGCTGCGCTACTGACAGGACCACCAGCAGGAGAGACAAGATGAGTATAAGCAGCGCAGGTGTTGCATCCAATTCAGTCCCCCCCTTGCCCAAAGGCAAGAAATGTCAGTCAAACCTTGAAATCAGTGATGCTTCATGATCAAGACTTCTACAAAGAAACCAATACCAGACCTCGCCCTTCTCTACGGGTCATTGCAAGGTCCAAATTCCGTTCTCTTCAAGGAAGGGTACCCTCGAGAATGTGTATTTTTTGTGGCTCATTCACAGGTGACAGTTGCAGGCAAAGTGCTTGATTGTTGTCACTCAAGTTTGAAGAAACAGAACACAGCCGTCCCCTCTGTCGCACCCCTTAAAATGCAATCACTCACCCCCCTATAGGCGTGGGCACCCCTGTTAGGAACCGCTATTTTAGTGAGTACAAAGGAAGAACCAACCATAAGACAACTGGAGTTTTGAGTTTCTGATCAACTTGTACTTAAATTGGCTTTTAAAAAGTTTATGGGCCTCTTCACTTTTTCAGATTTTCTCATGCAGAAGTCTTGTGCTGACATCAATTAAATTCAGTTCATCAAACAACACTCAGTAGCTCGTAATGACCAAGTGAAAATAGGATTTTAGAAATGTTTGCAAATGTATTTAAAATTAAAAAAAATAAATATAGAAATACCACATTGATGCAAGTACGCAGACCCTGTGATAAGACATCCTATTCTGTTGATTGTTGTTGAGAAGACTCAGCGCCTCATTTGGAGTCCACCTGTGGTCAATGCAGTTTTTTGGACAGGATAAGGAAAGGCGCACACCTGTCCACAGAAGGTCCAGTCGCGAGGTCAAAGGTTATACCGTTATAGTTTAGATTCAGGATTGTGTCACTCCAGATCAGGGGAACACTACAAACAAATTGGCAGGGTTGAAGGTTCCCAAGACCAAAGTGGACTCCATAATTCTCTATTGTAAGAAGATTGGAACAACCATAACTCTTTGTAAGATGGCTAGAGAATTGTGGAATTGGGGGGAAAGGGCCTTAGTAAGAGAGGGGGCCAAGAACTCGATGGTAACTCTGGCTGACCTCCAGAGAACCTGTTGTAGAGATGGGAGAAACTTCCAGAAGGATAGCCATCACTGCAACACTCAACTAACCTGGGATTTGTTTGTTGCAGAGTGGCCAGTGGGCACATGGTATTTGTAAAATGTCACCTAAAGGACTCTCGAACTGTGAGAAATAAGATTCTCTGGTTTGACAAAACAACAATTGAACAGTTCCACCCATCACGCAGGTCACTTGCACAATACCATTCCAATGACTCTCAAACTGTGAGAAATGAGACTCTCAGGTCCGATGAAACCAAAATTAGAACAAGGCACAGGTCATCGACTGCACAATACAATTCCAGCAGTGAAGCATGGTGGTGACAGCATCCTGCTCTGCGGTTGTTTGTCAATATCGGGGACTGAGCAACTAGTCAGGGTTGAATGAAAGCTAAAGAGAGCAAAGTATGGAGCTGTCCCTGCTCCAGAGCACTAAGGACCTCAGACTGGGCTGAAGATTCAACTTCCAACAGGACAATGACACTAATTACAAAGCAAAGGCATCATAGGAGTAGCTTAGAGACAAACCTGGGACTGTCCTTAAGTGGCCCAGCCAGATCCCCCAATCAGAACATTTCTGGAGAAACCCGAAAGTAGCAGCCCGAGAGGATCTGCAGTGAAGGATGGCAGAAAATCCCCAGGTACAGGTGTGTGTGAAACTTGTCATGTCAGACCCAAGAAGACTCTCAGCTGGAATCATTGCCAAAGGGGCTTCAATGAAGTACTGAGGAAAATGTCTGAATACTTGAGTTAGTGGAAACGTCCTAACGTCCTGTTTTGGCTTTGTCATTCTGGGGTACTGAGTGATGCTGGACATGGGGGGAGGATGGAGGGAGGATGAACTCAAGGCTGACCCATAACAAAATGTGAGCAAAGGGAAGGGGTCTGAAGACTTTCTGAATCCACTCTTATGTCTTTTGGATGTGGGACGAAACAGAGGAATATGTGAAGTGCACAAACACAGAGAGCTTCACGCAGGCCGTGAAGCAGGTTAGGGATCGAACCCAGGTCTCTGGAGCGTTGAGGCAGCCATGCTTACTACCGCAGCACTGTGTCACCCTTGGCCGATGAATAAATTACCTCATTGCAGCCTTCTTCCTCCTTACCTTAACTCTCAGGTGAGCCACTCTGTCAGCAAGGCTAAAATAATAAAATGCCTTCATTGCCTGCTGGCCGGGAGAAGCTTCATGTAATGACTCCCTGCGTTCCACTCCCCTTAGCCCACTTATTTATTTATTTCATTTTTTCCGTTGCTTGCAGCAGAGTGAAAATGTGTTTTAGCATTTATTTTTATAAGTCTCCATCCGTCAAAGTCATAGCCGACCTTAACTCGAGAGGGCGTCCCACATGGGATCCTGTCAGTGATGAAAGGCCAAGTGTGCACACCTCAGGCAGGACCTTCCCTCTGCACGGCGGTTAACTGCTGCACCCTGACCTGTGTGTGGAGCTTCAGGAGGAGCTAGGAAAGCTGCCGACGCTGGGTCACATGCATTTGCCATGTCATTAAGCATCGACTTTGACTCCAGCAGATAAAACGCGGTATGAGAAATGGTCTGTGGCGTGTATGACAGCAGATGAGCCGCTTTGTCACGTCAAAGACTGCAAATTCAAACATGGATTGATTGTGTCCATAGCAGAAGTAAACCAGGATTCTGGTGGTGAACCCCTCACAGGCTGCAAATGGTTGTCTGTTCTTAACATCAGAGGTGAAATCATGCGTGATTTGAAAGTTCATATTTACTGTAATTGGAACGACAGGGTGGTGGATGGTCAGCACTTTTTTCTTTAAATACCTCTTTCCATATGAAAATGTTCAGCTGGTTCCATTGCTCCAGATGAAAAGGTTGTCCTGAAGGTGTCTTCTACCATTTATAAAGGTCACATTAGCCTTCCAAGAGTGTATTAAACGACCTAAAGGTCCCCACGTGTCTTGTTCTATTTGAAAAGGTCCAGTAGGCCCCAGTTCTGCAGGGTCTTCTTCCTGAGTCTGTTCCTTTTCATTTTTTTTTAATTTAAGTACAAAACCCCAAGAATCTCTTACTGCTCTAAATTTCATCTCCCATACAAAAAGACCTGGAAGTCCTCCTCAAGATACCATAAAGTAAACTCAGTTCTGCCAGGGGTCTTCTTCACTATGAGAGCGTCCAGGCAGCCCCAGTTCTGCGGTGTCTTTTTTCCACATGTAAAACTCTTAATACGTCCCATTCCTCTTCATCTTTTTTAAATGCTGTCACGCGTGCCCATCAGAGGGTTGTCTTCTTGACTCAGCTGAGGTATGTAATACCTGCCTGAATCGAGAGGGGGCACCACTGCTAAACTCGTTACCTGTTTCTACCTCCACAGCTTCCACGATTTAGGTGGGCCAAGTCTTACAATGGCGGGCATCCCTGGAAGAAGGCGTCTCACTTTGAGTCGAGCCAAAGCAGAGGATGGAACTCCAGAAAACGTCAAGGCCCGCTCAATGCAGGAGCACGTTTGAGGCAAGAGGAGGCTACGCTTCTGTGTGTTTGTTTTGTTTTATTGGAAAAATTAAAAGGGGTGACCCGGGTTGCGTCCTGACATTTTGTCTCTGACCGGGCTTTTATTACCCGTTTAGTGCTCTAAATTACAGGATGCAGTCTACCAGGTGCCTTATTCCATATTAGAAACCTCATTCTGTCAGGGTCTCCTTTCTTATGAAAACGTCCAACAGGACTCATTCCTTCAGATTTCTCTCCCACATTGGTGGTCCTATTTTTTCGAGAGTGTTTTCCCTTGTAAAAAACACCACAGTACTTTGCTCCTCCAAATGTCATCTTCTGTATGAAAAAGACCAGCAGACCAACAGCTTGTCCTCCGAGTGTCTGCTTCTGCTGGTCCACTTCTTCGAGGAGTTCTCTTCCTCATGAAGAATGCAAAACGGCCTCCATCACCAAAGTGCCAAAATCTAGCAGGTCCCATTTCTTCTGGCACCCTTTATATCCCTTTTAAAGAGATCTGTGTGTCATCTCCTTTGTGAAAAAGATCAGTAAGTAGTCCTTTGAGGGTCTGCCTCCCTTTTCAGAGGCCAGCCAGGTACAGTGTCCCTTCCAATTCCACAACATTCCATTTTTTTTCCGCTTGTGAATAAACAAAAGAAAAGATCAAACAGGTCCTGCTCCTCCTGGTGACATCTTTCAGATATAAAAAAGAAAAAACAAAAACGCATTGGTGTGCTTTTCTAGCAGGTGCCACTTCTCATCCAACACTTCACCAGGCAGTCTTTTGTGTGAGTAAGCTGTGGAATTTGTAGCTCTGCTGCGATGTTCTTCTGCATAAATAAACCCTGTAGGGCCTACTGGATTAAATACCGTTTCCTACTTAATTGTTCAAGTGGCTGAAGACATGAATTAAAAAAGCATGTGGATAACTGCGGTGTCTCCCCGTCCGCCCTTATTGCGTACTGTAAGTTGTGTGCTGCACACTGTGCTTTACGCAGGGCGCTCTCCAAATCAATAAGTAACTACTCCATGGCTGGGCTGCCTTTTCTCTGCATCTCTTTATCTGACACCATCCGGCTGTTCATTTTCTCTCCTCGCCTCTGCTGCACGCTGCCACACCCCTGTGTTTCACATGCACTTTAGATCTTTGTGCTTGTCTGAGCGCTCGTTGTGTCACCACTTAATGTGACCGCAGCTCCGTCGTCTCCTTCTGCTGTGTTATGTAATGCTGTGTGCACAGCTGTCGCTCTATCGGGGTCCAGCCTGGCCATTCCCACATGTGAGTGTGCAGTGCAGGTGAGTGCTGTGTTACTACATTCAAAGAGGTTCGTCTTTGCGGAGGCAGGCTGGCCATCTAGCGATACTGATGGAGAAAGGCCACTCATAAAGAGAGAGGCAGAACCTGTGGCCACCGTGCCATGTGGTATGTGCCATGGCTAGGTGCCTTCTTACAGTTACAACTATAGCCTTGGCTTTTGTGTGTGTCTGTGTGTAGATATATAAATATATAAAAGCATGGGTTCGTGAAACCCTGGCCAGGGTGGATGTTTTCTTGCCCAGCTGAGAAGTAGTGATAAAAGAAAGATGTGGATGGACAGGCATATCGACCGGGTTGGTTAGTAGTACCTTTCTTGGTCGTTAGTCTATTATGAGAGGTGTGTGCTCCCACAGAACACTGTGTGCCCTCTGGTATGGCGCCTGTTTGGACACCCTCAGGGCTGTAAAAGTGTTGTAGTTTTGCCGGGCAGCCCTGTTTGGGTTCTTGGATGCCATTAGGGGGAGCTGTTAGGAGCAGGCCCCCCGTTACAGAGAGTTTCCGCCAGACCTGGAAGTGCTTCCATGTGGCACTCCTGTTGTGCTGGAAGTACTGCAGGGTTCAACTCAGCTCGGGGGTCAGAGTCAGGAAGTGGACAAGACTTGTCTGGAGGAGAGTGGAGGTGGAAAAGGAAAGAAAAGAAATTGTGAAACCTGCATTTGGTTTAATAAATATATATTTCTTTGAATATTTGACTGTGAGGCATTACTGCGTGATATATATACTCTAGAGAGACAGAGAGGATAATGTCCCTATACATCTACTGTATATATACATATATATATACAGAGGTGGGTAGAGTAGCCAAAAATTGTACTCATGTAAGAGTAGCGTTATCTTCAAAATAATATTATTACTCAAGTAGAAGTAAAAAGTAGTCATCCAAAAAATTACTCAAGTAAGAGTAAAAAAGTACTTGGTGAAAAGACTACTGAAGTACTGAGTAACTGTTTGAACATAATAAATGATTTATTTTTTAGAAATGTTGTAATAAGACAGACAAAAATATAAATTAATGTGCAAATTCTGCTATTTCCAAATAATAAAATAAAACAATGAGTAAAAATAAATCACATCTTTACAAAATAAAGATGCACAAATAACACAAAGTTCCAAATCTCAGTTTTTCACAACAAAGCTTTCGAAGCCAATACCTACAGTAGGTAACATGTATGTTTGAACAGTGCAAACTACTTACAGTGACAAGATATACTGTACAGTGACAGCAGAATACTGCATATGCACTTTATGGTGTAGCGGGTCCGCGGCTTAAAAAAAAAAAAAAATAAGGCCAGTTTCAAATCTATAAAGCCATGTCACTCTCCGTTGGCACAATTGCACGACCGCGGGGAGTTAATGAGGTAGTTAGAGCGAGTCGCACCTGCACGTGCAGGTCCGATCATTCTCAATTGATTTATTGGCTTCCTGCGGCGTGTGATTAAGGCCCACGGAGACGGGAGTTTATATATACGGGTCAGCACAAAAAAGAAGGGGGAATCAAAGAAAAAGAGAAGAAACATGAAGTTAAAAGACATGCAAGGCAGGCTTGGGAATGACGATCTGGTTCTTGCAGTGAAGCTGTGACCGTTTAGCAGTGAATAGGAGCCTTGCATGACTAAAAAGTCTCTCACAGTCTGCAAGACGCAGGAAGTTTGTGTGTGGTCATGTGACTGCATGGCTACGTCTGATTGGTGAAACAGTCATGCAGTAGATCCACTGCCAAATTCTTTCTTGCAAAAATATAGTTTAATGCATAAATGGAAAAAAGTAACGAGTCGAGCGTTGCCAAATGTAGCGGAGTAAGAGTAGCGTTTCTTCTTCACAAATGTACTCAAGTGAAAGTAAAAAGTAATGTGCAGTAAAACTACTCTTAGAAGTACAAATTTTTTAAAAAGTTACTCAAGTAAATGTAATGGAATAAATGTAACTCGTTACTACCCACCTCTATATATATATATAAATATATATGTGTGTGTGTGTGTGTGTGTGTGTATATATATATATATATATATATATATAATATGTATATGTATATATACACACACACACAGGGGTAGGCAAAAGTAAGGTTACAGTTATTCATATGGAAAAAGACATGCAGGTTATGCTTATTATAATAGGTTTATTAACTCCAATGAATCTCTCAATGGCACAGTGGAGTTTGGCACTGCAGTCTCATAAGTGCTCAAATTGCCAGCCTCACGTACTCACAACTGCAAACCTACTTTTGCCCACCCCTATATATATATATATATATATATATATATATACATACAGTGGAACCTCGGTGTGTGTCTCTCGCGCGCGTCTGTGTGTGTGTGTCTCTCGCGCACGCGTCTGTGTGTGTGTCTCTCGCGCACGCGTCTGTGTATGTGTGTCTCTCGCGTGCACGCGTCTGTGTGTGTGTGTCTGTCTCACTCGCGCGTGTCTCTGTGTGTGTGCCTCTCTCGCGCACGTCTGTGTGTGTGTGTGTGTCTCTCTCTCTCTCGCTCTCGCTTGCTGCACGGAGAGACTGAACACATGCGGAAATCATCGGCGTGCACAAACCGAAAGGGAAACTGGCTTGCTCGTATACCAAGTGTGTGGTCGTGAACAGATGCAAAAGTTTGGTAAACTTTTTGGTCATAAACCAATTTGTACATGTTCCGAGACGTTCGTGAACCAAGGTTCCACTGTATATTCTAGGGGGCTCTGCCCCCTGCTTGCTTCGCTCGCCCACCCCCATGTTTGGTTTACCGGATATACAATTTAAAGAGATTGTAATTTTCTTGTGAATTATTACATATGCATTATTTTCACTTTTACTTTAAAAACTTTTGTAAAAACAATACTTGTCCTTTATTTCCGGCCCCTGGCGCGGTTACATCTCTTTCTCACAGGACGTATAACGCTGCTCGCGTTGTGAAGGGGGGGGGGGCGGCTGAACGCAAGCTAAAGATATGCCGTCAGATCATCTGCTGTCTTTCTGCTGCTGGCGAGCTGCCTGTTCTGCTTGTCGCATGTTGTTGTTTTAAGAGCTGGGAGCACATGATGCGTGTCTGCCAAATGCAATCCAACAACTGTTAGGTTTGGTGTCTGTGAACTTCTTTTAAATGATGGCTTAGTTGTCCTTTATTTCCGACCCCGGGCGTGGTTAAATTATTTTTTGTGCAGGACGTATAACGCTGCTCCCATTGTCCGAGGGGTGAGTTGGGGGTTTGCGAGAATTGCGAGACGGGCAGCTCAACAATATTTTTAAAGCCTGTACAGCTGCTGATCCTTTTGCTACTTTGTGTCTCTGCTGCTTGTGTTGTGATCGCTTCTCCGTGATCATAAATATACACCTCACCGAATTGTGTTTTCTTTTAAATTAAACTTGTCGTTGCTTTAACTGTTGCGGGTCCACAGATTCTCATACTGTATGTTCCATTATTGTGTAAATCTACGTTTTGTGCATTGAATGATGCAAATGTGAAAATACTCTTCTTCTGTTCTTTTCCTTTTATTTCTGACCTCGCTTTGACCTGCTATTTTTTCAATGACACCTGGTCCTGATTAATTTCCTTTTTTTTGTGATAATGCCATCTTTTATTCGTCAACGTTTTATTTATAACATATTGTCCATTATATGCTTTATATGCACTGAGACACCTGTATCGGTGGTGTGTGCTGCCTCCCATTACACTACTGATTTTTTTTTTTTTTTGCCAATTCTCTTTCGTATCGCGGGTCTTTAAAATGTCTTTCGAGAACTTCTGAGAAGATCACGTCTCGTTGCCTGGCTTTTACATTCCAGGATTTTCTTTTATATAGTAAGCGGCCGGGTCTTCTTTTGCCGCTTACCATCCCTAGCATGACCGATTTTTCTAGCGAATTTGATCGCATTATATGGCCGAAATAGGTCAGTTTGAGTCTAGTGATTTTCCCGTCTAACGAGATGTCCGGCTTTATGCGCTCTAGCACTTCTTTGTTTGTTACTCTCGCTACCCATGGAATGCAGAGTAGCTTTCTCCAGCACCAAAGTTCAAAACTGTCGATCTTCCTTCTTTCGGCTTTTTTCAGGGTCCAACTTTCACATCCATACATGGTTATTGGAAAAACAATTGCACGGACTAGCCTGCATTTAGTGGCAAGGCTAATATCTCTGCTTTTCCAAATTTTTTCCATGTTTAGCATTGTACTTTGGCCGAGCGCTATTCTTCTTTTTACCTCTGAGCAAAGTTCTTCGCCCCGGTCGATGTTTGAGCCTAGGAAAGTAAATTCCTGAACACATTCTATTTCCTCATCGACGATTTTTATTTTGATGTTGTTGACTCCGGTCGTCATTATTTTCGTCTTTTTTAAGTTCAATTGCAAACCCATTTTTTTGCTTCCGTGCTTGATTTTCATTATCAAATCCTCAAGTCCCTTTTTTGATTCAGCCAACAAAGTACTATCGTCAGCGTATCGGAGATTATTAATGTTCCTTACGCCGATTTTTACTCCAATTTCTGACTCCTCCAGTCCTGCCTTCCGCGTGATGACTTCCATGTACAGATTAAACAGAAAGGGGGAGAGGATGCAACCTTGTCGCACTCCTTTTCTACAGTGGAACCATTCAGTGTCTCCGCATTGTGTCCAAACTGTGGCTTCCTGCTTGGCATATAACGATCTGATCAACTTAACCAGATGCGGTGGTACACCCAAGTCTTCTAAGGCTTTCCACAGTTTCATATGGTCAACGCAATCAAATGCCTTCATGTAGTCTATGAAGCACAGGTAGACCTTCTTTTGATATTCCCTAAATTTTTCAATGATCCAACGCAGGTTTGCGATGTGGTCACGAGTGCCGCATCCACGCCTGAAACCTGCTTGTAAGTCGGGCGATTCTATCTCGATTGTTCACCTCAGCCGCTCCTGTATGATCTTTAGGAGCACTTTGCTCGCATGTGGGATCAGAGCTATTGTGTGATAATTCGAGCAATCTCGGGTGTCACCTTTTTTCGGTAACGGAATAAATATGGATCTTTTCCAGTCCCTCGGCCATTTGCCGGATTCCCAGATCTTTTGACACAGGGTCGTGATGACGGCCGATGGTACAGGGCGCAATAATTCCACTGGTATGTTATCTATGCCCGGAGCTTTGTTCTTAGCAAGCTGCTTGATGGCCCATGCAACTTCCGCTTCCAAGATCGTTTGTTCTAATTCCAGCGCGTCATCGTTCTGCGAAGTCCCGGGTTCATTTTCGCATGCGTACAGCTCTTCAGTGTATTCTTTCCACCTGTGCCTTATACCTTGCTGGTCGTATGCTTCGGTTCCGTCCTTGTTTTTGATTGTTCCTTTATGAGCGGAGAAAGGCATTCGGATGTTCTTCACCTGAGCGAATAGATGCCTCGTGTGACCTTCAAGCAATTTTCCTCGAGCTTTTTGCAGTGCTTATTCCAGTATGCTTCCTTATCTTTCCTGGCGGCTCTAACATTCAGAGCAAATAATTTTTTTTATAAAGCGCATTTAAAGCAATATATGTGTTGGCCAAAATACTATACAAATAAGATATAAAGGCAAGGAAAGTGACAACAAAGTTACAAACCTTAAAATCATTATCACAAACTCATAATAACGTAAAGCAAAGATCAAATTAAAAAAATGCATCATTTAAAAAGAGTAATGTAAGTAGCAGATCTATCTATCATAAAGTGCCTTTCATATCTATCTTTCTATCTATCTATCTATCTATCTATCTATCCATCCATCCATCCATTTTCCAGCCCATTGAGTCCGAACACAGGGTCACGGGGGTCTGCTGGAGCCAATACCAGCCAACACAGGAACCAATCAGGGGCAGGGTGCCAACCCACCGCAGGACACACACACCCACACACCAAGCACACACTAGGGACAATTTAGAATCGCCAATCCACCTAACCTGCATGTCTTTGGACTGTGGGAGGAAACCGGAGTACCCGGAGGAAACCCACGCAGACACGGGGAGAATATGCAAAGTCCACGCAGGGAGGACCCGGGAAGCGAACCCGGGTCTCCTAACTGTGAGGCAGCAGCGCTACTGCACCACCGTGCTGCCCCATCTATCTATCTATCTATAAATATAGTTTGTATGTATATGCATCATTACAGTGCTCTCAGATTTTTAATGAAGTGTTCTATGTAACAATAAATGGTATGGAAAAATCTAAATTCTCTGCAAGTTTACAATCTTCATGGCGTGTGTTCACTCTTTCCTTGTATCCTTGTGGACTTGCTCTCTGAGAGCCCTGTGGATTCATCTGAAAGACGTGTTTTAGATTAACGGATGAGTCTAAAGAGGCTCGATGCATGCCCTGTAACGATCGGGTGTCCTGTTCGTGGCTGGTAACTGCCAATACTTGAGTGCAGTGTGGTGTGGGCCTCTGTGATGTGGTGTAGTGTAGTGCAGAATCCTGATGTGTTACAATGCTACATTTTAATGTCTTCTGCAGTGTTGCAGTCAGCTGGATTGTAGTAGACACAGTGGTATACTAGGGCTTAGTGAAGAATTCCGTAGTACAAAGGTAGCATTTTGCGATGTCTCGTGATCTGCTATAATGTGTTGTAGTGCAGCACGTTGTAATGTGGTTTATTGCTGCACCCTTTAGATCCCGCAGGATCGCAGGTCTTCTTTCTAGCCATTCTTTAAATGAGTAACCAGCTAGTGTGAACCTGATAAGAGTTTCATGCTGTAACAGTCTTTTAAGCACTGCACTCAAGTTTTTCCAAAAGATGTCAAACCTATGGCCAGAAAAGGCAACTCAAAGTGCGGAACAGAAACGTGTTTGGTCCTGGGTATGCCAGTTAGTAACTTGCTCCAAATTGACTCGCACCTAATAGTGAAAAAAGCAAAATACCTTACAACTTCAGTCTGTTACAGTACGTGCTGTTCTGCAGTATGAAGTTCTGTTTGCTCTGATCTGCTGTTTATGAACTCTCAGGTATTTTTGTTTTGAATAAAAAATAATATAAGCTTTATGTGTATTGTAATTTGTAATTTGTCCTGACCCAGACTTTACAGTCGTTATTTTTGTATTGAAATGTTCATAGCCACCAGTAGATGGAGTACGGATGTTATGTCTGGGCAGATGAGATTTGGAGCGGCCAGGAGAAGAACGTGATATCAAAATGGGTCAAAGAAAGTTGTGTGTCAAGGCCAAAATGAGGAGCAAGAAACAAAGTCAAGGACACAAACACAAACAAATGAAGCACAAAGATTTTAAGCAAGCAATAGAAGTTTATTTTTTCGGCAGCTCAGATAGAGAAAGATTGGTCTGGAAGAGTTTTTTCATTTGTTATATCCGATGTTCTTTCTTGGTCGTACTGGAAACACCATGTTTCGTCACCCGCAGTGACCCTGTTAAACGTACTCACTTGGAAAAAAAGGTCAGTTACAACTGAAGCCACCGCTGGTTGTTCATCTCACAGGAGTTGAGGCACACAGGCAACACCACATGACCATCCTGGGAATTAAATTATATCTGCATTGTAAGAGGTGACCGGGCAGGCAGACAACACAAAGAAGCCAAGAAAGGTTGGGGTAACACTCTGGTAACCCCGTTTAGTTATTAACTAAACAAAAATGTTCTCTCCTAATGGCTAATGTTGTGGTTGCTGTTAGGAGCTTTTGTCCTCTGTGGTAGTCAGTATAGCATCTGACGCCACCTTCCGGTAAGTGGCTCGCTGTAAGTGGTGGAGACCAGAAGGGGCGGAGTTGTTCTCAGGTGGTAGGGTGGAGTTGTTCTCCACCAGTAGGGAGGAGTTGTTCTCAGGTTGTAGGGTGGAGTTGTTCTCCACCAGTAGGGAGGAGTTGTTCTCAGGTTGTAGGGTGGAGTTGTTCTCCACCAGTAGGGAGGAGTTGTTCTCAGGTTGTAGGGTGGAGTTGTTCTCCACCAGTACACCAGAGTTGTTCTCAGGTGGTGGGGCGGGGTTAGTCATCCCTCTGGGGGACTATTTCTTGGCTGCAGATGAGGAAGGAGAAGATAATGCTAACAACAGCTCTCTACTTCATTCCACGGTGGTATCGTTTACCTCATCAGAGTGAGGAAGGTGGTCCCCAGAGGCACATACTTGAATATACATACATTAAGAGAGAGAAACAGACATTACAAGGCCACCCCTGTACCCTAATTAACCAAAACTGCCACCAAAAAATATCCATGACAAAGTAGGTTTCTTAGTAAAATAAGTCAGATATCACCAGGAGGTTCCTTTTTAGAAGAGTGTCATTAAGTATCGTTGAAAAACTGAGGGTGTTTATGCCCCCTGAAGTTCAAACAAACATAAAAGGGCCTTTTCCAACTTAAACTAACTCAACCCCTTGGTACCTCAGGCTTGCTTTGATTGCAAGCCGTCCATAACCTCAGTAGCTTTGACTCCAGTGATGAGGGTTGAAAGAATCTCCCATTTCTACTTTGCTCCAACCAGACTCCCAGATGGGAAGCATTCCAGGGGTACTTCCAACGTTTAGTTACATAACCAGAAAGCAGCTCCAAGTCAGCCAGGAGCCCATAAGAAGTGCCAAGCTCTTTGTCCGGAGCTTCATCCAGTGACCCCGAGGACTTTGCTCCTTGGTCAGCCCATAATAACTCCATATCCCATGAACACTTGCAGGAGTTTAGGCAGGTGCTGCCAACTGCTGTCTTGGGGAACTGAGAGATAACATTTGATCTCCCTACTAGAGTCGATTCAATCCAGTTGTGTTTCTTTTCATATAGCTCGCTTCACAGTGATGTAACAACTTCACAGGTAGATGCAAACTTTATAGATTACTAATTCCATAATGAGTGCACAGAAAGACACAGAGTTTTTGAACTGTCAAGGAGAGGAAAACATTCTGCAGCATCCTTCTTAAACTCTTTTCTTCCTGCCATCCCGTCCATGGCACTTCAGTCCACAAGCCTTCAATCTCATGCGTTATTTATAAAGAGAAAAAAGAAATAATAATAATCAAAAAAGCAAGAAAGAAACATCCTTGGATCATTTCCGATTAATCCTGTAAGTCACCTTTTTGGTGTTGCGACCCACCCTTTCCCATATAATTTCCCCTGGGTGAGTTTAGCACAGTTGTCAGAGCTGGGTTTTGGGGGGTGTTTCATGACCCACTGCCGTTATAAACAATAGCGACTTGTGACCCGCAGGTGGCAGCCCATGACAGTAATGGTGGTAACAGAGAAAAGGAAATTCAAAAACTCAAAGCCGAATGCTGGAGAAACTAAACCTCTCAGGAGCCACAGTGTTCAGTTGTGAAAGGTGCCATATAAATAAAATTTATCATCAATTATTATTACCCTTATCCCTCAATTGTTGAAGAATAAAAAAAATGTCAACATTGGCCATATGGCTCCCCTGCCCCTCTTTGCAATTCTGTATTATGTTTTGTAGTCACTTTCTGGAGGTCAGATAAGGCTACATTTTTATTCTAGCGTTAATGTAGCGATTACAGTACCAGAATTGGGGCGTTCACACCTTAAAGCCACTTACTGGATTAATCCGATAGTCAATGGCCAATCACATGACAAACATTAATAGCATTATAGGTCAAGGAATTAGCAGACAAACCTGATTTGCTACAGGGGGCACTGCATTATGGTCTTGTGTCACACTGCACAATTAGTCTGGAGTGGGCGGAAGTCATTTTAATTACATTGTGGTGTAGCGGAATGCGCTGAAGTGCAACAGAATGGAGTCGGTTAAAGCAGATTTTTACGAAGTGCACTGCCAAGTAGTAAATAATGCTGTATAAATAATTAGGAAAGGTATGTGGAGAGGATACAGGGCAGTTAAACTGAAAAGAGTGTAAAAATGCACAACACAGCTAACACTTTAGTCAAACGTTTCAGGTCCTTTTGTTCTCACTGTCACCGAGCAGAGAGTCACTGATTCCTGCATCTCATGGCCCTGCCTTTCAGATTCCCGTTGTAAAAGTGGAATGTTGACTTTCCATTTACCTTGGAGCTTTAAAGCAATAAAGCCCACAAATCAGATATGGCAGATTACAGTTTAGGGCAGTGAAGATAAAGCAATAAAAAATGATAAGTATGCTGGTTCGTTACCTAACCTGGAGACACCCTTTGACCCTTAGCAAGTCACTTTAGCTACCAATACCCATGTTGGCAAAAATAATTCAGGCATCCTTCTGGATTGGTCCTTGGGGTTATGGTGGAAAATTGGCAGTTCAAAAAGCTGTGAAAGGATAGAATTACTTAGGAAATGACGGAAAAGGATTGCCAGGAGAAATTCCTCAAGTAAAATAAAGTAAGATGATTTCAGAAGCATCGGCTAAAGCAGAACAAAGTCAAAGAGAAAGTCACCAGGAGGGTGCTAACCAGATCTGTGAACTCCCTACCCAGCATCGTGAAATTAGGGTCTCAAAGCACAGAAGTTCCAAATCACATCCAATAATGCACAGTAGAGGGGGATATCACAATTAAATCCTGGATAGATAGATAGATAGATAGATAGATAGATAGATAGATAGATAGATAGATAGATAGATAGATAGATAGATAGATAGATAGATACTTTATTAATCCCAAGGGGAAATTTACAAGATAGATAGATAGATAGATAGATAGATAGATAGATAGATAGATAGATAGAAAAGGCACAATATATGATAGTTAGAAGTTAGGGACCTTTTATAACCTGAACAGGAATCATTTGTAATTCAGAGGGATCATTCATAACCTGATAGGGATCTTTTGTAACCTGGTGGGGACAATGTATAACTTCCTGTCTACAGAAAAATGGTCAGAATAAGAAAGTGAAGCAGGTTTTTATTGCTAAAAAAGACAGATATTATGAAAGATTCCTATTAGGCATTGATTAGATGGATGGATGGAGAGATAGATAGAACAAATGAATGGGAAATTTGGCTTTTTACAGAAGCTCTTTAAATTAATAAATAGATAAATACACGCACACACACACCAGAGTGACTTGGCAGTCCCAATCCCAGTAGTGCACTATACAGACGAATTGCTGTTGGTGTAAAGGACCCCCAGTGTGTTCATTGACACACTCCTGCTGAATGTCCTCAGTGTTAGCATCGTTCATAATGGAACTCAGTTTTTCTTCTTTAGTTCTCTCCTTTGCTATGACCTCCAGGTTGCCCAGAGTGCTTGCTATAGCTGAGATTGTGCTTTTCGTTAGCTTGTTGATTCGGTGGGCCTCTCTTGCAGTGATGTTCCCAGCCCAGCACAGCACACTGGCCATCACAGAGTAGCGTAGGCACAGAATCTGTATAAAATGAAAGGGTTTATTTCACAAAAAGCTTTGTAAATACATGAAGCTCCGTAGAGTATAAAAGGCAAAACAGAGTTGCCAACAGGGGCCATCCAAGGTTAGCAAGTCCCAAAACAGAAATTTAAGCCAAGGTCAAAAAACAAACAGAGTAAACAGGTCGAAAATCTAGAAATTTATAGAAAGCACAGAAAAAGGCTGAAGAGCTCACCAACCCCAGATCGGCTTCACAATGAACCTCCAGGAACTGTGGAGGACCCTCCAGATTTGTAGGGCACGGAGGGCAGTGACTGGGGGAGATTGGCAGCTTGCCCCACCTCTTAGGGTGCCACCCACAAAACACATGGAACATAACACAGGCAGCTTGTACACAAAAACAAAAGCAACAATAAAGAATGATGCACGTAAACATAAATTGAAGAACTTAAAATATATTGAATATAACAGAGACACAAAACATAAATGTGAACCCCAGCCAGGGGAAGAACCCCCATCTGAGACATGACACCCTAACTCTAAAGGTTCACCGGCTTGAAGTTAGCTTTTAAATTTCACTAAACACTTGGATGCATGGCTGGTGCCAGTTACAAAGCTGCAGGGGACGTCTGAAATTCTTTCAGTCCCAATAAACCGTGCAGTGGCAGTGAATACTCCGTAGTCAAACTACTGAACTAGTCCGATTCTTTATTTAAGTAATTGATATTTCACTCTGTTATGCTATCTATTACTCAAGTGGGATATGGCTCTGTCATTCAGACGTTTAACTTCCTTCACTGATTGACCATATTGGAGAAGCCCAAGGTGTGATGGAGGGTGGACAGACAGACAGACAGACACACACACACCTGTCAATGGCGCTTGGAAGGGCTCTTTTGTGATGGAGACCCACACTGTGTCCCGTTGTCTGCCTTGGAGGGCACTCAGTGGAATTCTCCCCTCAGGGAAGTCACCATCTTCATGAGCTGTCTTCACCCTGCTGTCCTTTTCTGCCTTCCTCTATAAAGACTCTGTAAATGTATCCACATGGTGACCAAAGCTCTTTAAGGTCTATTAGAGAGGTCTTCAGGCCTAGTGTCCTCCAGTTCCAGTCCAAGTAGTTTGGCAGAGAGTGGGATTTTAGGGCCGTGCAAAATTCGACTTCATATTATTTTAGAAGAGTTGGTGAGCTTTGCTGGGCTCAATGGCCTGTTCTTTTCAAAACTGTTGTAACGTTCTAATGTTTTAACAGCCTTGATTTAATGCCGGACGTCTGCACTAGAAGCTGCTATCCTTTGTTTCATTTCAGTACCAGGATGAGTTAGAGATCCACATTGGGCATAGTCATGCCACTGTCCTGAGTACTTACGGACTGCGTCGAGTGTTGTTGTCACCTGTCAACCTGCGTCGAGGTTTCTGGTGGACCAGCGGTTGGCTGTTTGGTGTTCTCTTATGCACATGTGGATATCAGAGGGGGTTTATCGCTGGCACTGACTATTATCACACCTTTTAGGAGGCCCTTTACCACTCGAGTGGCCTGTTTGTTGTTGTATAGGCAGGATAACCACAGTAAGTGAATCGGGTGCTTTTGCAGAAGTTGTGATGGTGACTCTGTGGTCTTCTGTCGCAAAGTTCTATATTATTGTCATATTTTCTTCTTTCTTATCTGACAGATTACTCTTTGAAGAGAGGGGCAGATGTAACTGCAGTAGCTCTTGAATGTGTAGTCTGCACATTTGCACCATCCCTTCAATTCAATTTACTTCCTCTTTTTTCACAGAGCTAAGAGACCGAGAACTTTCTTCCTGTCCCAGAGTGTAAGGCGGCCAGCAGCTGCTCAAGAGTGGTCGAATATCCAGGAGGTGGTCAGCCCATGGGCCCGGACCTTCGCAAGGATGCGGTGAAGCACAAAAGAAGGGGCATCATCGAGCTTCTAACATGCTGACTCAGAGCCAGGAGCTTCCACAGACACACTGCTGAGCCGTGAGGCAGCATTGGAAGGGAGGGGTGGCCTCGTCAGGATCTCCAGCATTCCAAAATGCGGCCATGGACGGGCTCCTGGCGCTGGATTATGCTCATTTTGTTGGCCTGGGGGACTCTGTTGTTCTACATTGGAGGCCACTTGGTCAGAGACAATGACCATCCAGACCGCTCCAGCCGAGAACTGTCTAAAATCCTGGCCAAGCTGGAGCGTCTTAAACAGCAGAATGAGGATCTCCGCAGGATGGCTGAATCTTTGAGGTACAGTACAAATGGCTGGCTTGTGTCAGCATTCTGGGCTAGTGGGAGCTTTGGGTGCTGGGGGGTTTGGTGAGGCCATGAATGCTGCGCCATTAGCCAAGCTCTCCAAGTCACACCAATTGGAACGTGCACATTAGTTTCAGCTCACGTGGTCATATGTTAGTGAGGCCATTTCCAAATGTTAAAGGTTCAGATATAAACAAGCAGAAAAATGCAGGGCCTGAAATGGGCACTACTCCGCCAATCCAAGAGTTCCTGTCGGATTAGTAACTTTGGCAGTATTAACAACTTAATCACTTGATGAATAGTTTTCACCGTGACAGCTTTCAATGAAAGCTCAGTAAAAATCCCAAAGCTGTCACTAGTGTGGGCCTTATGGGATTAGGTGGGTGGCACCACGTGGTTTACATCAACAGGACGTAGCATAAATCTAGCGGTTTGCTAAGCTGAATAGCTCAACTCTCTCAGCTCTAACACGACAGTCCGACTCTGGATATTCTCCGGCTCCTGCTGTTAACTATTCAGCTGTTATGCTCAGTTCTTCTTACGTCTGTAGTTTCTCTCAAAAGCCCTTAACTTTTCTATCATTACAGATGTTTCCAGTATAACTTGGAGCCTTCATGTAATTTAGTCTTTAAATAAAGCTGCACTGTTCTAGAAACACTGCAGGGTCATTTTGAGAGTTGCTGGGAAGCCAGTTTTCAAAATTCACACCAAAGGCAGGACAAAAAAATAACAATAAGCAACAAGCAGGTGAATGTTGTTTAAATATGTCGTCATGAATCACATTGACTGAAAGTGCGATTGCAGCAGCTCTAGTGCCCAAAGGTTAGCTTGTAAGATGTAACCCTTAAATATTTTCTATGGATGCTTGTTTGTGGCAAAACGTTTTATTACTAGCAAAACACGGGGAGGGTGGCACAGTGGGTACCGCTGCTGCCTCACAGTTAGGAGACCTGGGTTCGCTTCCCGGGTCCTCCCTGCATGGAGTTTGCATGTTCTCCCCGTGCTTGCGTGGGTTTCCTCCCACAGTCCAAAGACATGCAGGTTAGGTACATTGGTGATCCTAAATTGTCCCTAGTATGTGCTTAGTGTGTGTGTGTGTGTGTGTGTGTGTGCGTGTGTGTGCACGCGCCCTGCAGTGAGCTGGCGCCCTGCCCGGGGTTTGTTTCCTGCCTTGCGTCCTGTGCTGGCTGGGATTGGCTCCAGCAGACCCCCATGACCCCCATGTAGTTAGGATATAGCGGGTTGGATAAGGGATGGATGGTTGGAAACACAGGGACCTCCAATCACCTGCCTTTCTCTGTCTTTGTCGTTCATTCTTTGTTTATCCCACACTTGGTGCTCAGCAGATGCTGTTGCTTTTCTTCTTTTGTGCCTGGGGTGTTACTTCATTGTGTATCATGGACTTTGTCTTGAATGCCTATAAGCCGTCGTGTTTGTCTACGGCTGAATTACCATCTGCAATTTGCCTGACGCTCAGTAGCTGTCACTGCTGTTGTTTTTGTTTGTGAAATTATGTTGGTTAAATCCAGTTCTTGAAATGGTAACTTATTATTGGTGATACTGTCTGTTTTGGATGGCTTCTTTTTCTTACTCTTGATGCGTTATAAATTGTACACAATTTCTTAATAGAGTTCAAAGTTTCAATCATGTTGTTATACATACATTACATCGTAGACCAGGCGGCACGGTGGCGCAGTGGTTGCGCTGCTGCATTGCAGTAAGGAGAACTGGGTTCACTTCGTGGGTCCCCCCCTTCATGGAGTTTGAGTGGCTTTCCTCCGGGTGCTCCGGTTTCCTCCCATAGTATAAGGACACGCAGGTTTGGTGCATTGGTGGTCCTAAATTGTCCCTAGTGTGTGCTTGGTGTGTGTGTGTGTGTGTGGTTTGCTGGGATTGGCTCCAGCAAACCCCTGTGACCCTGTGTTAGGATATAGCGGGTTGGTTAATGGATGGATGAATGGACATCGTAGACCAGGTCGATAGGAGGGGTGGAGTCCCCTTTGACATTTCAAGCATGTAGATATACATATGTTATACTGAAGAGCATTAAATGCTGATATGCAACTGTTATTTAGCCACTTTACAGAATAAAGTCGGCATGTCATATAGCCCTCTTCAAGCTCTGGTTATATCGCTTGGTTTTGTGATCACTTTCTCGTAAACATACAGCGACAGCTCACTTTGCTGTTCTTTATGGAGTTTTGATGAAGGTTGATGATCAGTAAACACCATACTTACACTTGAGAATCAACTCTACACATATCTTCCTATCATTGTGTTCCCCATCCCATCTTGTCATTGGCCTCTGCGATTTGCTTGCCATTCAGAAGATGTCACTGTTTGTTTTTTGTTTCTTTTTTTTATCCTTCACACCCTACCACTTCATTTGCCATACACTTCTGACATAAACCCACAAACTCAGGTCAGTTTCTGAGGTTCCTGCCACCTTTCATTTTTGCCAATTCCAATACATATCAGGTCATAAACTTTCCATCAAGACCGAGATTAGGGTTCTAGCCCCAGTATGTTTCAAGTAATTGTGTGACAGACCTTAGAATTGTATATATACAGATGTAATTATTACATTCCAATAAGTCAAAATTATATTTTAGGGCTCTAAAACATAATTTTCACTAGTCAGAACTTGAATGTAAGTTAGCTGCGGTATACTTTTGAGTAGTCATAATGAGAATTGCAGATATCTGTTTAGTATTGGCATAACATACAGAATTTGCCCCTTCCTCATTTCCTCTGTATTGAAGATTTTTGACACAATGTTTTCTCACCAAAACTGAATATTAAGTAAAGTCAGACGGTAAAATAGAGCAATATTTATAACCAGCAAAGCAAATGTAATAATTTTAAGTATTGTTAGTGCCATAAACGAAAACAAATAGAATGTGTCAGTCCACACCATGCCAGATGTTCATTGTCACAGGCAGCACTTAATGTTGTAGTTGAAGTCTCAGCAGTAACTTGAACCGTTCTCAGCGACTTCACTCTCTCTCTCTCTCTCTCTTTCTCTTTCTCTGTCAGAACATCTCTCTTTTCTTTCTGGTCAGCTCATCATCTGTACACTTAGTGGCCCTGTTCCATTTGTCTGGACTCATAAATCTAAAACTCATCTTTCTGGGGTGAGAGGCAGATGTTCCTGCATCTCGGAAATTCAGCTTTCTCCTTTCATTCTGAAGTTCATTGATCAAAGCGTGTAAATCACATCATAGGTGACAGCTTCACACACAGAAGAGGTCCATCTAAAACAGTCAGAAGTGCGTTCAGAGACAGGGGCCTTATGTCAGGCCATAAACTGAACAGTCGGTTCCAAGTCATTCTTTAAAGACATTGTACAGACGATTATCACAAAATGGCAGATGTTACAAAAACACAAAAACAAACTGAAACAGCATTTCT
>JANRMT010062799.1:11787699-11802936 GCA_026402145.1 Polypterus bichir lapradei | reverse complement strand
AAATGGTAACACTTTTTTTTTAAACTTTTGTACTTTGTTGAATGAACAATGTCATCCGGTACTGTGTGCCAAAGTAATTGTCCCTTTAGTGATGGATGGCAGCTCTGAGCTGACACCCCAGCTGGATAAACCCACGTACCCTTACCTGGCAGGGAGGCCGATATAGTAGATGAAGTCGGTGGTCTGCCTCCCCGACATACTGGATAGCAGCATTCCAGGGCCATTGTGCCCATTCATGTACCTGCTGTGCATCTTGGGTGTGGCAGCTCTGTTAGGTTCCCGACAGGGAGACCTGCTGGGGAAGGCTGTCTCTACTTTCAGGGGCTTCCACCTGACCTGGGAGTGCTGCTTCCAGAACACCAGAAGTATTCCTGGGTCCAGTCAAAAAGGAGCCACCTCTGTCCTCTCAAGAGTCGGAGTCTGAAGGAGGTGGATGAGACTGCATGGGAAGTGGAGACGGAGAAACGTATTGCTTGTTGTGTGGTCTTGAAGGAAGGAAACTGAAACCCTGTGTAGATGTGTCTGGGGGTGTATGGGTCACAGCTGATCTTTTAATAACTGGTTGCACCATCTTTGGTGCTGGAATGACTAAACCAAGCTCTTTCTTTAATTCACCCTCAATTTTTGTAATCGCTGTGAAGAAGTGTTAGCACCCTCCTGGCAGAACTGCTTTAATTCTCAAACATTGGTAGGTTTCTTAGGTATGAACTGGTCATTTTAAGTCCAGTCACATCATCTCTGTTGGGTTTTGGTCTTCCCAGTCCAAAACTTTTTTTTCCCATTTCTTTTCAGCCATTCTTCTGTGCAGTTGCCTTTTAGTTCTTAATCACCATCTTGCTGCAGTACCTAACTAACAACACTTTAGCTTCTGCTCAGAGACAAATACAGAATTCATGGTTCCTTTGGTTATGGCAGGTCCTGAGGCAGCAACACATTCCACACCACCACACTACCCACCTTCTGTTATTACTGTATTTGCATTGTGCCCGATGTAATGAGACCAGTGACATCTGTCTCATCTGTCCATAACACATTCTCCTACAAAGGCTCAGGGCTTCCTAGTGAATGAGAGAGGAGCCTCTATGTTCATGTCGAGTCACCAGTGCTTGTTGATCTCCAGTGATGCCCACTTTCCTGTCTTTCTGATTGTGAAGGTCAGCGTTGCTGAGGCTAAAGAAGTCTGCAGCTCTTTGAGTGTTTTTGGACCAGTTGGGACTTCCAGGATGACTTTATGCCGGGTAGTTTTTTTTTTTTTTTGGCCGTCCACTCCTGAGGAGATCCCATGCTGTTCCAAGGGCATGGCTGTGCTGCCGACAAGGGTCCTCCATTTGGACGTGATGGCTTTCTTTGTGGTTTCCATAGGTCTAGAAATGGATTTGTGACCCCTTTCCATACTTTTTCTTCTGATTTTTTCATTGGAATGTCCATGGACTGAGACACTAAAGTGTGTGCTTTTCAAACCTTTGTGCTCAAACAGCCGGCACTAATTCTCTTGATTTAAGTAGGGGACATTTAGTTTTTCACACACTGCTGCTGCTTACCTTTGTTAACTTGCATAGCTTTGTTCATTAAATAAATTAAAATACATTAAAAAAAAAAAAACCAAAAACCTGTGCTCTTTGTTCTCTCAGGTGCGCTTTTCTTGCATCAGATTGCAGTTCCCGACCTGTGAACATTCACAGTCAACAAGGCCCGACTTCTATGAGGCTTTCAGTTTCGGATGTCTAATTACGTTTTGTGTTCTAGAAATCTGAATCTGCGATATCTCTAATTACATTTTGACAAGTTAAATTCAAAGAGCAGATATCTACAATTTTCACTAATTAAAATTAAAATTACAGATACGGTCAATTACATATTCACTTGTTAAAATAGCATTTTAGATATCAAAAAAGTACATTGAAGATCTCTTTAATTCAACCACATTAAGCGTATCCGCAATTGTAGTCTCAATTAGTCAAAATGGAATCGTTTATATCTCGTGTTGAAAGATCTGTAGAAGTCAATGGGAAATGTCAGTCAGTTTTCATTAGTCAAAAATCTAATTACAGATATCAAAACTAGGAATTCGCCTGAGACGCTAAATGTTAAGTTGGCTTGTCAGAGACGTGCCTGTGCAGCTTCATCTTTAAAGTTATTCCCTTGTAGGAAGCGGGTCTAAGCTCGGCTCCGCTATCTGTGCTGCCGACTATAAATGCCATTGCTTCACTCACCTTGATGTTTGTCTGATGTGTATTACACAAAACACTGGTACAGATGGAGTATAATGCAGTGCGTATTATACAGCTCGGGCTGGGTTACTCGGCTTCGCCCAGCACATTGAATAATTAATTCAGTTCTACAGTAGTGCCGTCAGTTACTCAGGTGTAGCAGAAGTACTTTCCTGTATGCACTATTTGTTGGTTTTAGGGCTAACATTAGTGCCATGCAGTGTGGTGTAGTGCTTAGGCCTTTGGACTTCAGACCCTGAGGTTGTGGGTTCAAATCCCACTGCTAACACCATGCAGCCATGAGCAAGTCACTTGACCTGCTTGTGCTCCAGTTGAATAAAACTAAAGAAATGGAGCCAATTGTATCTCAAATGTTGTAAGTCGCTTTGGATAAAGGCGTCAGTCAAATAATAAGTAATAAAAATGAGGTTATTAGGTTACCGGTGCTCCTTACTCTTGAACATGCTATACACAGTTGTCCACGAGGAAACATTCTAGCACAAGATCAATTCCTGCTTTTCCTGGTGACGTGGCTTTTCTTGATGGTCATATCAACACACTGTTTTACAGGAAAGTGCATTCTTGAAAGCTGAAACGGGTAAGTGGTAGGAATTATGTGAAATTTGAATATACTGTATATTATCATCCTTATTAGATGTCAGCAATTTTCATTTGTTTACATCGTCATCTAGGTTGTAATCTTTCTTTTTGTGTTTTCCATCAGTTGTATGTGGTCTTCCTTGTAAAGTCTGCCTGTAAGAGGCAGTACCCAATGTGTTAGACCGATGTGTTATCGTGAAAAGCGAGGAGCAGTAGCTGCGAGAGTCGTGACACAATATACTTTGGCTTCCCCGTTAGCAATTTAAGCGTGCCACCGTCTTACACCCACGTTTTCTGCTTAGAAGTTGCAGCAGCCTTGTGTTGTGAGGCTCTCTCTTGAAGTTCTAAGCTCTGCTACTGAAGCATAGAGGTTGAGACAGTGGTCCATTTTCACCTCCATGTCCAGGGCCTGGAGGTCGACAGAGTGGGACAGATAACTAAGATGAGAGCCAGTGCTCATCTCAGGGTGTTGGTAGTCAACAGCAAAAGAATGGAGCTTGCTAACCATTGAGCTTTCCACCTGCTTTGGGCTTCGTGTTTAAATAAGTGGGAAGTAGCACTTATGTTGATGAGTGAGTGGGTCTGCTCACCCGCCTGCCTGTTATTTTTGCATTATATTTTCAGTCAGGGGCCGACTTATGGCTCCATGTAGGACAAGCCATTTGGCTGTTTGTCGGTCACAAAGTGTACCAGTCATTGCAGTTGAGGCTCCGTAGGTCTTGGGGTGGTCAGCAGTGCGCATGCTTTAACCGCCAGTGAAGAGAAGCACAAAAAAGCTTCAAGTCTCGGCGGCCACATGCCTTTTCTGTGTAACAGAAGGTGGTGTGGCCGGAATGCATAAGAAATTAGCTACGTGGATCAAAAACAAATCATACAGGGGTGTCCAAGAGTCAGAAAACATGTGAGACCCTTCAAAATAATAATAATAATAACAAAATGAATTACCATTTACAAGGCATTTCTTCTTCTGCACAGATAATAGACAAAAAAAAGACGTGCCCACCGCTAGAAAAGCATAGCCAAACAGCGTTGTGAATTTTGGAATTCTCTGTGTGTAATGATATTTTTTCTGCGTATTGCTAATGTGTGGACATTTGTTGGCCGCAGCATCAGTGCAGGAGGGAAGGCAGTCGAGAGATGGCTACCTCTGCAGCTCCACTGCTGTCCCTCACATTGTTTCTGTGCAGAGCGTATCATTTGATGTCTGGCAGCACTGCCACAAGTATGTGATAAACAAAAAGTGTATGGCCTTTGCAACCGTTAGTGGCATGTTTTGGCACTTTCTAGAACGTTCTTACCCTGTTGTTCTGCTATGTTCCTCGGCTGTTAGTACACATTGTCTCAACTCGGTTGGCTGTAAATCACTGCGTGACTGTAAATACCTGCGGTGGGCTGGCGCCCTGCCCAGGGTTTGTTTGCCTTGCACCCTGTGTTGGCTGGGATTGGCTCCAACAGACCCCCGTGACCCTGTAGTTAGGATATAGCGGGTTGGATAATGGATGGATGGACTGTAAATATAGCAGTGCTGTGCATGAACAAGTTCAAAAGAGTGCCTTCATTGAACAAACAAATTTTTTTAAGAACTGTGAATTTAGCGTAACATATTTGCAAGTGAAGAACTTGAACGTGAGCTAGTTCAGTTTTAGTGTATGTGACATTCTGGTTTAGGTTCAGGTTAAATGTTTTTCCTTACCCTGTAATGTAGGGATGGAGACGAATCTGAAAACGATATTCAGATAAGCACAAATAGTGGATTTTTACAAATATTTATTCCATGCAAATTTTTTGCCATTTCTTTGTATTCAGAAAAAATAACGTCAAATCAAATAGTCACTGTCTGTGTCTGCCTGCTTGTGCTTAAGATGCACCACCACTGACAAGACCATGCAGTGAAGCTCCGCTTTTGCTTTTAGGAAAATGTTGTACTTTGCGATGCCACTTTATATTTTTCCCCTTTGGACATGAAATATGTGACACGAATTTTGGCCGGCAGTGTAATAAGTTAGTTCCGCAGACACCATTCATGTCACACGGTTGGAAACAGCACAGTAATTTATATGTATACTTACATCTGTTTAATATGTTGCTGGGTATAACTCAATAAAGTGCATTTAAATAATAAAGTCTTCATAATTATTGTATTTTGCAAAACTGAAAAATGGGTCATTTATTCTCACTTCGTAAAAAATACAAAATGAACTGAACATGAACAAGTTCAAAATTGAAATTGTGAACCATGAACATGAATTTATTCATTTTAATCTGTGTGAACTGAACTTAAAGTGAGTTCTTGGGAGGTGTGAACTTGCACAACACTGAAATAGATATGTGTACATATACTGTACTGTACATATGTTTAGATATATCGTACAGCGTATACATAATATATACACACCACATCCGTACACACATTAAGTTCAGGACGCTCACACTTGGCCGACCAATCAGCATTTCTTAGAATTGAGGAAGGAAACCTAAATGTACGTGGGGTGATACGCAGAGCCCCAAAAGAAAGCATTTCAGTTTGTTATTCAAGGCAGGATGTGATGGCTACAAGGTGACAAGACCACTGCAAAGTGAGCCCCCGACGGCGGGGGGAAGGCACTCTGCACTGCTTTTACTACTATTACTTTGTCAGGCGACTTGGCTGACATTATTCAGGAAGCTGGTTCATGATTCTCCAGGGAGGTGTCCCACAACATTTACAGGCGTTCTTCCAACTTTCTATAACGCCGGCACCCACAAGGATTCCCAGTGGGTGCCCCACAAAAGCAGGATGTAAGTGTCTTTCTTTGTAGCGTTTTTTTCTGATACTTTCAAAGAGTTCTGAGGCCTGGCTTAATAAATATGAGCTGCTTACGTGGTACACTGGACCCTCTGTTTGGAGATTTTCAGGAATGCAGCTGTAACGTCCCATGAAAACTTTTGTTAATGAGAGCTAATGCTGCTCAGTGTCTGAACAGATTTTGCTGTTTGCATGTGTTTCCACTTGACTAAAGCGACTTATTTATAGCTTTGCCATTTTGTTTTTTATTTTTTTACTTGAGCATTTAGTGTGATTTTTTTGGACAAGCGGAATCAGTTGTATTGACTATGACACTGTTTTTAACGTGCGTCTTTTAACTTTTGCCACTTTGCTTTCTCAAAGCCCAGAGAGTATTATAGAGCAAATCCCATTTTCTTGAATAGATGAACCTGTAAAGTGCTTTTTCTTCTCACATGTTCACCGTCCTCCACCACACATGCATGATTTGCACCTTCCGTAATATTTCTAGCCATCAAGTATTGTTGAGATTGACGTAGTTTTGTCTTTCACCCCTAAAGATCAGCTATGCATCTTTTCTACAGTTTTCTCACCCAGATAATCAAATTGCGATGCTTATCTTCTGTCTGTAGTCTTTATTCAAAACATAACCATTTTTCACGTCTGTTTTCCACAGCGTTTTGGTTTTGGTTTTGGGTGACACTTTTTCTGAAGTTGTGTCACTTGTTGCCACAGGACTGCGTGACAATGACCTCATCGGCACGATCTTGTAAACGTCAACTCCCCTTGTCCCAGCTCATTCCTGCCTGAATGTTTCTAGCGATTAAGTGGTACTTTTGTGACTTCTAGTCTTGGTATTTTATTCTGTTTTTGGAACTTCTGGAACGTCTGCCGGTCTTGACTTATGCTTTATTTTCTTGATTTTTAAAATGTTATGCTACTGTATGTCATACTTTTGGGCTGTAATTGTAAGAGTGGCAGTATGCCCTCCATGACATGCAAAACTCCCGCAACATCTCTATGGGGGTTGCTTTTTTTCCAGGAGGTCATTCCATGTCGCTGCACACTGACCATCCAGATTGTCCGGCTTCATTCTGGTAGGTGACCAGTGGTGTCCAGGCCTTACTGCAACATCATTTCAAGACTTAGCACAAGTCTTATGTACATGGTCAGCCTAGCAGCTGGGGTCGTGTTCTGATTTGTCTGCGTGTATCTTGTGTTTTTATCTGTCATGTATGTGTATTGGGACTGATGTTTAACACAACTCACCAACAGCTGCTTCCTGTTTGTCTTGTCTGCACACTCGGCAATGTCCGGCATTGCCTTCATCATCATCAGGCATCATCCCTCCTTGTTATCACTCGTCTGTTCACCCAAACAAATGGTGTCTGCCTCAGGCCTGTTTTTGTTTCTTCCTCATGTTTCTGTAGTCTGTGTTCCTTTATTGAGAGTTCTGATTCATGAGGAGTTTATTTGTTTTACTTAAAAAATTAACCGAAGTATATTTAGGAACGATAAAAATAGTTACCGTTATACAGCAATGCCATTATTGTATGGAACGTCTCAATGTTTTCGGCTGCTGTGACTTTTTGCTACCCAGGGATCAACAGAAGTGTGTGACGTGTGACATTACCTATGTGACAGTTTATAAGGTCAGGTCTCACACTTCTTGATCGTCCAAGCATGCGAATAAAACAAATCTTCTTTGTGCTGAAAGAAAGCTCTGGTTTCAGTTCTGTCACTGGATGTCTGGTTACTGGTTTAGGTTTGGCAGAAGGTCAGGACTGGTTTTGGGTTTAGAATTTTTCATGGATTTTGATTATGGCCGTTTCTTGGTCACTGCTCTTATATTTGGCTGCCATTGATTATCCATCACAGAAGGCTGCAGTTTGCCTTATTGGCACAGCTGGGCAACTCCAAACCAATTGGCCAGTGCCGTGAGCCCACCAACCCCACCTTCTGTCAGCTGCCCTTCTACCAGCTTTCACTGAGTTCAGGGGTGGTTGTCCAATCTGTCAGCAGTCTTATTCTCTTATTCTTTCATTAGTATTGAGGGTGGGGGTGATAAACTCAGGAAATTAGTCCAGGAGAGGAAAATGTTTTAAGGAACAAATGAAAACCTTTGGTCAGAAAACCAGAAAGTGTAAAGGAGAACCAAACATATTGGCTGTGACTTTCTCTGGGACTTTGAGTGAATGACTTGCATTTGTGATGCTTCTCTATAAGCAGATGTCACTGCGGTAAGGACCTGAAGCCCAATTATCTGCTTAAGGTAGCCCACATCTCCAGTTCTTGGGTCGGGTATGACTTTCTTTGACGCTCTGAGTGTGTGACTTGTGACTTGTGTTTGCAGTAAAAACTATCAGTCGGCCTGTGTAGTTTGCTTTACTATCAGCAGATGTCACCATGGTTGTATTCTTATCAGCCATGCTGCATTGTTCCTTTTTTGTTCACTTGACACTTAAAAAAGACCTGAAACCCAGTTACGTGGGCGAGGAAGCCCACACCTCCAGTTCTTGGGTTGTGTTACAGGTAGCACATCAGAAGCTCTCAATTTTGACCAAGATCAAAGTTCAAGGCCAAGTGGTTCATGAGCTTTTGAGTGACAGACGAACAGCCCTCAGCAGTATATATATATTTACCTGGTAGGTAACCACCAATACAATCAGATTGTGATTCAGACTACGAATGCCATGAATGTAATTACCCCGATCTACATGCTGTCAAATAAATGAACCACCTGCCATGGAGCAGCGTAAAGTGGCTTCGCCTCTGACGCTGACATCCAAGGTTCAATCCCCGAGAGGGGGTGCAGTGAGTGTGTACGCCTGATGAGCCCAGAATTAGGGCGAAACACGTGTCACGTACTGTTTGCATTATTTGACAGTAAACTATTCAACCATTCTATGATCTGCATCTCGCAACTGGAAGAGGGCACCGTGGCAGATGTTTGCCGACTTGCAGACCAACCACAAGCGTTACCTGGTAGGTAACCACCCATACAATCAGATTGTGATTCAGACTACGAATGCCATGAATATATATATACAAATATATATATATTGTGGAAACCACCCTCGACACACAGACAGGCAGACACCGATGGTTCAATCACCACACATAGTTTATTCATATTTACACAACTATGTACAAATACCACGCACAACCCAGTGCCCCTGCACCACACATGAATTCCGGGCCTCTATATCTCCAGCCTTCCTTCACCGCCTCCACTCCTCTCCTCCAAGCTCTGTCCTCATCCACCCGACTCCAGCCACTGAATGGAGGGAGGCAGCCCCTTTTATGTTCACCCAGACGTGCTCCAGGTGCCTCCTGATGAGCTTCTGGCGTCACTTCCTGGTGTGGTAGAAGTGATGCACGAGCACCTGGAATCATTCCGGGTGTCCCTGGTTTTCTTTCCACCAGCACCTCCGGCTATGGCGGAAGTGCTGACGTCCAGGGCTTCTCAGGCGTTCAGGCGCCCCCTGATGGTGACAATGGACCCCTATAGGGTTGAGCTTCCATGCTCCTTTCCCGTGGCCCCTATAACATCCAGGGTGGCTGCCCTCTCGTAGTCCGGAGGAGGCATAGTCCCTCTCCCGGTCCTTCCAGGCATCCCAGCTGGGTACAGCTCCGCCTGCCACAATATATATACACTAGCCATGCCCCGTGGCTCCACATGTGTATTAGTGAAACAGGACAGTGAGGAGGGCTCCTAATGTCCTGCTTCACCCTCCCATTGGCCCACAGCCTCTGTCTTTGATTAGCGCGAATATATCACTCCTGCAAGCAAACTATGATTCTTAGCATGATGAGAGAAGTTACAAAATCAACCAGAATGTTCAAGCAAATTATAGAAAAGACCCGATCTAAATCCGTTAAGTAGTTCTCTCATTCGCTAGCTAAGCGGATGTATGATACGCCCCGAGGCTGGCGCATGAGTGAGGAGGGCCCCGCTCCGTCTGTCTCGGAGTCACGCAAATAAATTGGTACCGCAAGCGAACTATGATACTTAGCGTGATGAGAGAGGTTGTAAAATCAACAGGAATGTTCAAACAAATTATACAAAAAAATCCCAATCTAAATCCGTTAAGTAGTTCTCTCGTGAAAAGCGGACAGACATACAGACAGACAGATGTTGGATTTTATAAATATATAGTGATATATATTGACTAAATAATTTATAATAAACAAATAAATAGAATTGAAAGGCAAATGACAGAGTCCTGGTCAATCCATGACACTGGGAGCCATTTGGAAGCATCAAGGCAGCATTGCTATCAACAAAATTGATAAACTAGTGGCATTCACTGTGAAAAACAGTGTTGGAAAATAAATAAAATTATGGATACGTATTTATAGCCACTAGAAAATGGAAAAATGATTACAAAGCACATAAAGAAATCCTCTGTGCACAGCTTCAGATCCACGAATCATAACACCTTCAACCTGTTCCTCTCAGAACCCTGTCTTCCCGAGGCAGCCTTTGCACTGACAGGGTGTTCCTCTCTCCATAGGCCCTTGTTAGCCCACCGTGACATGCAGAGGTGCCCTTCAGCTGCCAGAGTGAGTTTGTCACTCCTCACCTGTCTTGTTGCCATCTTCCATTCCCCAGCTCCATCACTAATTGGCTGCTTGTGACTCACACCTCACTCTTCGACTGCATCCAGAAAAATCGATAGAAAATGTTGCAGGCTCCGAACATGCTGCTCCTTTTGACAAAGCACAGTGCACAGGATTTCAAATGTCGCCCACTATACGCCACTTAGCAGTTGTTCAGAGGGTAATAGGTGTTAAACTGCTTTAAACTGTTCTCATTTTAGTATCTGTATAACATTCGATCAGGCTCTTACATACAAAGCACAGCGACGGCAGCTTCCACCTAAAGCTATAGACTTTTCAGTATGCAAGCGACTCTCCACGCTAGTGTTTAGATCTGGACGGTGTATGTGCACCAAAAAAAAACTCTAACTGCGTTCTTGTACCATTGCTTGCGTACTAAAGTGTCAGCAGGCACTTTTCGTGGCATTACACATATTTTTTGAGCATGCCCTCTGCACTCTACTTGTGACTTTACGCTGTAGGAAGTATGTAAATAATTCAAGGTAAATAACATTCGATCTGGTTCTTATGTAAGTAACATATAAAGGTTAATGTTTTGGGCACATGCACCATCCTTACATACACCGTCCTTTGTATGTAAGAGCCAGATCGAATGTTATTTACCTATTTACCTTTATTTATTTACTTACTTCCTACAGCGTAAAGTCACAAATAGAGTGCAGTGCTTCCCATGTACATATACAAAGTACAGCGATGGCAAAAGTGCATTTTTGATCTGATGTAGAACCGTCGTCATGATCTGAGTTGACCTCTGTTATAGCACGTCTATGTGAAAACAGCAGTGTCAAATGCTTGGGTGTTGGGATCATGAACGCGGCTAGAGAATACAACTGAATAAAAAAAAAACAAAGCTAACCTTTACAAGTATCATAAATTACACCGGCTGTTACAGACTGGAATCAAATGTATGTTTTTATTCTAAAATAGTAAGAATAAGAACAGCTCACTTCTCAAAACGGACTCGTCGGGGATCGAATCCGTGAAGTTTTGATTACCAGTCAACAGTTGATACCGTTGCGCCAACGAAGCAGTCACAGCAAATGTGTGTCAATGTCGCACCCTAACGCAGGTTCTTTTTCTACAGTTATATTTTTGAATGGAAGTGCATTTGTTCTGTTCTATTTGTACTTTTGTGAAAGTGTTTCTTTGATATTTGGAATTCAGACTTCACACATTATACACTTCATGTCTACATTTTGTCAATTATTACTAAAACATGAAAAACGTTTCTGTTTTAACGATGTGTTTACATAGATCGTTGTAGACACGGAACACACATGAAATACAAGTGTTCCAAATAATGATCTAGTATTTATAAAAGGTGTAATTTTGCTTGACTTCTCTCTAAGCAACTGACACGCAGATAAACAGACTTGAGCTGAGAAAACTGCGCGGGGTGGGGGATGTGATAGCAGGCTGCTTGCTGTTTGCTGCTTATCGACACATTTAAAGGACAAAGGACACTGACGGAGAGGTGCGAAGCGATTTAAAGTGGGACAGATCTACGAGTTTTTTCATAGGATCTGGTAATTCTAGTGTTAAAGCAAGCAGGGTCAGTTGACATGCAAGATTACATTGTAACTGAACCTTCAGGCATGACTTGGGCTCAGAATTCTATGTAATAACGGTTAAGCCCGAGTCAGACTTGAGTTGACTTGAGTGTAATGATCTGCTGTACAGTGTTAAGCCTGAATAGATTTCAGGACAGAATTCTGCTGCCATCTAGTGGATAGAATAGGAGCAAAAAAAAAAAAAAACATAAATATCTCTCTGTGTTCTGCCACTCTTTGATAACTCATCAATAATCATGAGTGAGGCGGAGTTTTCAACCAAATACACAATGGCAAACAAAAAGGCAGTTTTAGAAATGAGCTGAACCTGAACTGCACAATAGTGATGATGATGTGAATTGGTCATCAGACGTTGAGACGGAGAGAAATACGGCGCTGTACAACCAAACCAGTGTGATATGCCTGGTGAACTCAGTTGTGTGAAGCTTCACTGTGGTGCAACAATACCTGCATGACAAAAACAACTAAAAAGACAAAGATTTTAACCCCTTAGGCACTGTTCACAATGCAGTGACTGTCGATACTCCTGTCAGGGGGAAAATATGGAAGCCTTGCGCTGTGGTAGCCTACAGTAACCAAAGGGGTGTGTCAGTTCTGCGGATCCGGCATTGACATTCTACCCTGTCATGCGTATGCAGCAGACAAAATATTATAAGAAACGTGCACAAAGAATCACGCATCTGCTGTCCGATTATGATATTGGGCTGTGCGTTGGTGACTGCCTCAAAACACGTCACACAAAGTCCTAAATCTGCAGCAGTGGACACTCGACAGACCTTTCCCACTGTATTTCTCTTGACGTTTTGGTGTTTTCAGGTTGCTGTCACATGTAATAAAATTTTAGGCTTGTGTTTCATTTGAAAACATAACACTAAAGAGGTTAAAAATGAGTAACCTGCAGATTGTAGAGTGACCATTGTAAACAGAGGCTTAAAAGGCAGGTGGCCAGCAAGAACTGAAGTCTAAAGGTCAACCAGATGAGTAAAACTAAAAGAACTAATGGCTGGGTTTTCTGTAAATAGTTAAATAAAGCTAATTAGGCAACTGAGTTAATGTGAGAAGCTAATAGTAATTGCTAACTGGTGGCAGATCTGGTGTGTTAATGGTTAATAAGCGCCATGTCATGTCAGCACATAAAGTAGCGTAGACCTCAGCCACTCACACAGTGGATGAAACGAAGACATGCCCTGCTGTCTCTGCCTAAGCCCCACCGGGAGACCGGGGACCGTGGTAGAGGCCTACAGGTCTCCTCACTTGTTTGTTCTTAGGAGTGAATGCCGCCTTCCTTGTGTATCATAATTTGTCCTAATCCGTCCGCCGTGGTTACTGGGATGGACATGTCGCCTAAAGGACGACTGCAGTCTTAAAAGAACACATTCCCAGCTGGATGGCGTCCCCTGCTCAATACACTTTCTGTTCACCCCTTTCCTGCATTTCACAGGTTCTCGGGTTGAGCACTTTGACCTCATGCGTTGACCCTTGGCCACATCAGCTTCGTGTAGTGTCACCGCTCTGGTCAGGACTCTCCTGTATCCCCTCTAGAGACACATGCAAATAAATCCAATATGGAGTGATTGGTAAATATCATTTGACTTGTATTCTAACACAATTGGCATAAAGACCAAGTATTTCATGTTTTCACCTCATCAACTGCATTGTTTCTCAAAGTTTTACATTTGTTCTGAAATTGATACCTGCAACATGTTCCAAAAAAAGTTGCGATGGGTTTTTTTAGGACTAACAATGATGGAATAAATTGAAGTAACAAGGTGATGTGAAGCAGACGATGCCATCGTGGCCTGGCATAGAAGGAGACTCCAAAATGGCCCCAGTCCTTCAGGAGCTAAGGAGAGCTCGAGGCTCACTGATCTGCCAACAGATGCATCATTGAATTACCCAGCACTTTGAGAACAGCACTCCTCAGAGACAGAGCACTAGGATTTTGAGCACCTCACCCTCTTCAGAGCACAATATAATTAAAAGAGTTCAGGAATCTGCTCAAATCACGATGAGTTAAGGACAAGGCTGACAACCGCTCTCTGATCACCCAGACATCACTGTCATAAACACGGTCACGCATCTGTAACGGTGCTCAGGAATACTGTGGCGAGTCAACACTGTTCGCTGCTGCATCCTTAGATGGCAGGTTAAGGCGTCTCTGTGAAAAGCAGAAGCCATCGATCAACACTGCCCAGAAGCACCGCCTGACTTAGAATCTGAGTGGACAATAGCGCCGCGGAATTGAGTTTTGTGGTCCGACGAGTCAACGCTTCAAAGAGTTCTCTGGGCCAAAGATGAAAGGCACCATCCGAGCTGTTTCCAGCATCAGGTCCAAAGGCCAGCATATGTCATGGATGTCATCACTGTACATGGCATCAGTAAGACCACCCCTAATGCAGAAAGAAATGTACCAGTTTTAGAGCGACATATGCTGCCATCCAGACGCCACATTTTCCAGTGATGTCCGTGCATTTTCCAGCAGGACAACACCAAAGCACGTTCTGCCCGGGATACCAGTTACTGGCCGTGTAAGCAGAGAGTGTTGGGTACTAAAGTGGCAGTCCTGACATGTCTGCCCTGTGTTATGAAGCGCAAAATATGGCAGCTGAAGGCCTGCAGAATGGATGAAAGGAAGAGCAGCTTGGGCCCAAACACTTAATAAGTGTCATTAAAAGAAGAGGGGATGTGACACGGTGGGAAGCACTCAACTGCCCCCACTCTCTTGGAATGCGATGCAGTCATCTGATTTGACATGAGGGTATAGTTTCAAAAAAATGATTAAAATCACAGGTAAGTAATGATGATAATAATAATTCAATAATCTGCTGTTATAGTGTTTTCAATATAAGGTCATACCATTTACAATTCACTCCTTTTTTGTTTTATTAGTATTTTCCATACTGTCTCATCCTTTTTGGAATTGGGACTGTACACTGGAGAAGCATGGGAATTCTCTGATTTGGGGTTTTAGTTCATGGTTACGGGGTGCCAGCAATTGTTCTGGCAGCATTTGGACTCTCAAGCTGTTGGGACGCCACACTAAATCCATGCTTATCGTAACTCCCAGAGTAATATTCATCCAATGAATGTATGGTTTGTGCAGCGCAGAGCAGCAGCTGCCTTCAGTCAGGCCATAGTGATGTTCGCAATATGCAATATTGGTTTGATTACATGCCATTTGCTGCAGGCATCTGGAGCAGCCATCTCCAAATAAGGTCAAAGTGTGCTCAATTAGGCAAGCAGTGTGCTCTTTACAGGAACACCTAAGGCAGGGAGACGCCGCATATATGGTAACAGAGCAGAAGGGGAGGTGGGGGAGTGCAAGTACTTAGGTGAAGTCATGTAGAAAGAAAGAAAGAAAGAAAGAAAGAAAGAAAGAAAGAAAGAAAGAAAGAAAGAAAATTAAATATAGTAGGCAGGATGAAAGAAAGAAAGAAAGAAAGAAAGAAAGAAAGAAAGAAAGAAAGAA
>JANRMT010062799.1:11734873-11787689 GCA_026402145.1 Polypterus bichir lapradei | reverse complement strand
GAAAGAAAGAAAGAAAGAAAGAAAGAAAGAAAGAAAGAAAGAAAGAAAGAAAGTTGACATAGTAGGCAGGATTACAGAAAGAAAGAAAGAATATATATCCTTCCTTTATTAAACAATAACAATCAATACAGAAAGCATCATATGTAACCCAAAGCCAGGGGCATTGCCGTAGTTCCATAGCAATTACTTCACAATAGGGAAACACAATCCTCATTAACAATTTTACAAATTGCATTTGTTATACACCATTGTTCTATAAAAGTATGCAAATTGTGGGTCTTCTTATAAAACTTGTAATCTAAAACACATCTCTTCTGTAATTGTGCCCTGAAGAAACCCACCAAGTGAGACTGTCTGTCACTCTGAAGCTTTTCCTTCCTAGTGACATAGATGGCCATTTGCTAACCTGCTAACGTTATTTTTTGCTATCAGGTTAGCAGCACCATAAATTACAAGCTAATCATTAAAACAAACACTCAAAATAATACAAACACTACCAAGTACAGATAAAAGAGGCTGTATCCTAAACCAAGAAAGAAAACAGTGAAAAACAGTCTCCCTTTGTTGGCAAAAAGGACGCATCTCTGAGATGTTGGAATTGGTTAAAGACAAAAAAGAATGAACTGGCACAGCCACGGGTACAATTCTCCATCTGTACAGCCTGTCCCAAATGGGGCTGCCACGCTGTTCCCTCCCAGTTTATCCCTCCAGGGTGTGTCTCCATATTTGGCACTGATATCGATCTTGGACACACACTTTATTGAGCTCCTTCCCTTCTGCAGAGTCAGTTGGAAGATGTTTAGTTTTTTTCCCCATCATGTTCTCTCTGGCATTGGCTAACAAATTTGGAAAAGCAGACAAGGGCTGTGGATAATCTGCCACTTTCAAATCATCTTGCGCCCAGCTCTTAGCTGGTAAAGGCATATTCAAAAACAAACCTGTCACAATAACCTTTCTGCTGTGCACAGAGAGTACAGACCTGAAGCTGCAGCCACCTTCTCTGTGCTCAGCCAACTAAATAGCTGTGGTTGAATCAGATGTTTTATTTGTAAAATACCAGCACTGACCAGAGATATCGACTCTACTGCCATGTTAGAGATGGCTGGAAGTTATAAAGTCCAATATAAATTTAAATAACTTTCTTCAATACGACAGTCCAACTGTTGCCAGATTCTAAGCATACTTTTGGTAAAAGTCTGGAACATTTCCATTGTGGAAGGAACTGCTGGCCATTAAAAAAAGTGGTCAGTCTAATTTCAGGTCGCCCACTTGGCGCTGGAGGGCACAAGCTAATAGCTTCCAGGACACAGCCATATGACCACAGAGCAGCTGCTGCTGCAGAGTTTGTAGTCCAAAAGCATTTTTCCTGCTGTAAATGTCCACCGTTCCTTGTCCTCCTTCACTACTGGGCAAGTGCAAAATGCCTTGATTCAGCTAATGTTTTCCATGCTAAAAAAAAAATCAACTCCCTTTGCACTTAAGAAAGAAAGAAAGAAAGAAAAGTTTGGTGTAGTTAGCAGGATTAGAGCGAGAGAATGATAGATACATAAAAAGAAGAAAGGACCATTTATTTGAGTCCCCTAAATGTCACGATATATTTGCCTCTTTGGGTTATTTTAAGCTTGTATTTCGTTTTTTGCACTTTCTGGTTTGTCTCCTTGACTTTGAATTTTATATCCAGTGCTCAGCTCTGTGCACTTCCTCTTTGTGACTCTCTCTTTGTCTTTTTTTCCTTTCTTCTCCTGATCCGTTTTCTTACTTGTACTTTTAATGACAGGTACCTGTTTTTAACCACTGAGCCTAATATTTAAGTGCTTTTTGTCTCCGGTCCTTGAACTTTTTTGTTTTTTTTTTTATTGAAGAGAGAACTCAGTTATTCCAATAAGGTTCAGAATTGTCAATAACAGTAAAGCTACCGGTCCACAGATCTGCTCGTTCCTGCCTCTTCTAGTATATCAGATCACTGATGTGAATCGGCTTACTTGTATGTCTGCATGAATGTTTTCTTGCTAAAAGGAGCGTGCAGTAAGAACTCCAACTCATATAGCAGATTAATCTTACCCTTGGCCTTCATCTTGTTGTTTTCTCTCGACAGAAGTGATGTCACTCATGCTTTTCCACATTTTTCTACTTCTGAATGGCTTCCTTGTCCTTTACATCATCAGTTGACATGTTTCTCTTTCACTTCTACCACATAACATGCTGTTTGTCTCAGATTTGCGTTGAGTAGAACTGCAGTAACACTGCGTCATCATCCCTTCATCCAACCACTTTCTGAAACCTCTTACTCATGCTCTTGGAGTAGAAGTTAAGACAAGATGAGATATCTACAATATAATAAAACAGTAAGGCCTGAGTCAGAGAAATCTGATTGATCATTTTTGCTTTGGTGATGGAATCAAAAGAGGAAGTGCAAGAGTGAGACTCACAAGGAGGAGAAACGGCATAGGAAGCATGTAGGCATACTGAGTGAGTCACCATCAAGAATGGAAAGTATGAAACTGGACAGGAGGCGAGCAAGACATCTCGAGATAATGACAGAATCTGAGAAGCAGGCTTTATGGGAATGCAGTCAAGAGAAAGAGTGCCAGTGAAGAGAGAATCAGACACACAGGGATAAGGAGGAACGGCTCTGAAAGTACATGTACGGCAAGACATATCAAATATTTTAAAATTATTCTATTACCTGTCCTCGACTGGTAGAGTGGCTGGAATTATAAGAACCCCCAGCCTCCTCCTCCTCCTTGTTCTGTTACAGCAGTGATTTTTAAACGTTTTTGTTTTTTTTTTCTTCTCGCAACCCAATTTTTATCTTTTGCTTGTCTTCACAACCCGCAATTGCTGTGGAGTGTCATCCAGGGGATCAGCCTTAGAGATCGTTGTCTGGGTGGGTCGAGGAGGGGTTTACCCCTTGGAGAATTGCCAACATCGCCATCCATGAGGGGGTGGGGGACCCCTTGGAGATTTACCGCCGGTTGTCTCTGTGGATCACCTATGAACACTCGCCGACATCGTCTTCCCGGGGGATTGTTTTCCCCTTGCAAGCTGCGACCCGGAGAAAGGTATTTGTGCCCCTTTCTCATTCAGTACTGTTGTAATTCGCGACTCACCGTGACCAGATACAGACATCGCACAGCTTAAGAAACACTGTGTGTGTTATATGATCACGAGGAGCTGGGGCCTACCCAAGTGCCCCTGGGTGAATGGGGAATTGTCTTTAAAATGTCTTGCAGTCATTCCTCGCCTTTAAAAATCAACTCAGCATTGTTGTGGGGGTTTGGTAGGCCAAGGAATGCAACAGTTAAATGTATGTTTTATTTAGACATTAACCTCTTAACCGCCCTGTGCCGGATATATCCGGCATCGTAGCATTATTGCTGACGCCTTACTGCTGGAATTATCCGGCACATTTGCCTATGGTTATGTGAATGCCTGGAGCGTAGTATAACTGACGGTTTGGCGTGGGTATTATTACTACATTGTATTTCGACAACTCTGTGGTTGTATTGGCCGGAAAATTTTTCTTTGCCTGTCACGCTGGTTTACTTTGTGATTCAGAAGTGAAAGTTGTGAATATGGCGAAACGTAAACTGACTTCAAGTGAGGTTTTGCATGCGATTTTGGATAATAATTCTGATCCTGATTTTAGCAGTTCTGAAGAAGATTTTAGCGACAATGATGATCAGCAACATGCACTGCATGATACTGTGAATGACGACACATCGGATGATGGCGATGAGTGGGTGTATCCCCAACATCTCAACTGGACTGCTGCCCGTGGTGAACTACCATTTCTGCATCCGTTTGAGGCAACGTGTGGATTTACTGTTGATGTAAAGAATTACACTGCTGAGCAGTTTTATGAGCTGTTTGTGTCACCTGACTTGATCAGACATTTTGTTCATCAAACAAATGTGTATGCAGCACAGTTTATTGAGAAAAATCCCAATTTACCTCCACATTCCCGTGTTCATGCTTGGGTAGACACTTGGGTAGAAAAAATTCATTGGGATTTTGATGTTGATGGGAATAATCAGAAAACCAGATATTGAGATGTACTGGTCTACAGATCCTATGTATGCAACACCTATTTTTGCAGCTACCATGAAACGTAACCGATTCTCTTTGCTGCTGAAATTCTTTCATTTAAATGACAACAGCAATGAGCCAGATAAGAAAGATCCAAACCGTGACCGCTTGTTCAAGCTACGTCCTTTGATTGACCATTTATTTGAAACATTTCAGTTGCCCTACGTACCAGGCCCATCAGTTGCAGTTCATGAAAACTCAAATACTGGGAATGAAACTATGATTGACCGAGCTACTTCGATAGCTTTTGACTGTTTCGTTTTGCAGTAGACACTAAATCCAGAAGCCTGAGAAAACGTACATTTTTGTGTTTTATTACGCGTTTGCCCATTTCTAGAACTTGCACAACATTTAGTGGTAAACACTGCTTGAATAAATGTAAAAAAGTAAAAAAACGAAAATTGTTCAGATTTCGCCCGGCGTGGGGAATATTTAGGGAGTTGGCGGTTAAAGGGTTAAGCACTCTGTAGTAGCGCCATCTTGTTTATCTTATGGATGCCACCACTTTATGCGGTTTGTTTGGCCTGCTTGCCAAGCTGTTGCGAGGCTGGATGGCGTGGAGAGTGTAAGCTGTGACATCATTACCACATCGGTATAAAGATTAGAATCGTGCAATTTCTGATTGTCCATGTTTGTGGATATTTTTAAAGAGAAACCCTGGGTGGCGGTGTACTTTTATCTTTCCAGCTTATTGGTCTTTGATGAATGAAGCAAAAACAAGCCATGCAGTTAAATACCAAATCTTATTACCAGCAAGGAAGATGGTTGGAATGATGACCTGCATCCACTGCACCCCTTCAGGAACCAAAGGGAAGATACCTGACCTAAGTCAATGACTTCAATATCCAACAGCCATTATAGTGCTGGGGGGTGGGGGGCGTTCCTTAACTGTGATGGATGAGTGGCCCTGCCTCTTGGGGAATCCACTGATGAAATACAAGGAGCATGAGAGAATTGCAAGACACACATAGAAACTAAACAATAATTTAATTGAATAGAACTAGCTACGCCACCCGCATAAGACAGATAAAATCTGTTATCAACATTGATGTCAACTTTAATGTTTGCAGTGTACCATCTGTTGGAATATATTTAGTATTAAAATGCATTGTATTTGTCATTCCAACAGATGGTGCCTCTGTTATATGCCATTTGATATGGGATTTGTAAAAGCAGTGGTAATGTTTGTAATGCACCATCTGTTGGATAACAGAGACATAGCAACTGGAGGGACACACAGATGCACAGACTTACAGACATTTGTCCTTTTTTTAAGGTAGATTAACAGGTAATACATAATTAAATAAAAAATAGATGAGCAGGACAATATTATTAAAATACTGCAAAACAATGAACCATAGTGTAAAAGGAATAAAGAAGATAAAAAGATGTACTTTAAACAGGAGCCGGAGAGGAGTTCTGGCTTGACCGTAACACACACACACACGCACACACACACTCTATGTGTTTATCTCTATGCATGTATTAGGTTTTTGTTTTTTGATTGCATAACATTTATTAATGTGTACAGCTGGCAGTGTGGGTCTGCCATTTCTATCCCAGCCCACAAGTGACGCTGTGATCCCAAGGGGGTCTGTTAACCTATCTGGTGGCAGCCCCTGAAATGACATGCAAACTGTGTACTTGTAGGGCACTTTGGTGTTGCCTTCATTATAGAAAGGTGCTCTAATAGTAAAGGCTGTTAGTGTGACCACAATGAGCTCCTCTACGCAGGCCTGAATTGACTTGAGCCTCCATAATGAACGATCACTGATGCTTTCACTCTGCTGGGTTTGCACACCCATGAGGTTGTTTCCCACTACTGGTAGAGGCTGTTAATTGTTTTCCGACCTCAGTTGCAATACCAGCGCTCCAGACGTGATAACAAAGGGAGAGGGAACACATTGTTGTTATGTACTTTTTGAATTGTGGTGGTGCAGTGCCTGTACTTGTGGTGGCTCCTGGTTTTGGTCCTCAGCTCAGACCCCTCATTACAGCAGTGTGTCTGTGGAAACCAGTGAGTCACTCCTCATCATCGCTTTCCAGGAATTGAATGTGACTTAAGGTGGGAGCATTCGGCAGGCTCTGCTGTATGTATGCAGTGAATATTTGAAGGCTGTTAGGTTAATGAGATTTAATTGAGGTTTGTGTTGAATGATTGCTTTAATCGCACAAAAAGACAAATAATTATCTGTGAGGCGTCCTACTCTGAAATGTAATCAAATGCAATTTCATTCAAAGAAGTCAAATGAGATGTTAACATGTTATTGAGGCTTGTTTGGGCAGAAAATTAAATAAAGTTAACAAAATATATCCACATACATATATGTGATCATTAAAAAACGCTTGTGTCTTATAGGTTTAGGGGCTTGGGGTTAATGGTCAACTACTGCATGAACCTCCTAATGTGTCCACAGACATTTCCTGCAGTTATGCCAGTTGCCTCCCATGTTGTGTAGACTTGAAATTCAACCAGTGCATCAAAGTGTGCCCTGCAGTAGACTGGCATACCATCTAGGGCTTGGTTCATGCCTATCGCTTGGTGTCGAACTGGATTAAGCAGATTTCAGTAGTGGAAGAACGGGCCAAATTCAAAGGTCACGGCTGAATTGATGTACCGTGTTTTAGTGCCATGCTGGGATCTGCAGTAGGCTGAGCTTCTGCTTCTTTGACGGTGCTGGGTGGTTAATTTATCCATCGACAAATCATTAATCAACCTTTAGGTATAGCGCACCATTGACAGGTTGTACCCATCACTAAAGTGAACAACTCTTGTATCTGGGCTGTTTTTCTGAATGTCAATTGTGAGGGTGCAAACCTGATACCAAAACCTTAAGACTTGCCAGGAGTTGAACCATCAGGCCAACTATTTTGATGGGAAATCAGTTTTAAGTTGGAAGTTGACGTCAGCTTTCCTTTCAGCGGTTCCCTTATCACTTGCTATGTACTTCGATGTGTAATAAACAGACACAAAGTCGCGTAAAGGTTTGGGGTTTTTCTGGACCTGTATACTGTACAGTTTTCAGAAAAACAAGTAAAGCAGTCAGTAATATGACTTGTCACCATTACAACAGACAGAAAGCATATGATGGAGGGACCATTTATGGGGAGGGACCGGAAACTGGCGAATGGAATGCTGGGAAGGAACCGTGGTGCTATATGGGAGCCATGACGTCATCAGGAGGGGACCAGAGGAAGGGATGGAATGTGGAAGTGGTAGCACGTGGTTTAGGGAATCCGTGCAAACTTATGGAGGCGTTGTTTCTGGCTTTCTGTGAACACAAAAGAAAGTAAAGTTAGTACCCCTGGCACAATATTTTACGCAGTTCCCTATGAGCGTGTGTGTGACAGATGCTATCGGGACTTCACAGAGGAATATTATCACTTATTACTATTACATTATTTGGACTTCACAGCTTCAAGTAGTGTGGCACTATGACTCTGTGCGACAGAGAGGTGAGCAATTGTGTGGTGCATTAGGGAGGCTAGAGTCAAATGGGGGTTTTTGGAGTTATCTGTTACTTGCTTTGGAACCATTTTAGTACCGGTGCTGTGCTTCAAAAGCTGGTATCAAGTCAACAGTTTAGTACCAATCAATGCAATTTGGGCATCAGACATTGACACAGATAGTGAAACTGATGCATATAGTACTGGGTGACTGAGCTGCCGTGATATGTCTGATAACTTCGGTCATGTGAGCATCAGAGGTGAGCAGTTAGCTGCGCGGCAAAAAGGCAAAATGATTGGAAATCAAGTGGAAGGACAAGAAAGACATTAGCCCATTAAGTGTTGTTTGCAAATCAACGACTGTCGTATTAGGGAAAAATGTGGAAGTCACTAAGCCTTGTGCTGTGGTAGCCTACAGTAACACAGAGAGTGCATTGCATTTGGGGATCAGGCACTAACCACATGCAAGCAACATGAAAAATATCAGAAAAGTTCACTAAGAAACACACTTGTACTGTCCCAATTGCAAGACTGGGTTCTGCCATGGCGTCTTTTTCAAAATATGCCACAAATATGCCTTAATCCAATCGAAATGTTGTGGAAGGACCTGAAGCGAGCAGTTAATATGAGGAAACCCACCAACATCCCAGAGTTGCAGCTGTTCTGTACGGAGGAATGGGCTAAAATTCTTCCAAGCCGGTGTGCAGGAATGATCAGAAGTTACCGGAAACGTTTAGTTGCAGTTATTGCTATAAAGGGGGGTCACACCAGATACTGAAAGCAAAGGTTCACATATTTTTGCCACTCACAATTATGTAATATTCGATCATTTTCCTTAATAAATAAATGACCAAGTATAATATTTTTGTCTCATTTGTTTAACTGATTTCTCTTTATCTACTTTTAGGACTTGAGTGAAAATCTGATGATGTTTTAGGTCATATTTATGCAGAAATATAGAAAATTCTAAAGGGTTCACAAACTTTCAAGCACAACTGTATATGACAATACCAGGGAATAAAAGCTGAAATTGTAAACTCTCGTCTCACATTCGTCTTTTGATCCCAAACACAAATGTCTTTATTGCATAACAAAAATAAATGAATTGACCTTTCCGCTGCAGTACTTTTGGAGCGGGCTGTAATTGCTAGCATCGAGTACGTCAGGACATCTGTGACCCGACTCCTGTCCTGCACCATGCTGGTCTGGCGGGCTCTCTCGTCTGCAGCACACATACAGTGGCAGGTGACATAGCCAGGGACCCTTTATTTACTGTGTTAGCCTGAATCATTGTTGCCTTCTTTTGCTTCATTTTTGAGTCCATCTGCCCCTTAACATGATAAAGTAATTTAGAGTGACATCTTTACGTCTAAGGGTTAACGTAGTACTTTTGACTCAAACCGATCACGAGCATTGGTCCAGTTGGTGAAATCTCCTCATGAGCAGCCTTTCGGAAGGGAGCCTTTGTTCACTGCTCACTGCTCGACATTTCATTTGTGTGAATGAGCTGTTGTGCAGAGTTTTCACATCAGGGACAAAGCAGCTGGCTGTGAAAAACGTCAGCCTTGCCTCAGTTGGACGTATCTCATTGTGCTGGTGTGACATCGCCAAGCGGCTCAGAGCAACAAAAAAAGCTTTCAATTATCAAGAGTTTCATGAGATGCCAGCACTGAGAGAAATCAGTGAATAAATGTTAGGGATGGAGCTGCCCTAATCTGACTCCTCCAAATGGGGCGATTGTTTTTGGGATGGCTGGAATGCAATTTGGGTGCAGGATGGTGCCAAACATCCTATGATCCAGTCGGCATGGATAATTTAGAAAAATGAACCGTAACCCCTTGCCAGTCCACATTATGTTAATTGTAATAAAGTTGGAGGTTTAAAGGGACTGCATTGTTGTTCAGGCAGCCTTCAACTTAAGGTCGGCTCCCATGCTTTAGTCTGTGACGACAGGAGAATGTCAGGGTTTAGGATATAACTTGTTAGTTTTTTTAATATTTTCATGATTTCAGACTTTGAAGCTACATGATGCTGCAGCTGTCACTTCATGGTGCCAGTGGCTTAAAAACTGTTTCAAAGTAAAGAAAAGACTTGGCTTGAAAAGGGCACTCTTTGAACAGAGAATGATTCTGCTTTTGTTTCCAGTTTCAAGTTTATTGTTCCCCAGTGTCGAGTCCTGTCTCTCAGTGTTGGACTTGCAGTCTTAACTCAGTTCAAAGACTGGAAGGCTCTGATGGCCCCCTCGCAACCCCAAAATTAGTGGGCACAGCTAAAGGATGGCCTTGCACAGAACTCAATACCCCGGGAACAGAAACATTTCTGTTATTCATCAATGGAAATGCAAACAGTAACAGACTCCGAGAGCATCAACTTCCTTAAATAGGATGCCAGCACTACAGGGTTTCGCAGTGGGTACAATTAGATCACCAACAAGAAGTTAAGAAGACCCGAGAAAAGGAGAAGTGGAGGGAGGGGAAATGAGAGCATGAGCCAAAAGTCACGGTCTAGGGGTCAAAAGACAGAAACTTGGATGGGGTTCGTAATAAATAAAGTTGCTGCCATGACGTCATGGGTTGCCGCTTCTGGTACCATGTGGTAGATGTTAGGACATTGAGCTGACAATGATAAAATAGTGAGTCAGGAGGCAGACATCTTAAACAGCCAAAAGTCCAAAGTGCGACATCAATAACACGAGCTTCAAAACCAAAACGAGACACAAAAATTGCAGTCACAAATTTCAACAGCAAAAACTCACATTAAATAAATGAAAGATCATAGCGAGGTGCTTGGAAAAAAAAAGGACTTGTTAGCCACAGCTAGGATGAGGAAGTGAACATTTGGATGAACTTCTAAGCTATGGCTTCCAGAGTGGCAAGGGTGGCATTCATGAAAATACAAGGGTAAATCAAATAATAAATTAACTGTGAAAATTTCGCGGTAACCACAAAAGATAGAAGCTGACGCAGTACAACATGTTCAGTTTATTGGCTTATGGGCAGTTCAGACACACTCTACTGTTAGTCTAGCTAAGGCCAAAGGTCAAAACGAACATGGAGCCTTAGCTGCAGGAGTGCACCTTAATTGAGCAACACGCCACAGTGAGATTTGAGCAGAGGGAGTTAAACCTGCTGAAATTCACCAAAGTGAAAACAGCACAACCCAATGAAAAGTTTATGAATGGGTAGAAAGGTTTAAAGCGGGAAGAACAAGTGTAACTGATGAAGCTTGATCTGCTCGACCATCAACATCAAGCCCACATTGACATGGCGAATGCTTTTATCAGAGAAGACCGAAGGATTACGTTTTCTGCCGTTGCTGCAGATGTTGACATCAGCTGTGAATCTGCATGTGTCATAATGTATGATGAAGAAGACTTGGGGTGCCATAAGGTTTGTGTTCTGATCTGCACAAGTCAACATCCTTTGGTGAGTTTCAGCAGATCTCACTCCCTCTATCCTGAGAAATCTCACGAAATTCCACAATGGTGCAAACCCGTAGCGGAGTGTCCAGGTTCAACTAGACTGATGGCAGAGCGCTGTGCTCTGCGTGTTCAAACTACCCATAAGCCATTGTGAACGTGTTGTATTGCATCAGCTTCTATCTGTGGCGGTAACAGCGTCGTTTTCAAAATTACCTTTACTTTTTGATTTGTTGTCATACAAAACAACAGTCAAAATAATAAACAACAAACAAAGCAAGTAAATTGACATCATACCCCAAAAACACCTAAATAAATAAAAGAGACTGGAGATCCGGCGACCCTCGCACCCTTGTTTAATTATTACAGAGCCGATTGCCCAGAACTTTTCTTAACTACCTGCCCTTCTCAACAGAGCAGCACCTCAGCGTTTTCCTTGTTGTAATGCCAGCTACCAACTGAAAGGTCCCAGAAATCAGGCTTGTCAATGTCAATTTATTTATATAGCACATTTAAAACAACATAGTAATGCTGTGGCCAAAGTGCTTTACAATAATAGAATAAAAGAAAAACAAAAACAATTAACATCAAACATAAATAGTAATAAAATATATGAAACATAAATTAAGATACAAAATAAATAGAAATAATGTTATATAATCACAAAGAGGAAACCATCAGTATTACTGAAGGTCATGGAATGCAAGTGAATAGAAATGAGTCTTTAATCTCGTTCTGAACAGTTCAATTGTAGACGACTCCTTTATATGATGAGGTAAAGAGTTCCACAGGCGAGAGGCAGCAGCAGCACAAGTCCTGTCCTCCTTAGTTTTACATTTAGTACAAGGGACAATAAGAGACAACTGATCAGAAGATCTAAGCGCTCTAGATGGCTAGTGTAAAACACACTATTCAGATAAACAGGCAGGAGCAAGCCCATGTAAAGATTTAAAAACTAGCAACAAGATTTTAAAATCAATTCGAAAACTGACGGGCAGCCAGTGTAAAGAAGCTAAAATAGGAGAAACAGAGTCATACTTTCTTGCCGCAACCAGAAAGCGAGCGGCAGCATTCTGGACCAACTGTAACCTGCGTATCAGAGATTTGCTAATCCCAGAATACAGCGAGTTGCAGTAATCGAGGCGAGAAAAAATAAAAGCATGAGTAGCTTTCTCAAGATCTTTAGAAGATGAAAAAGGCTTGATCTTATCTAATAGACGAAGCTGGAAAAAGCAACTCTTGACTACAGAATTTACTTGTTTCTCAAAAGAAAGGTTACTATCAAAGGTAACACCAAGATTGCGGACTTGAGGTTTGGAAAAGACAGAGAAAGAGCTGAGAAGTCCAAGACCAATTTGGGCTTTAGCTGATGTACCCACTATGAGCACCTCAGTTTTATTTTGATTTAAATCAAGAAAATTTTTAGCCATCCAGGATCTTAGTTCAGACAGACAGTTGTGAAGTTGATTTGTTGCAGAGTTGCAGACAGGAATATAAACCTGAGTATTATCAGCATAGCAGTGAAAAGAAATGTTAAATTTCCTAAAAATCACTCCAATAGGGTGAAGGTACATAGAGAATAAAATAGGACCCAAAATGGATCCCTGAGGAACACCACATTTAAGAGGAGCAGTAGATTAAAAAGAGGAATTAAAAGTCACTGAAAATTGCCCACCAGTTAAATATGACCTGAACCAATTAAGAGCAGCACCTTTAAGCCCAACAAGATGTTCAAGCTGCATCAGCAATATTTCATGGTCAATGGTGTCAAAGGCAGCGGACAGGCCAAGGAGGAGAAGGACTGCCGCATCACCTGAGTCAGTAATAAGAGAGATGTCGTTGAACACTTTCAGGAGTGCCGTTTCAACACCATGATAACGCCTAAAGCCAGATTGGTAGGTCTCAAATAAATTATTGCAGTTAAGGTGATCGACCAATTGATTATAAATAATTCTTTCTAGAATTTTAGCCAGAAATGGCAGTTGGGAAATTGGATGCAAATTGGTTAAAACTCCAAGATCTAAATCTGCCTTTTTTAGATGGGGGCGGACTGCAGCATGTTTAATAAATTGAGGGCACAACCCATGAACTAATAGAAACATTTTATAATCACTTGGAAGGATGGCCCCAACACATCAAAGGCTTCCACTAAGAGACGTGGTGGAACAAGGCTTGTCCGCACTGAGGGTCTCTTTGGGCTGCTCTGCTTTTCTCACATAACAAGCATGCATTGTCTTCTTTGAATTTGAAACTCTCTGGTGAAACCCTCAGTGCATTGCAGAGGAAGCTGGCATGCAGATGGGCCAAATCTGAGTGGCGTCATTTTAACTAATGGAAGGCCTGGGCTGTGCTTTATCTAATTGAAATTACAAACAAAATACAATGAGAGAGATGCTAACAAAGTCTGTGCACAGCACCAGCTGGTCTAGCAGCATGTAACCTGTTATCAGTGTCCTTCATTTACAAGCGGCCCGAGTCGGATCTGTTTGATGGCTTACATCACAATTTTAACAACACAACTATTTATTTTACTTGTTGTGATCTCTAATCATGCTGGGTTTGTGATTTTTTTTTGGTTTGTCCTTTGCAGTGTTCCTGTCATATTTTGTTTATGACATCATTGTGGCGTGCCGCGCTTTACACGGCATATTATTTAAGAGCGATGTTTGCTGTAATGCCTGTTTGGAAAACTGCCTGAAAAGGAAAAGAATTTCTTTGTTTTAAGAATTACAGTTTCCCAATCCTTCTCTTCTCGCGGAAGTTTCTTCTTTTGTAAAAATACAGAAGTTCTCCCCATCGATCAAGCACCTCTCGCACACTCGCCCTGAAGGTCTGAATCCTTTTGTGTCCAAACCTCTGCCTCCAGTGTAAATAATTAAATAAAACTACCAAGAGTTCACTGTCATTTAAGAGAAAGTCTTCCTGGTCAGCATAGTACATGTTTTGTGTTTCTGATAAACAATCCATGTTTGATTTTGACACAGTTGTATGTCTGGCGATGTCTTACAGCTAATCTCGGTGTAAACCCTGCGGTGACTAATTTAATTAGTACCAGACTTGCTCACCTTGGGAAACTCGGCCCAAGGAAATATTTTTAATTAAGGATTCCCAGGTCTGGCAGCCCTGAGCCAATGAAAGATGGAGGTAGTGCTAAATCATTAAAAATGTTTATTAGACAAAAGGCATTTAGAAATACAATCAAAATCCCGTTTATTATTTCAAGAGGAGCCCAGATCCTGTTGGGAAAGTCACTCAGGGTGTACTGTTACCCTTGGAAATAAGAAGAACGGTCATAGGTGGTACAGTGGCTAGTGCTGCAGACTCTGCGTTCAAAACTCCTGCTCAGTTACTGCATGTCTGTGGGGGGTTTTATCTGGGCATTCTGATCCCCCCCAACACACACTTCCGGAAAGACCTCTCTGATAAACTAGTCCTGTGTGAATGGGCCTGGGGTTGCACTGGGGCCCCACTCTGTGTTTAGGACTATCTTGTGCCCAGCGCTGCTGCCTCCCCACGCCCTGAACTGGATCAGGCAGGTTTGTGAATGTCACACCTCACTTCTGTGTGTCACTGTGTGTGTGTGTGTGTCTGGTACCTCCGAGCAATCTGAGCGGCCAGTTTGGCTTTGGTTGCTCAGTGGTGCGGTGGATGACACAATACTTTAGGGGTGCCAAATTCAGTTTTTGATTGTGTCAATTTTTAACAAAGGAATTTTACAAAACTGAAGTTAAAATGGAGCATTTCAAGAATAGCAAAGTGAATTACAGTAAGCACTTAACAATGCTAGGTCGCTAAATACGCGCTAATTAGGCGCAACCCAAGTCGCCTTCTGAGAGGGGAAATGTTCACAAGAAAGCAAATGATGTTTTCACAGCAACAAGCTCCATCTCCACACAATACAAAACATGCAAATAAGCACAAGTACAAAATGGTGGCAAAAACTTCGTAAAAATAAAATGAGATGAAAAGGCCAGAACATGCATGAAATCATTAGTAAGCAGTCAAAGGAGGCCTCCCCTTGTGGGCGTTGTGTGGCACAAGTGGGTTTAGGGGAGGACAAAGAAGTTAAGAGCGTGCAAGTGAGGAGTAGAAGATGGGGGGACCACCCTTGGTCTCTCGCCATTCTGCCTCAATGCTGGCCTGTGTTGCCCCCCAGCCTGGTATTGTTCATGGGGCTTAGTTTTCTAGCAGTTTTTCAAAGCTGCATACTTCACCCCCCACAACACCTACGTCATGATACCCCAAACCTGAATCAAGCACGAGTAATTTTTCTTCTTTCTGTCGTTTCTTGAAATTTTGGATCGTGTGTGGAGTCTTCATACAAAACTCGCTGCATGAACACAGTGTGACGAACTGTGTGGGTTCAGTTTACTCTAAAGACCATGACACTGCACCTTAAAGACAGCTGCTTTCTGCTTCCCAACCATGACTGTGTGAGACTTACCGAATTGTAACCATCAGTGTGCCCACGTAATAAAGCAAGACTATCCGTTAGTGTGCAGTCAGAATTGTAGTTCATCAGTGATGCTTGTCTGGTATCTGACATCAGCTCTAGCCACAGCACTACGCAGGTCATGCACTTCCACAAAGGCTTAGTCCCAAGTGAGAGGTGACACTTGAACATAAAGGTGGGACTGCATGATAGCATACAGGAGTTTGCTGGCTACATTTTCTAATGTAGCCCTTCTGCATAATAAGATAAAGAAAAGAAGCAGAAACTTTAGAAAAAGAAAGAAAAAAAGATGAGCAGATGGCTCACCTCAAGTCCAAGGGCCCAGTGCTCATGTGGCCGTCCTGCTGCACACCAGCTTGGAGTCAGGGGGCTGATGCCAGTCACAGGTGAGGCTTTTATCGACATCTCCTAGATTTCACGCTGTGCGTCAAAGGCACTTTGTCTTGTGAGATCCGAAATAAAAAGCTGCACCCCTCCATTACTACAGTCATCTATCTCTGTGCTGCGTTTCTGTTGGTGTCTTCTCTCACATGATAGAGGGTGGGTGGTGGTCACAAGGAACACAACCACAGTAATTCATCCAAAACTGAATTGGAAAGAAGCAAAACATTCCTACGTCAAATCCTAGCTAATCATAGCAGAGGTAACAGGACAGAAAAAGTTGCACAGAATACTGGGATCCTGGAACTGCAAACCTTGGTGCTACCATAAGCTGAGCCTGTTGTGGTGCTTACAGGCCGAGTAGATTTATTGGACGATGGATTTGCCCCATTTCCTTATCTTGTTCAACTAAGTAAAGCCAGGCTCTTCAGTCTTCAGGTCTTGTCACATTTAATGACTTTTACAGCATTTTTCAGTTGTAGACTTCAATCGCATAATTTTAGCGAATCATAGACAGTTGGTGGTCCGCTCTCTTGGAGTCCAGTGGCATGGTCTGACCTACCCAGCAACTCACTCCAACTAGTCCATGACTCGCTCTGCTAAAGTCAAGCAGGTTTGATTTTGTCTTTAGTCATAGAAGGCTGTGTGTGTGTGAGAGAGTGATGACAACCAATGAATGCACAGAATGCAGCAATGAGGAATAAGAAGTGCGGGTGTTCTGGGCCTCACAAGCAGAAGAGAATCTAGCCTGGGTTATGTTTTGCTTTTCTACATACACTGACAGAAGGAGAAATTAAAAGGGGGATGAGATTGCGCCTGAACTTGCCACATCTGTAAACCCTTTGTGCAGCACTGGCTCAGTTAGGCAGCACCTTATTGGCTGTCAGAAAAAGGGGCAGGGCATGACTGTGATGGAAGGTCGGCACACCATCGGCAAATTTGACAAGCCCAGCGATTTTCTGTTGTGTAAATAGACATGGGCAAGCAAGGAGAGCAGCAACTTCAGTCCTGCAAGTCTGACATGCCCACCAACTAGAAGTCACGTAATGAGACATCGGCTTTAAACGCAAGTGTAACTCTGGCTTTTTTAATAAGATTATGGCAGAATAAAGAGGAAGTACACTTTAGATGAAAACTAGCTAATGATGGGTACCTTGAGCAACCTACTTAGACATGCTACAGTAAGTGTATTTAGTTTAAACTTTTAAGTACATGTTATGAAAATTCCCACAGCCAAGAGAATGAATGGGAGATAAATAAAAGTGACAACCAAAGTCGAAACCAGAAAATTAAAAAATACCAAGCGTCCAAGATGAAAACTACGGAAGTGTATTAGGGCCATGAAAAAAAAATGCGGATACAGTGAGAAATGTCGACTTTAATCTCAACGTGAATGTCAAGAATAAAGAGGAAATGTCGAGAATAAAGTCGACATGTTGACTTTATTCTCGACATTTCCACTTTATTCTCGACATTTATGTTGAGATTAAAGTCAACATGTTGACTTTATTCTCGACATTTCCTCTTTATTCTCGCCATTCATGTCCAGATTAAAGTCTACATTTCTACTTTATTCTCAACATTTATGTTGACATTTCCACTTTATTCTCGTAGTTTATTTTGTCAATAGAATGTCGCAAACTAAACTTCATCTTAAAATGAATGTTTAATTCACTAGACTTTCTCAAACCCCATCACAAGTTAATGTAGCACATTAAATGCTTTGTGTTAAGTGTTCTCCGACCCAGTTGTTAATCTCTATGCGCTTCTTAAACTGACTTCCTCTTGCACTGAGGAGGCGCCGGCAGTGATCGACGCACATTGACTTCATGATATTCCTGCTGTATGAACATTCAGAATACTAAGATAAATACTTGATATCTTTTTCATGATGAAATGCATTAAAGCATATTTTAAACATGGGTGGCGGGGGGGCATGGTGGCGTGGCGGTAGTGCTGCTCCCATGCATTAAGGGGTCCACAGGTCTACGTTCAGTGTAGAGAACTTTATAGCAGGTGTGACGAGGCTCCAAAAAACTGGATATATGAATGGGTATCGCACAGGTTTAACTGAAATATTGTGTAAATATTGGGCTCGTGATGTGGTGGTCGGAGACACGAACACAGAATTCAATGGATGTTCTTCTCAGTGGGCTTTCTTTATTGCATGCATGCTGTCTCTGTCTGACATACTAAACCCGCAGTTCCTATCCTTCCTTTTTCTTTCTCCACATAACCAATCGCCACACGATAAACGTCTTTGTGAAATTAAAACTAGTTATAAACTTAGACTGCAGAGTTTTCAGAACTTTAAAAAAAATCTTCATTACACATGTTTAATTATGCCATCCATTCAGGGTTACGCCCATTCCAGCAAGCATCGTGTGCGAGGCAGGAGCAAATCCTGAATGGGGCGCCAGCATATCGCAGGGTGAATACGAGCAACACATACACTAGAAGGGTCAATATAGTATAACAAAATCCTACATCCTACATGACTTTGAGAGGAAACTGAAGCACGCTGAGTAAACCCACCAGAAAAACATGCAAACTCAAGGCAGGGAACACCCGGAACCCCCTTGCTGCAAGGCAGCACTGCAACCACCACGTCACCATGCCCCCACATGCTTTAATAGATTTCATCATGAAAATGATATCAAGCATTTATCTTAGCATTCTAAATGTTCAGAGAGCAGGAATATCATGAAGTGAATGTATTCTGTGCGGCGATCGCTGCCTGCGCCTCCTCTTAGTGTGGAGGAAATCAGTTTAAGAAGCATGTAGCGATTAACATGGGTCAGGAAACACTTAACACAAAACATTTAATGTGCTACATAATTTATGAAGGGGTTTGAGAAAATGTAGTAAATTAAATATTCATTTTAAGATCAAGTTTAGTTTGCAACATTCTACTGACAAAATAAAATATGAGAATAAAGTGAAAATGTCGACTTTAATCTTGACATAGATGGCGAGAATAAAGTGGAAATGTCAAGAATAAAGTCAACATGTCGACTTTAATCTCACCTTAAATGGCGAGAATAAAGAGGAAATGTCGAGAATAAAGTCAACATGTCGACTTTAATCTCGACATAAATGGCGAGAATAAAGTGGAAATGTCGAGAATAAAGTCAACATGTCGACTTTAATCTCGACATTTCGTTTTTTTTTCCTTCACTGTGTCCGTATTTTTTTTTTTTCCACCGTGGCCTTAATAGGCTTCGGTAGAAAACTAAACCTAACTCAAAGTCAAAAATAGTCAGAGAAACTTTTATACACACAAATGCACATTTAGAATTTCTTAGAGGTATCCACAAACTCGGAAATGGAAGGGACCCCGACAAAATAACACCACGAGAGAATGCAAATAAATGTTAAACATCTCCCAACAGCCATTTACAAGTAAATTATCACAGAGTGGGCTTAAGCACCAAACATGTGTCAAGAATAGTCATTTACAAAAGCCCATGCTGAACTAACATTGTAAAATAACCAATCAAGACAGCACGTGAATAAGATACGCAGATGATTAACTGCCTGGACAATCCCGTGGATTTCATGTTCTCCACTGGTCTGAATGGGTTTTCCTTCAGGTGTTCCAGTTTTGTCCCTCATTGCCAGCGATGTACATGTTAGGGTAGCTGGTTCTTCCAAATTGACCCTATGGGAGTGCAAGTGTAAAAGGACTCTGTAATGGATGTTTACTGTTTAGCGCCTTGTGCTGCCATTAAAGACCTCCTCACAGCCCCACATTTGTAATGGATTTAAGAATGTTAAGATGACTGAACAATACAGTGGGACAGCTGTGGTCTGGATGTAGGCAGAGGAGTTATACAAAACAGGCCTCATGATTGGCACTTCATACATCTGCTTGTGATCCTGTTATGGCAGATCCAAACACGAGGAGTAAAGAGCGGACTGAGACCTGGGATTCCTGTCAAAGATCAAATGGAACGCAGATAAATCGAAAATTGTTAAGGGAACTCGTAGTTGAAAAGGACACACAAAAAAAGTGAAACCAGGCAATCAGAACAAAGGTAACACAACATGTTGAGAAGGTTTTTAATTCAAACTCCGGCGACACCGCTATATAACCTGTCACGGCAATGGCTTCAAATGTCACCCCCGTTAATCAGGATTAGTTTTTTGACGACCATTTCACACAACCAAATTGCGATGCAATCTTTATAATAACAATGACATTACAACAGACCTCCTCATTTTTAACTCTCTGTATATCAGCTACTTGCACTCATATTGATTATCAGAGGTTCTGTCATATTGGGGACAGATTTGAATTAGCTATGGTGTCCGCCACAAAATCCCAACGCAAATTGAGAAATGGCTTGAGACAAGCTGGTTCATTCACGATTTTGAAAGATTTTCCAACTGTGCTGATTTGCCTCATCAAGCAAACCCAATGCATTTTTCCTTTAGTTCAATCTGAATTATCGATAATTGATCTAAAGCACTAAGGGTGCAAGATCAGGAGATCAGTTCATTGAATTTGTACTAGCTTTTAGACATTAGGTGTACAAATCCAGCACCTCAGAGCCAAAAAGTCGATACTGAAAAAAAGTGGACCAAGAGCTGAACCTTAATGAACGCCACAGTAGTTGGCTATGGATGACACCAACGACAAATACTTCTTGTACTCTCTCATCTGAGTGATGTCTACCATTCAGTATTTTGCTGTCACAGGTGATTTTTGTGGGCATTTTTCAGTGGTATTCAGTTTTATTCCATACCACTTTTATTTTTTCACCTCCCATGGTTGCAGTTGTCAAACAAGTAACCTTCACATAATTGTCGTCCTTCATACCAAAATCCCAGGATGCAGGTTTCAAGGAAGAGGACTAGGACCCTAACTGTTAAGGCTCAGTGAAACTGTGTCAGCCAGCAGGCCTCCTCCAGGTGATGAATGATGCTGGCATAATTAGCCATCTCACTCGTTCATGTGTGGTCTGAGAGGGCAGCGCCAGTCATGGAGGCACTTCCTAGCCAATGTTTTTTACTTGATCAAATGATAACCTGTCTGCTGAGTGCACTCAAGATATTAGGGGTCTTCTGAAGGGTTTTCAAATTGGCAAGTAACAAAAGCGTCATCTTGAAAAGTAATGGTAATGGTAAGCTCCCACTACTACAAAACTGCAAGGGGGGCCCTCGGTTATGTTACCTTTTAAATAATTAAAAGGTAAATTAATTAAATTTAAGAATGAGTGAAAGAGGTGGATTAACAAGGAGCATCTTGTTTGCATATTTGTTTCTTCCTCTGAGTATTAAAAACTCAAACACTGAAGAGAATGCTGAAGTTTAATTTGTTAATCTCTCCGTCCTGAAGCACTGGGTGGTTAACAGTTGTTCCGTTCAAAAAGAAGCACTGTGTTAAGTGGGCAGCAACTGCTCTAGAAATGTGAGACCACTGATAAGGAAATTATAGATGCTGAACCAGCAGTCCTCGCACCCACATCAAAGTCAGAGCCTCCAGCTTTTTCTGCTCGATCAGACCCCCCTCCAGCCTGAGTTGTTTCCGAGTTGCTGCCCAAACTCCAGCCAATGAGGTTGCATTTCACTGTCTAGTGCCATGCCTTCTCGAGGAGGTGTTCTTGAGTCCCAAGGAGCATCAGCATGTGTCACCAAGCTGCTGCAGATGGTGCAAAATGCAGCAGCACGTCTGGTGTTTAACCAGCCAAGGCTGACACATGTCACTCTTGTTTTGGGGTCTCTGTAGCAGCACACATTAAGTTTAAATCCTAAACAAAGCAGTCACTGGTTCTACACCTGTATATATGAGGAGATACTTGTGAGGTCCTCTGCTCCTTCTCAACCACTCAGGTCTGTCTGATGAACGACTTCTGGTGATGCCAGCTCTGTGTGGCATCCCATACTCTTTTCTTGTGTGGCTCCTAGCTGGTAGGATGAGTTGCCCACTCCATTCCAACTGCAGACCCTTCATGTGTTTAAGAAGATTGTGAAGACTCACATTGGGTGAATTTCTGTCTAGTTGACGTTGGCTTTGATAGGTTCTTTTAACCAAGGAAGTATAACTCGCTTGTCATTTTGTTCTGAGCTCTGCACATGTTGTGATCTCCCAGACTGAGGTTTACTTGATAGTGGTGATCTCCTTTGTAAGTTGCTTTGGATTAAAGCCTCTGCTAAGTAAATAAATAGTAAAGGGAATGTAAAATGCAATCACATTTAAGTCAGGGTTCAGACCGTGGCTCACACTTGACTCTTTTTCTGCCCTGTCACAATTTGTTCATTCCAGACTTGCTCCCCGTGGCTTCAGTTTTGTTGTCCGAGGTCCTGGGACCCTACATATTTCGCACTTTAGTTTTGATGGTTTCCCTCTGCTTTTGACATATTTGAAGTAAAATAACAATGCATGTACTTTCCATTACAAAATTAAAAAGGCACAGAAACATAAAAGGGTACAAATCCCCCAAGCCTGTCAATGCACTGATTCCATTCCTAATGCACACTCACACATGTGGACTCGACCGCTGCAGCTTAGCCTATCATTCTCTGCTGACAGCTGAGGCCCATAGTAGTAATCATTTATGGCTGCGGCTTGTGGCAGGGTGCCCGTGTTTTGTGAATATTGTCAGCTATGTTCTCACCCGTCTGCTGTGGGCAAATGAGTGGTCTCTTTCAGCCTGGGAGTTCTTGGTTTCCAATGCAATGTTTTCTGAACGGGCATGGACAGCACACTAGCTCACTTGGTAAGAAGTAGGTCGATGGAACAAGCAAATCTGTACGTGTCGATGCTACTGAAGACTTTGAAAGGAAAGAGGCAGCCGCTAGCTTCACTGAGCAAGCCATGGTGCACACTTGTGAACCAAACCCCCTGTGGTGTTGTGGAGACATACTCCTCCACCACCTCACTGTTGTGAAGACACGATATCAGACAAAGACGGTTACATCTCTGCGTGATGTCATCATACTAATTTAGATCAGTTTAGTCCCTTTCCACTGTCATACATGCCTATTCCCTCGTCCTTCGTCATTTATTATAACCCTATCAGTGATGATCAAGATCACCTATTGAACCTGTGGCCCTCCACCTACCGTACTCACCCTGTGCGGCTGACCCTAACATCAGCATTCCCTACACCCACCGATAGCCTGCATTGTATAAAAGACAATAATTTAAGCCCCCTGGATACCCTTACCTCTTCACTGTAGATATGAAGATTGAAGATTTATAGAGTGAACTTCAGTGCTGCAGGACTTTAGAGATTTCTGTGCAATGTGGGGGTGGACGGCAGGAATAATAAATTCAAGTACATAAAAAAAAAACTGTAAATTCAAGTACATAAAAAAAACTAACAGATGCACAAACTCATAAACAGCTAGATAGGAAGGAAACTCATAAAAATGAAAACGGAATTGAAATGAAGTGGTTGAGTAGCTACAGTCTGTTACTGCTCTGGATTATGGAGGCATCTGAGAGGATCATGTGCTCTAAATGAATGTCATCAATTGAGAGTTGCCAGCATGAGTGAGGTAAATGATACTTAACTTTTATTATTATATTATTATCTTGTTCATTTAGATTCACTGTATAATGAGGAGCAGATGATAGTGGGCTGCACCGTGATTGAACTGGTAGATTGGAGGGATATCCTCTGTCAGTGGTGGTGCTCAAACAGTGACAATGTGACTTTGAGCTCCCTTAGGAGAAGTTGCTTGGATGTATTTTAGATTCTCTGTTTTATCCTATAATTCCGTGGCCGTACTTGTCAGGTTCTGTGCAGCACGCTTGCTTTGTCAGATTCAACAAATGCGTGAATTTGTTTTTCTAATTTATTTTACGGTGTTAACTCATCCATGGAGATTTTCCTCAATCTGCAGAGTCACAGCTTCTTGTTGTTTCCTTGGCACCCATTGTTACTCATGTTGTTCCCCTGGAGTACAGTTGTGTCAGAGTGTGGAGGGTCTGGCTTGGTTTGAATAATTTGAAATACTCGCCCTGCAGTAAGCACTCAGTAATTTTCCAATTTGATGATCAAGGACCCTGTTTCTTTCTGTTTCTTGCTATTTCATATTTTGTTGGTATGCTTTTCTAGTTTTGGTCCTTTGATTCGTAATTCATTTTGTCTGTTGCTGCTCATAGTGTTGTATTTTTATGCTCTGCTCACAGAAGCTAGTGGTGATAGGCATGCACTGACTTCGGTCTGGCCTAAAAGTGTTAAGGTGAAGCAAGCTTTGTCAACTGCAGACAAGACCCTGCTAGAATTTGCTACCTTTGTTGTTCCATTTTAAATCTTGTTAAGCAGTGTGACGGTTGGTTACAGCCATTACCTGTTACCAGGTAATCTTGTTAATCCACGTGGAGCACTCCCAGGTGTGGTAAAAGTCCACTATAAGGCCCTGCAGCTCCCCCTGGTGGCCCCCACAGAACTCAACAGAGCTGTGCCAAACTCCAACTCCCAGCGTGCCCTGCAAGAATCCGTGGTGCCACAGCCATCCAGGAGGAATGCCCTGTAGCGTCCCAGGGTAAGTATTGCCTCACCGATACTCTCTCCCCCAGTCCTTCCATTCTGTTGGCGTCCCAGCCAGTTAATGGCCGTAGCCACCCATCACAATGGTTGTCCACACCTCTGGCCTCCCCCTTTTGTTACTCTGCATAGGATGGTGACAGGCAATGACTCTTATGCAGTTTGGTTTTCTGAATTCCTGCAAAATTAAAAAAATGCAAGAACAATCACAAATGCTTAGTTTTTGGGTTTAAATTTAACATGTGTCACACACGTGCGCATGAGAAACAGCTGAAGGGCCTAAACACTAGGAATTCTACGCCAGGCCAGGGGATGGCGGAGTGTACTGACTATCTCTCTCAGTTTTTCCTTTCCCGGGAAATCCCACCTGTTGCCAGGCCCCAAGGATGACATCACTTCCGGGCACGAAGACGCTACTCCCAGTTCTTGCACCGATAACGTCATTTCCCTTCCAGGCCTTTACTGCCTCAGTACAGGCAGTTCTGTTCTGGACTCTGACCTAAGCACATCATGCTACTAAAAACCAAGTTTGCAGCCGAGAAAATATTATACGGGTGGCTCCCCCAACTCTTTATGATGTCTCCGACTCTTTCTTGTTATACATTTGTAATGTAAATGTAAGACATTTATTTTTTCCATTTTTGTTTTATTTTTTTTTTTGGGGGGGGGGGGTTGTTAATACCATTTCTAGCATAAATTTTTTGTGCTTAAGTTGTTTCTCTCTATTATATAAAAAATTTTGGGACGAGACGAGACTTTTTCAGAGAGACGAGACAAGATATTTTCAGAGAGATAATTTCACGTCCTGCGAGATGAGACTTTGTGCAAAGAGATGAATTGAAAACCTAACAGCTCCAAGCAGGGGAGGAAATAAAAGACAAACAGTAGAAGAAGAAAAGACAAAGTAGAACGTCATAAGAGATTCAAAAATGCTGGCACACTACACATGCAGAGCAGGTTAGAGATTATGAAAGTACAGGCAGTCCCCGGGTTACGTACAAGATAGGGACTGTAGGTTTGTACTGAAGTTGAATTTGTATGTAAGTCAGAACAGGTACATTATTTTAATAAATGCTATTGTTGACCGACTGTAACCAAGTGCTCTGCCAATGAATGATGGAGTTTCACCTCTCCTGACTTTATTATTTCTACTTTATTTTCAATGGTGATGGTTTTTCTCTTCTTTACTGTATCAACAGCACTTGCATCAGATTTGTGTTTCAGAGACATTCTTGAAGGGTGAAGACAAAAGGTTAAGATGAGCTCTTCTGCACAGCACTGTACGCGCTATCACAGCAGGAAGGCACCCATCGTCAACACATCTGATGTACTGACAAGAAACAACTTCCTGCTATGTGCATAACAGTACAAGCAGGCCTGCTACTGAGAATGAATGGGGGTGGCGAGGGGCGGTTCATCACCCACCCACCACACAGTCACCTCCACTACAGTATGCTGCCTGCAGCGTCCGCCCACCGAGAACGAACACGGTGCGGCCAAAGGCAGGTAGTGAGTCGCCCACCACCACCCCTTTCAACAGGCAGCCACCACAGGCACACTACAATGCTACCCTCCGCCACCCCATTCACCCTCAATGGCCTCCGTTCAGCCACAATCGGGTCACCGCTTGCAGCATTACCAGCCGCCCACCGAGAACGAACGGGGCAGCCGTGTGTGGTGGGTGGGTAGTGAAACGCCCCCCCTCCGCTCCATCCAGCCTGCGTCCAGTCAGGAGCAGTAGCTGCTGCAGCAGTGTAGTCGGCGGGTAGCAAACCGCCCCATTAAGCCTCCGTCCTGCACACGAGCGAAAGCTGTGGACCTGGGGACTATGGACCACGGGTCACCGCTTGCTGCCGGGAGACACCCGAGGGACACTACACTGCACGAACAGTGAAATCAAGCCCCTCCAGCCACGGCTTGCAGCATCCCCAGGCTGAAGATGACGGATCGGTAGTTACTGTGGCGCATGGGTCGCAGCTGTGGCCTCGTTTGTAAGTCGTAGGTCAGATGTCCGTAACTTGGGGACTACCTGTACTAAAATTCGAAAGTCTCAAAAAACTGATAGTAAAGGTCGCATTAGCACTAACAAACGGAAATTATTACTCGGTGAAATAACGGAACAGCGAAAAGAGATTGAATAGATAGACATAGGTGATATGACAGCAGTATGTTGATATTGTTCGCCTTTAAATTTTAAGTCAGAGACTTGTAGATCATCTAATTCGTGTTGCCATCAGGAAAAAGTAGTGTTTCTTCCCAGTGAAGAGGCATATCCGCGAGAATTAAAAGATTTGTTGTTTGGTGAAAGTGAAATCCACATACGCAAGCGGCAGAGACACGAAGAGGCTGGCGCATAGAGCAGGCCGGGAGGTTGGCGAGCGAAGCAAACAGGGGGCAAAGCCCCCTAGTTAATGCAGATGCAATTTAGTCTTTTCCTACACTATTTTGATTTTTCATTGGCTTGGCCATTTTTACTTGCAGTTGTCACACCACCGTGTTAAGGAAACTACTGAAAGCGTGCAGAGCTTAGCATTACCATTGCGATGGTACAGATGTCAGTGTCATGCACCTCCAGGGTGAGGCAGTAAAAATTTGAGAAAAGGATCAGGAGAAATTATGTGACAGGCAGAGATTAATGCCAAAACGACAGCCAAGCAATTGTCAAAATTAGAACGCTGACCCAAAAAATCAAAAGTCTGATACCTAAGAAAATAGTTTAAAAAAAACTGTAGGTCAGTCAGGAAAAATGGCTATGTGAAAACAAAAAGGAAATCCCGATGCTCCGGAAACCTTTGAAGCAACCTTTGTGCTGGCACTGAGGATGTTGTCACGTGTCACACACCCCTGTGGACTGTTGGGATGGATCACAGTGGCAACAACCAATGATAACTTATCCAAAGGGAGGGGCTCAATAAGGAAATGACATTCAGCCATTGTGAATTTTACAATACTGATGTGAGATTCATATTCCTCACGTGCACAACAACCATAGAGAGGAATAATCAAAGAAAACAACTCGTTATAACATCCAGGTTATTAGAGACAGCGAATTCCACTGAAGACCTTTTCTTTCTTCAGGATTCCTAATTTTGATCTTTTTACTTGGTTCTTTCTCCTCTGTGTCTGGTTTAGCATTTTGGCTTTGGCATTTGATTTAATCGACTCCTCGGTGTTAACTTCTGGCTCATTTATTTGATTGTGTTTCATCTTCTAGACCCAAATCAAATCTAAACTGCCTTCTTGTTTCTCTAAGCAGGATACTGTAATCCTCAGTGCTAGAAAATTAGTCTCTGTCTCTGAATGAGACAGTGAGCTTTTGGCTTTAAATACTGCTTTGGCCTGCAAATGTCCTGTTGTCTCCCAAAGTGTTAAACTAGGATTCCCCTTGGTGTGCCCCCATAACATACCAAATTCCAGCCACATGCAGAGCCTCTGTGGGTATTGCAGTTCTTCTGGGAGGTCTCACTGAGCTAACAGCTCCAGTGCATCTGGCTCTGTCCTTGCATGTGAACAGTGGCTGTCCAGACCTTTCAGATGATCCATTAGTGGTCTAGTTGCACCTTTGGCTTTCGCTCAGTTTGGAAGTTTTGGAAGTTGTCCTTAGCTTTTTATCTACCATTAACGCTATCCTTCTGCCCATTCTGATATCCATTGTTATCTTGCAGCTTCATCCATTGAGGATGGCTACAGTCCCATGGACTTGCAACTTCTTCATAGTTTTTCCAACTGTTGTCGCAGGAACATCACGCTGCTTGAAGAAGGTCTTCTAGCTTTTGCCTTTAACAAGCTGGTCTGTCATTTTCTTTCTGATCTCCTCAGACAACTCTCTCCATGTTCAGTGTGGGACACACGATGACACCAAACAGCAGAGTGTCGACTTTTCTCCATTTAAATCATCTGAATTGGTGATTGCACGATTGGAGACATGTGTGTTACAAATTCAGGAAAAGAACAAGTCTGAAAAATCTCTCAAATCCAATTATTTCAAATCTTTTCCAGGTATCCCAAAAAATGTGTCCAGGCCGTTTTAGAAGCTCTTTGTAGAATAAGCAACACTTAATCTCTTGTCACACTTGCTTTGCTTTACTCAATGACATACCAAAGGCATGCAGGTAGATAGGGGACAATTACTTTTCAGTTCATCACTTTTCAGGTAGTATACGACACTTTTTCAATGAGCTGGAAGGGGACCAACACTTTAGTCCATGCCTGTATAACTGCATATACAGAAGAGCATGATGGGTTCACAATACCAATTGTAAGAGGAAGTAGAGGGGCTTCTCACACCTGGCCATGGATCTTGTTTCCATTTTAATTTCTGGAGGCAGTGATATCTGGGACTTGTTAATCTATTAATGCCATGTCTTGCAAAATCCACCACACTTGGCACTCTTCAGCAGGGAGAGCTTCAAACAGAACAGATTGTAAGAGTGTGCCAAACAGTTTTGTCGTTTTTAGAACACAGTAAAGGCATTTCTCATTTCAGATTTTCCCTCGAGATCTACCATTTGAAATTTTTGGACTGAATAAATGGAGGTCAGGGAGGGTTTCCTCATGGCTGACACTTGATAGAGCCTGTTTCTCATTGTGATGCCATGCTAATATTATGTCTTGATCTTGGCCTTCTTCCAGTAGCCCATTCTTTACAATCCCATTCCTTACAATCCCATTCCACATCCATCTTCCTATTAACTCAGACCAAACTACAGAAGAGTATCAGAAGTGTCAGGCTGTTTCATTAAACAGGAAGCCCGCCTGTAGCCAAATTTCAGTAGCACTTCTGCAGGATGAGTTGCAGAAACTTTGACCTGAGTTTAGGAAATACAGTATGTAAATGATCCATACCTCGTGTTTATGTGCCTTGGGCTGCTGTCATCTCGTACGAATACTTCTGTACCTAATTGATGCCAGCAGTAGCACCCTGTCCAATTAATAACAAAGTGCAATCATAAAATGGATGAAGATGTTTCCACCACGTGGCATCGCCAAGGTGACTGTCTTCCGCTGCTTAAAAGAACATTTTATTGAGCTGTTGCTTCACAAGAACCCAGAGGTGCCTCCTGTCTGTGCTGCACTTTGTATTTCTCAGTGGCTAGTGACACTAATGGCATGTATGTGGTTCTTGCCCTCTGGCTGCTTAGATTTGTCTCTTTGTTGCTTAGATTGGTGACATACTTCGTCAGCAGTAACATTTTACATTTCTAGTTGCGGTGACAATAGCCATGTAATCCTGACAAAGAGAAAAGCACATGGAGAAGACTCTAAATAAACAACCCCAATTCACTCCATTTTCTCTGATTGTCATCTTATAGCAGCTAAGTCATTGAATACATGTTCTTCTCCTGAGTCAACAAAGAAATGACCAGAGTTTCAAAGTGTAATGTCTGACAAAAATTGGAAGAGAACAGCCATTAATGTCTGGCCCAAATTTATTTTATTGTTCTGGTGCTGTGACTGTAGCCCTGCAAAGTTTGAAATAGGCCAAAAACACTCAAAACAGAAGAAGGGAACTACTCAAACGCCTGGCTCAAATAAAATAACCTTTCTGCTTAGTTTATTAAATTAAGGACATAAAATGCAAAATTATCAAAACAATCTCCAAAATACAGAGTTAAAAAAAGCATTTAAAGCCAAATCCTAAATTCTAAAAAAATTCCTAAAACCAATTGCAAAGTAAATCAAGAATCCATCCATTATCCAACCCGCTATATCCTAACTACAGGGTCACAGGGGGTCTGCTGGAGCCAGTCCCAGCCAACACAGGGTACAAGGCAGGAAACAAACCCTGGGCAGGGTGCCAGCCCACAGCAGGGCACATGTACACACACACAAGGGACAATTTAGAATGCACCTAAACTTTGGACGGCATCCGGAGGAAACCCACACAGACACAGGGAGAACATGCAAACTCCATGCAGGGAAGACCCGGGAAGCGAACCCAGGTCTCCTAAGTGCGAGGCAGCTGCTCTACCCACTACGCCACCGTGCCGCCCTAAAGCAAGAATCAAAAATTCAAAATGAGCATAATAGCTGCTAGGGATGTGGTCTTTGTGTAATTTTCTGTGTGTGTGTTTCTCTTTATCTTTTTGCGAGTCTAATAACTCATTTTGTTTTTTTGTTTTTTTTTGTTTTTTTTATTAGCTCCTAATTCTGAATTGGACATTAATTTTATGATCACTGTATTATTTTTGGAATTGGTCATTTTTTTAAACCATTTTGGCTGCTATTTTGGTTATTTACATCTTAGCCCTTTTTGCTGTTCCATCATTAGGTCAGCCCTGCATTGTCAGGAGGCATGTCCTCAGAGACCATGAGCCGCCAGTAACAGTGTGACAGGTTAAAAGGTCGCTGTTTCAGGTGCTTCCTCATCCAAATTTGCGGATTCAAAACACTCTTTTGTCAGTTGTTTCTGTGTTTTAAAGCCAGTTTTCTAATACCATTTTGATCTGTGACCTTTAACTTGGCCTTGGTTACAACGCAGTAGCTCTCCTTGCTTTTAACTCTCTTTTGATTTCTGACTACATCTTTTCTCCTGGTGAAGACTTTCTGAAAGGGTTAGCTAACTTAACTTAAAATAAGAAAGCTCGCCTGTGTACCCCTATCAGAACTGTTAACACCCTTTTACTGGCTCATTAACTGTCAGGTACTTACTGTCGCATGCACAGCGTACAGTGAAGTTCTTACTTGCATGTCCTGATCAACACACAACTTGTGGTCAGTCTCTAATGCTCAACACACAGCGTGTTATTGGCCTCCAACAGTATAATTGTGGACATAACTACCTTACCTCAAAACTTTTGTCTTCCTTCGCTTAAAATCTCAGAACACGCTACTGATCATAATTAATATTCTAGTGAAGAATGGCTACCCCATTCCTCTCTGCCACTAAATGTAAATCACTAATTTTCAAAGTGAATATCAGTTCAGCCTTCAAGTAATAAAGGATAACAAACTGAACGAGTTAGAGTCCCATTTCTCTGCTGGTGATTGACTTTAAAACTACAGTCCTAAAATACGAACTAAGCCAATCCTTTGCCCTTTAAAATACTATACACCTGGTTTGGCCATCGCTGGATAAAGAGAATGACAAACCAGAAAGATTTAGGTGTTACTGAGTGCCATCACATGACTTATATGGCACTGTAAATAAAAGTGGTAAAGTAGTGATCAGCTGAATTCTTCCATTTGTAAGGAGGCAAATAACTGATATGCCAAATCTGTGGGAAATGAGATTACTTACTGGACATTATAAATGTGTTTTGAGAAAGTTTACTTTCTTGTTATCCTACTTATTTATATGGTTTTCTTGTTAATTTGTATAGCTGTCCTGGTTGTATCATCGTGTCCCCATTTTAATAAGCGCTTTAATACCATCATAACCATTTTGTTACTACTGTATTTCCTCATGTTGTTGATGACAGTGGCACTCTTTGCTCAAAATCCTATTCATGGCAGTGGCACACATCACCCACGGTCCAAGCTGTTGTACTCATATCAAAGCAGTCAAAACAATGTCATAATTTAGACTTTAGTGTGGAAGTTACCACATTTTTTTTTTAAAGAGAGATTCTATCTTTCATTTTGATTTAGTCACTATCTTTAACAGACACATGGAATAAATTAGCAAGTAGTGTAGTGGAGAATAGGAGTTTAGGGACTTTCAAATCTCGACTTGATGTTATTTTGGGGAATCGAGGTGAACAAGACAGACGAGCTTGTTGGGCATATTGCTCAGTTCTCGTCACAATTATTGATCTTTCTAGTATTTGGCATCTGCTCTGTTGATTTACTGTCATCCAGAATCACTCCCAAATGTGCTTTTATGTCCTGTTCTATGGCTTCTATATTTCAGTTTTGTCTTCGGTATAAGCTAATCAGTACTGGAGACATTCAAGTCCTGCTGCGCCCCAACTTACCAATAATAAAAGACTGCAGAAGTTGCATGGTGTTTATCCCTGCCCTTCCTTTTCTAAAGGTCTGCTGAGATGAAGGAAAAAGAAACACAAAAAGAAACAAAGTCTTCTAATGTTGTGCAGGGTTGTCTACACATTGCTAAAGATTAGTATCCCATCTTTAGAAGAGTGGCAGTACGTTTGCAAATCAGTTAATGAAGCTGTCAAGTGTTGACATCCCAATTTTGCTTAATCGATTTTTTCCTAATTGGCAAAATGCCTTGTGTTTGAAGAGCCTCTGATTTGTAGCGTGGTGGGTTGATTCTCATTTATGATCCAAATGAAAAGGTCAAGCCTTCGGAACGTCAGCTTTTATTTCCTTTTCATCGATCATGCTGGCTAGTCCTTGCAAACATATTCAGTGGGGTGGGAGGTTGCAGTTGCTTGCTCACAGGCCAGTGATGTAGTGCCAAGTGATGAAGCCTTGTTCATTAGTTCATTAGTAATCTGATAGATAGCTGGCAGGGCTGTGGAGTGAAAAGCTAATCTCTACGAGCTGCCCTCCACACGATTGACCATTGACCTTTTCTTCATACCTGTCACTGTCAGGGGTCAAATGATGCATAGCTGGGTACACGAAATAAATGAGACGTGGCGCTCTAACAGGTGTAATGCTGGTGCCTGAGAGTTTCGCTGTTTCTTGCCACTGCTGGTTTCTCCCCTTTTCCTGTGGATATTATGAGTGACTTGACAATGTGCGGTTATTGAAAATTCCCTTGAGTCTTAAGCTTGCCATCAAGCACCTGGGCTTCTTTAAGACATCATGGTTGGGGTTGAGTGCCCTCACTGGACTCGACTGAGTTAAGCGGTACCGCTCAGGGACCACTTCGGGACCACTCTTGGGACCACTCCATGTCTGGAAAAGATTCCCAGTGAAGGCTCTTAACCCCAACCACAGGACAATGACTTATTACCCCCAACTGTAGCTGCCATGGAGGAGCACCACTAGAGGTCACTCTAACTCAATTCAAAAAGGACTGAAAAGCAGTAAATGGCTGCAGAGACATGAGTGTTCACAAACATGCTGTTTTTATTTTGAGCACTAGAGGAAAAGGTACAGAAAGGAAATATGTGAATTTGTGGTAAAGTGATTCGAGCGAGAAATTCAAAGAAAACCAGAAAGTCGAGATATAACCAAAGAACCAGAACAAGAGCACAAAGCAGAAAGACAATTATTGACCAGAGGAGTTTTCAAACCAGTTGGGATTCTTCCCCCTGAGTAGCACTATTGTGAAAGAAATGCTTTGTTTCAAATTGATTCAACACTTTGATGCTGACCGTTGGGCACTGCCATCCTTTAGTGTCTCTCTTTGAGTCAGTACAATATGGGCACACCTGTAAGTTCATTTTCTATTTAATTGAAAATGATCTTATCTTGGGATTTATGTCTAAATGTCGATTGACATTTGAGCTAGTTTTCAACTCATTGACAGCCACATGTAAATCGAATGTTTTTTTAACTTTGGTTATATTCTTGAATAAAAGCGAACATGTTTATTTGATATTTGGACTACAGTCTTCATACAGTATACACTTCTTGTCATTATTAGTATAACATAGAAAAAGTTTCTGCTTTAGGCATGTGTTCAGCATTTCTTGCCTGGCATTTGCTGTCATCCTTCGCTTACCCAGATCTTTGTAGACACGGAACACACGTGAAGTGTATGTATTCCAAATAATGACATACTGTATTATTTACCCTGTACAGCTCCAGGAACCTCACACGCAGATAAGAAGCCTTGGCTTGAGCTGGGAGAGTTGAGTTCTGTCAAGGCAGGGGGATGGGGGGGGGGGGGCTTTGATGGGGTAGCAGGCTGCTTGCTGCTTGTGCTGATCGACACATTTACAAAACAAAAGACGCTGATGGAGAGGTGCGAAGGGATTTAAGGTGGGCCGGGATTACGAGTTGTTTCATAGGCTTCAGGGATTCTAGTGTTAATAGGCAGAGCGAGCTGGAAGGGTTGGGGGCTCCAGAAGTAAAATCAGTTAGCCCTGACACACGTTGACACCCAGTGGCATCCAAGGTTCATGTAGTCAGGTATCATTTTGGTGGGCTCACCCCATTCATCCATCAATTTACAGAAATCACTGGGTGCAAGGCAGGATTCAATCTTGGACATGAGCGCCAGACTTCTCAGGGCCCACTTCATCTAAACTAAAAATATCTAGGGTAGAATTGAACCCTTGCCCATGGAGCCATGTACCACCATGTCATCTCCTTAGATTCTTTGTTTTGAATCAGACCTGTCTCTCCTCTGTGAGTGCACCAGCCCTTTTGTGGTCCTCTCTCACACCCTGGTTTGGCTTAATTTATGACATTTGTTGTGCTTGCAAAGCATGTTAAATATGCAATAGGAGATATGGCATATTTAAAACGACAAATTAGAAGGCAATAAAAGGCAGGCTTGGCAGCGTGCTGTGAAGTTCCCATACATCATGTGTCTTGTGCATCACTTGACTGCTGTGCTCGCCTCACATCTGGTCTCTGCATGAAACTTTTTTTTTTCCCCTCAAGCCCTGGGGAGCTAATGGTGCTTAAATTCACTTAAGGCATTGCTGAAGGCGGACTGCACCTGCAGTGACCATTAAAGTACTGGACAGCAGGGTTCAGCCAGCTGTGCAAGTCCATTTGCTTTCTTTATGCTTCTAGATTTTCAAGCAACGTGACTTCTTTTGGCAGTCTCTGTTTGTAATTCACATGTCTCTCTTTCTCTCTCCCTCTCCCCCAACCTCCTTTGTGTTCTTCAGAATTCCTGAAGGCCCTGTTGACCAGGGACCTGCAACAGCCGGACGAGTCAGGGCTTTGGAGGAGCAGCTCATCAAGGCCAAAGAACAGATCGAAAGCCTCAGGAAGCAGTCAGGATATGGTTAGTGACTCTTCACCAGTGTTGTGCAAATTCACATCTCCCAAGAACAAGCTTAAAGTTCAGTTCACAAAGATCAAAATGAATAAATTCACATTCATAGTTCACCATTTCAATTTTGTTCATGTTCAGTTCATTTTGTATTTTTTAAGGAGTGAGAATAAATGACCCATTAGTTTACTTTTTTTCAATTTTTCATGCCTTATATTAGTTAACTAGCAAAATACCCGCTTCGCAGCAGAGAAGTAGTGCGTTAAAAAAGTTATGAAAAAGAAAAGGAAACATTTTAAAAATAACGTAATATGATTGTCAATGTAATTGTTTTCTCACTGTTATGAGTGTTGCTGACATCAAGTATTTGATTATCATTATTTCTTTCAATCAGGTTCGTATTTGGAGGATGTGTTGTGTTCAAGTTATATTCCGTGTTTGTCAACCGTTGTAAAGATAACAGGTTTCATTCATCAAAGTGTTCACTACCTAAATCGCTACTCGTGAATCTAAGATGTTTAACAGGTATTCCCAGTATTAAGTTGTGGATTTGCCTGTGAATATTTAGCGGCAGCGTGTCTATGAACGTAATTTAAACTTAAGCTTTACACCTTGCTTTCCTATTGATATGTCTACAAAGGCTTGTTCAGTGTCAGAGGGTTTCCGCAGTAGCTGCACTTATGAATATGCTAAGCACAGTCCTTCACCCGCGAATATTTACCTTATATGGGCAGGCACTCAATTACGTGGGAGGCGTGATGATGCGGGACGCAACTCCGCCTCACACGGTGACCAAGCTGCAGGCTATGGCCGTATATATGGACGCAAGTAGGTTCCAGTTATGACCGTTACGTGCAGAATTTCGAAATGAAACCTGCCTAGCTTTTGTAAGTAAGCTGTAAGGAATGAGCCTGCCAAATTTCAGCCTTCCACCTACACGGGAAGTTGGAGAATTAGTGATGAGTGAGTGAGTGAGTCAGTCAGTCAGTCAGTGAGGGCTTTGCCTTTTATTAGTATAAATTACAGTGTTCTTTAATAAAATACAATAATTATGAAGACTTTTTTATATAAATACACTTTGTTAAGTTATACCCAGCAACAAACACATATAAACATATATGCTAATATCCCTCCGTCCATTATCCAACCCGCTATATCCTAACTACAGGGTCACGGGGCTCTGCTGGAGCTAATCTCAGCCAACACAGGGCGCAAGGCAGGAAACAAACCCCGGGCAGGGCGCCAGCCCACTGAAGATATGCTAATATCCTCCCAGTCAAAGAAAGGAAATTAAATAGATGCAAGTATCCATATAAATTACCGCTCTATTTCCAACCGTGTGACACAAATGATGACTGTGGAACCAGCGTGTAGGTGAACTAACCCATTACACTGCCGATCAAAATTCACATCACATATTGCATGTCCAATGTGGAAAAATATAAAGTGACCTCGCAAAGTACAGCGTTTTCCGAAAGATGAGCTTCACCGCTTGCTCGTGTCAGCAGGCAAACTCTGACAGTGCCTATTTGACTTTACGTTATTTTTTCCAAATACAAATAAATGGCAAAAAATTTATACAAAAGAAATATTTGTAAAAATCCACTATTTGTGCTTATCCAAACACCGTATTTGGATTTGGCTCCATTCCTACATTACAGGGTAAGGTAAAACGTTTAATCTGAACCTAAACCAGATTCAGAATGTCACCTAAAACAGAACTAGCTCACGTTCAAGTTCTTCACTTAAAATATGTTATGTTAAATTCACCGTTGTTAGAAAACTGAGCTTGTTCAATGAAGGTGGTCTTTTGAACTAGTTCATGCACAACACTGCTCTTCACTGTCATTGTTTGTGTCATTTTTAAGCACTGTGAGGAAAGTGGGCTTCCCAGAGTGTGGAGCTCCTTCTTATTAGGTGCTCACCAGCAAGATTGACACACTTTGATTGTGAGCAAGAAAGCCTTGGAATGACCATTTCAGGCATTATGGGTATTCAAGAGAAGACTAAATGATATTGATGCCATGCTTAGTGACATTGTCACTCTAACAAATATGACCTAAAGAGAATTTCGCAACCTGGAAATTGCCTGACACCACTAGGGTAGTGATAGGCATTTCAATTTATTTTGCTTGTGTTTGCATCACAAATAAATCATTTAATAATTTCTTCATTATTTTGTATGTATAAATATGTATAGATGTGTAATTAGTTATGTGTATAGATAGGTAATTAGCTATATGTTTAACATGATTATTCATATGATATTGTCCTGTTTCAGTATATAAAGCATGACAACACATTTAAGATGCATAATTAAAATATAATGTTACAGTAGTAGAATCACAAGTGAATGAAAATCCATCCATCTACCAACCCACTGAATCCGAACACAGGGGTCTGCTGGAGCCAATCCCAGCCAACACAGGGCACAAGGCAGGAACCAATCCCGGGTAGGGTGCCAACCCACCGCAGGACACACACAAACACTAGGGCCAATTTAACCAATCACCAATCCACCTAACCTGCAATGCTTTGGACTGTGGGAGGAAACCGGAGCAAACCCCTGCAGACACGGGGAGAACATGCAAACTCCACGCAGGGAGGACCCGGGAAGTGAACTTGGGTCTCCTAACTGTGAGGCAGCAGCGCTACCACTGCGCCACCGTGCTGCCTGAATGAAAATCTTATGAGATATTCGTGGATAATGATTTAGTCCACGAATTGTGTGACTTGTTTTCAGGTAATAATTCCTTCACAAGTCAAATGAGTGAGAATCATGTGACTCTTGTCCGGATAATGATTTATTCACACATCACTTGAGTGAGAATCTCGCAAATTCTTTTTAGGAAATTATTCTCTTTTACAAATCAAATAAACAATAATTGTGTGATTCATTCTCAGGTAATAATTTGTTTGAACCTCAAAAGAATGAGAATCATACAGCTCATTCTCAGGTAGTGATTTGTTTGTAATTCAAATAAAAGAAGAATTGCATGACTTGTTTCAGGGTAATCATTGATTGATGAATTAAATGAAGAAGAATCGTGCAACTCATTTTCAGTTAATGAATCATTCAAGAATCAAATAAGCGAGAATCACACACTTGTTCTTGGGTAATGATTCCTTTGCAAATCAAATGAATAAGAATCATGTGATTCATCATTCAGTTCACGAATAAAATGAACAAGAATCGCGCAACTCATTCACAGGTAAATATTCCTTCAAGAATCAGATGAACAAGAATCATGTAACTCATTCTCGGGTAATGATTCAGTTTAAACTCAAAAAAATCTGTAAATTATACGTGCCCAGTGAAGTCAATAAGCCATGAAAAAGTGTGCACTAAAGTAAATTTGAAAGCAAATAATTATTATAATTATATTTTTATATGGTTCGGTTTTGTGTGACATATTAATTTTAATATTGTTTATATTTTCAGTTTAAAACAATTCCAATAACAAACTATACAAAATAAAGCACTTCATTCTTTCCAGTATAAATGTGTTGTTGTTCAGCGATGCTGATATAGTTTGAACTCAAAGGACACATCAGCAAGGCGAGTCGAGACTGATCATTCAGACGGTTCTTCCTTCCACATGCACTTTAAACATCGACCAGTCTCAGCGAGCCAAAAGATGTTTATGACATCACGCAGGAGATGCACATGCTTTAGCTATCCCTTTGAGCTTGCAAATTGATTTGTATGATCGTTGTTCATAAGATCAAATCGTTTGTGAGTCGCCCATCACTACCACAGGAGTGTATACCACAGAGTCAATAATGAGCTGAAGGCCCTCCTGTTGTTTTAGGTCTCGTTCTTCTTTCCATGCTGAAGTGTCTAAATAGTTTAATTAATCCTCAGTGATCCTCAACCCTGGACAAGCCTATGATGTCCATTGAGAGTGAAATTAGAACAAATCCTTTTTTATAAGGGTGTACATGGCCAAATAGGCCAGCTGTAACCTTAGTTTGTTGGGATATTTTTTTGCTTATATTTGTGTCATTCTAATTTGTTTTTCTTGCATTTGTTTATGACAGTGACATTATTGCATCACCTTTTTGGAATGAATTTTCTTGGCAGGTGCTGCCTGATTATTAGAGTATTTATAATGGCTGTTGCCATACATACGCTATAATGAATGAAGTCGTCCCACGATCGCATTAAAAGATGGCTGCAGAGTAAAATGAGTAACCAAACCTTGGATTTTGCTTTCTAAAGACATAATTCTTAAGTCCTATAAGGAACATCCCACACTCTTAAGCCCAAATTATAGGGCATGACGCATTAGACGACTTTTCTAATGATTTGCAGTTATAGCCTTGATTTACATAATTTTAGAGATTTGGAGACAGTGCTCTGGTGAAGTGCTTTCGCGTAGTGTGGCATACCCAGTGATTTTGTCTTCGATCATAGGGTGGGCTCTGTATGCATGGGAGCTGACAACCAAAGAATGCTCATCGAGAAGTTAATGCATTTATTGTAGCAATGAGGAATAAGGAACCTTACAAACAGAAGAGAAGCTCATCTGGCTGATGTCTTGCGTTTTACTTATCACAACAAAAGGGAGTACAGAAAAAAATGGACTGAGATTGTGGCTGAATTCTCCATATTTGTTAATCCTTCGCACACTGCCTGTTCTGTCAGGCAACACACTACAATTCTTCACATGACATCTCTCAGCTTGAGGTGGTATCACAAACGTGAAGAACTCAGAAGGTGATCCTCTGATACACATGCGTGACAACCCATAAAGGCAAGTTCATTAATAATAAGATGGCAGAAGCACTGGCACGTCAGACATATTGCTATGCTTTGTAGGAACAACTGCCATTCAAGACTTAACATTTTAGAGGAATACTTTTTTTAAATGTTGCTTCCATAATGTTGTTTGTAGTGGTGGCAAAGAAAAATTGTTAATCTCAAGTTTTCGTGAAGAAAGTATGTGAGAGATTCTCGATAGGTGACCAGGGCAGGGAAGGGGAAAATATTGTAAAAAACATCCACAGAAAAAAATTAAAATCTCACATAACTCACATTGCATAATCCACAAATCCGATATCCATTTGTATGGTCCAAACGTGCAGAAGGTATGCATTTTTTGCTCAGATATTATTAACAGTTGCTTCCTGAACACAGCGCAATGAACGTAAACAGGAAAGATGTGATTCCCATAATGCTGTGCGTTAAAATTGAAGATTTGCCTCTTCCCCTGCATTCACAGGTCTAACAGATCCCATTTATGAGAATCTTTCCTATGTACTTTGTCCACGAAAACATGAGATTAAAAATTTTTTCATGGCCTCCACCACAAACCACATGGGGTATGTAACATTTATAAAATGTCATTTTTTAGGTGGAATGTTCCTTGCACTTACCTTTTCAACCGCTGATCAACGGTGCTATTATGAAGTGCTTTTTTTTTCCAGTGCTACATTTAATCTTACGTGTCTCTTAATTGACCTAGCAATAATTTCACAACATCCTCAGTTTTGTAATGTTTTATTTTCTGTTACCATTTTGTTATTGGTTTTCAACATCAGGCACTGGCATTTTATATCTTTTGCTGTTAGCAATGGCACTCCCGTTGACACCACTTGGTTCCTGGAAGTAGGGCATGTGGCATTACCGCACCTATAAAACACATGTGGCATAGTCATCATGACAACACGATCGATCCAGAGACCATGCCAGTTCAAAACCTGTCAGCAAATTTTAAAGAGGCACCGGACCCTCTTGGCATATTGGGTGCTTAGTCTTCTTGCAAGAAGAGCTACTATCCATCCAGGCTGTGCCGTTGCTACATCCTTTTTGCTTTGCTTCTGCTTTTGGCACTTTAAGAACTGTAGTTTAGAGGAAGTTATTCTCTAGGGATGGAATGAGCCCACTCCTCTGCTTCACCTTGAACTCTTTCTAATAAACTGCCAGGGGTTTAGAGATAAGAGAAGGGAGGAAGTATTTTAACCATAGATGCAGTCAAGTCTCGTTCATCCTGACGGTGACCGGAAGTTGAGCTGCACATCCATGACAGACTGGTAAGTGAGACTTCATAGGCTTAGAGAAACTCAGGTCTGCGTGGTAAGTCCCAAGGCCACCATCAGAACTTTCCAACACAAAACAGGCCTGATTGCACATTAAAAGAAAGTGGTGTGAATTGTGAAACATCCCAACATTCAAATTTGTCTCTTAATAAAAATCTAAACAATTGCTTTCTTCCACATTTTGTTTTCTGACTTTGAGCTCTGGTTTTTGTTTGGGTTCTGGAGAAAGACTTTAGTGTTTGTAATCACTGCCTAATCAACTCTGTGTGATCTTTATAAAACTGATGATTGTGAGTCTCCGTCGTGCTCACACAGTTCAAGTGTTCATACTGTGTATGACGTTGGTCGGTGCTGGCGTGGAGGATGAAGGTGGCTGTCCTGAAAAGAGCTTTTCTACAGCGGTAACAAGCAGAGTAGCTCTCATTCAGTCAGCAATGTCAGGTCGGGTTCCAGTTCTTCTTTCAAGTCTGCGACTTCTAGACCGTTAAAGAAAAGGACAAATATCTCACACCACAGGCTCTACAGCCCCTCGGAAGGCGTTCCTTTTGTCTTAACCCCTGTATAGACATCCAAATGGTCACATTCCAGATTAAAACCTGAAGAAGAGGAGATGAAGCCTGCTGTGACCTCAGAGCTGGAACATTTTTTTTATTCTTCTTGTTTGTCAGGTTTTCTATAGTATGCAACTTTTCCTTGTGGTTTGATAATTGTTCTTTTAGCCTAGACTGGTGTGGGATAACATTTTAAATACATTTTGCATTTTTATTGGTTGTGATTTGACTTTTTTTTTTTTTTTGTAGGGCCAGGCAAAAATCAAGAGGTGTTACGGCGGAAGATTGAAAATGGCGTTAAAGAGCTGTGGTATTTCATCCGTAGTGAACTGAAGAAAATCACCCACCTGGATGGAAGTGATATGCAGAATCACATCAGTGGATTGTTGCAAGACTTGGGACATCAACAGCGGTAATCATAGTTTCGGGGGGACGGGGGACATGATGTGTTTCTTTTGAGCTCTTTGATTTATTAGCATTCTTAAACTGGTTGGGATGAAAAAAATGAATGCTTTGAGAAGGCAACAGTCTGTTTGGTAGCTTCTGTATTCAGAATGTTTATGGTAATTGTGTTTTTACAAAGTCAAGATTGTTTTGCACAGTTGTGGAGACCACATGAACATTGAAAACAACTTTAACAACGTCCATCACACACGTCAAATTTACTCATGCAGAAGAAGTTTAATGTGAACAGGGAGATCATTAACTGTTCTGTCAGCGAGCTGGCAGGTAAATGTTTTGAGCCTGGCTGAAAGATGCTTGTAGGAAAACAAAAACAAGGTAGGCGAACACGAAAGAAAAGCAAAGACAAAACAGGAGAGACAATTCAAGGTCAAAACCAAACGTTACACATGAGTAGAGTTTGCACGAGGCGGTTTTGAGAGTTTTGGTATCCACAGATCGGATATGGAACTTAATTGCTAATCCTTTCTTTTATCCCATCACATCAATTAAGCATGGAGCACAACCTCAGAGGACAACCCCCAGAAATGTGGAAAGTGGACTTATGGATGGGTATCCAAAGTGGCAGCAATTGAGCATCCAAAATAGTGTCCAAAATGTTGCAAAACAAAACACAAAATCAAAAAAATTACAAATTCCAAGGAATAATGGAAGCAGCTGAAAGACAAAGAAGAAGAACTAAAAGGAAGAGAGTCCTTGACTTTAAAAACTCTCAATACAAGTAGAACAGCATACTAAATAATCAGCATAAAACCAAATCCTGACATTGTAGTTCTCATATCAGCTTACATTCTAACAACGTGATTGATGGCATCATAAAAATTACTACAGAAAAGACACCAAAAAAACAAGGGTACAAAAGAACATTTTTTATTGAACCCAGAAAACTTGCAAAACATTAAATGGCATTTTTTGCTTTGTTTTGCCTTTGTTTCTTTTATTTAATGCAGAAAACAGAGCGTTTCCCATGAACTACTTGAAATTCTGACACGGCGCAAAGGCAGAGTCGTCTTTGAGATCATTGGCAGACGCGCTCACGTCCAGAGTGTGGATAGTGAGACTCAAAGAGAGTCATCCATTACAAACTACTAATTACGTCTGTCTAATGATAAGGGGATTAGCTTTCTCGTTGGTTCACTTTATTTTATGTTACTCTTTAAAACCCACGCAAATATGAATCCATTGGAAAGAACAAGGATGACGCCCAAATGTCCCTTCAGTATTTTACCTAGTGACAGTGAATGTGAACTCAGACGTTCAACAATTAAACGACGTAACTCACATCAGCACTGAGCCATTTCAGTTCTATAAACCAGCTAGAGGAGATCTTTAGTTCACAAAATGAATTCTTAATGCAAATAAATGTTAACGGCTAAAAATAAAACAGACGTAACTACTCAGACACACACAAGCTTGGAGTCGGTGAACGGGCAAATTACTGCTATGGTATTGTTGCACTTTATACTATCATAAATGGTACATAATAATCCAAAAGAAAGAATTTACATTTTGTAATTGACTAACTTGTTTCACTAATTGATAAGGTGAAGATTCTGCTGCCTTACTTGTACACGGTTATCTCCTCCATTTTCACAGGAACATTAAAGAATTGCAAAGAAAAGAGTTGGAATGCATGTCATGATCTGGTGCTACATTATGTGGCCTATGACGCTTATATATTTTAATTTGATTGGACATTTATCAGTTTTTAACCTCTGTAAATTCAGTTTTTTTTTGTTATTTTTTGATTTATGGTTGTTTATGATGCAGAAAGCTCTTTAGAGAGTGGTAAACTCTGGGTAAAAATATCCCTGCACACCATTTAACCTGGTCAGCATGATGGTGCAACACAGTCAGTAGACCAGGGTTTGCCTTCAGGTTCTTGAAGTTTGCCCATTTTCCCAGTGTGTGACTTGTTTCCTCCCACAGTCCAATGACTTGCAGGTTTGGTGAACTGGCAAAGCTTAATTTGCCTTAGTCTGTGTGTGTGTTTGTTTGTGTGCATGTGTGTGTGTGTTCGCCTTGCGATGGATTAGCACCCTGGTGCCCTATACAAGCTGGAATAGGCTCCGTCAAACACATCCCTGGTCTGGATTAGGTGGGTTGGATAATGCCATGACATGACTATTTGCCCTCACTGGAGGACATTTTTAGTTCACAATGTCTTCACAAAGCAGGCAGCGTTGTGAAAACTCGGCTCACCTTTGCCACCCTTGCCATCATCTTTTGACCCTGTTGCTTGTATTGGGACTCCAGTCTCGAAAATAACTTTTATTCTGGAGCTATCATTGAACTAAACTTAGTTAAAAAAATGACCCCCAGCCGGAGGGCCTTACGTGTAGTTTTCTTTATTATGTGAAATACTGTCTTCAGTCAACCACTAATATTTTTATATTTTTTCTACTTTGTTTGTGAGAGTTGTTAAATAGTTTATAGCAGTAACAACCTTTCCAAGGGATGCACAGTAGTTTATTGATTTTAAATGCAATGACAGTAAAGGCAATTATGCATCTATTTGATGAAGAGGCTGTATGTCACAATGAACAAAAAATATTAACAAACCTATCATACATTTAATAATTAAAGTTCCTGAGCACACACTTCAGTTCATTTCATTCCATTTCTCTAAAGCTAGAATTAAATTCTTCCCATTATTCATATTCTTTCAATGCATTGTAAAACTGGCAGGTTGTTGTCTTTCAGATAAAGCCACAAAACCTTTATTTCTTAATAAAGACATCGTTGACCTCATTATGGTCATGAAGTAAAACGAGCTTTCACGCAGTGCTGTTAAATAACACATACCTCCGGTACAGACCTGAGAGCAACATACAATTAAAATGTACTTGTGTACATGCGTAACAACATTGCAGCTGTGCAAGGGACGTCGAACGCCTCATCGAACACCATGGGAAATGGAAACACACTTGTCCTTTGAGACATCTACGACATTTACATCTGATTAGTTTAGAAACATTTCTGTAGTGCAAGTGATGAAATTCTGGTCAAGTCAATAACGGTAATGTGATTACAATAATTTAAACTGTACATGTCAGACTACGGGAAATGTAATTAGATTACGATAATGCGTTCAATTCTTAACTCTGTACACCACATGCATAGCTTTAAAATGATAACGATGAAATTGTGTCATCTGCACTTACTGGGTTGTATGCCAAAAAGCAAAACTAGAAATACAGAGAGGCCAAAACTAGAAAGAAAAGCCAGAAACTGCTTAACATTGAATGTAGACAGGCGAAGTCTAACACTTCCCAATAATTTCCACACAATCATGCAATGAATGTGAACAGACATCATGTTATGCGAAGCTAAGAATACACCAAAAAATCAAAAATGTAAGGTGTCACCCACGAGAGCTTGGCAAGTGACTAAAGAGCTCAACCGAAGTTAGAACCCCTAACCGTAGGGTAGAGCGAAAGTAATTGCCACCTTTTCTCACACAATGAGTCATTTCCCGTATGGCTTGACAGAAGTAAGAACACCACCCATAGGGTAAGATCTAAACAGTCGATTACCACCTTTTCTCTCTTCCTTAAAGTAAAGACGATGAGTCACTTCTTGTACGCTGCCCCTTTCTCCCCGGGACTTATTAAAACAACTACAGGGTGGGATCTTGGCCCCCATTTTGGGCCACACTTGCTTATAGAGCAGAACTCCATGACAGAGGAGCCTTTCTACCAAGAGCTTATGAGGATCCAAGACGCCCTGTTCCTCCTGCTTTTCCATTTCATTGTTAGACAGGGCACCCTCGTTGGTCCTTAACCCTTTTTAGTGTTCTGTTTGTTTAGTTTACAGAATTACAAAGTTCATACTGAATGTAGTGAGCGTTTCAGAAAGCCTGGCACACCATCACAAGTAATGCAACTACACGGGGACACGGTTTGGAAACTTGTCAGGGGCAGATTGCGTACAAATGTTAGAATGTTTTTCTTCATACAACGAACCACAGACACATGGAATACATGACCAAGTAGCGTAATGGAGACCTTCAGGAAACTTCATTTATCAATTAGATGTTATTTTGAACAATCAAGAGAAACAGGATGGACAAGCTTGTTAGGCTGAATGGCTTGTTTTCGTCACAACTTTTCTCAATGTTTTGATATTCTAATGATGTGTTGTCAGAGGCAGGAAGTAAAAATGTTAGATTTGAATACACAATGGGAGGTGTGAAACTAGAAAGTAATGCTAATGAGAAGAACCTGGGAGTCCTAGCGGTAGTGGACTGGTCACTGTCAACAACCAGGCAGTGTACAGAAGTGGTCAAGAAGGCTGAAAGGATGTTCAGTTACACATCACGATGTGGGGAGTACAAGTCAGGGGAGGTTATGATCAAGTTATATAACACACTAGTGAGGCCTCACCTGGAGAACTGTTTTCTGATTTGGTCTTAATATCACTAAAAAGACATAGTAACCCTAGAGAAAGTACAGAGAAGAGTGACGAGGCTGATTCTGTGAGCTATGAGGAGAGCTTGAAGAAGTTGATTAAGAGGTGACATGATTGAAGTGTTTACATTTATGAAAAGGAATCAGTGCAGTGGGTCAAGGCTTACTTGAGAATGAAGCCTGTAACAAAAACTCGGGGACACGAGTGGAAACTTGTTATGAGCAGATTTCACACATATAAGAAAGACACGTGGAATTAGTGACCACGCAGAGTGGCAGAGAGTAGGTCTTTATGAACCTTCAAATCTGTGCTTGATGTTACTTTGGACAATCGAGGTGAACAGGATGGATGAGCTTGTTGTGCTGAATGGCCAATCATTGTCACAATTTATCTAATGTTCTAATGCCACTGAGTCACTTGGTGGTAGGGGAGGGGGCATGGATTTCATGTTGTTCAGTGAAGAATTAACCCAATATGGAAGAACTAAAAGCATTGCTGGTTTAACACTTCGCTGACTCATTGGAATTCCACTACCCTCGTAGTGTAAATAAGTCAGAGTGTTTGAAATTAAAACTGAAATGGCGATGAGTAGTGGTTAGAAATAGAAAAGGAAACCATAAGAGAATGCGATCAAGTCCTGAGTGCAGCTCCCTGATAAACTGTCTGCCGGTCATAGCTGACCCTTGTCGTAGCATCAAGAACAGTGTAGAGCTTACAGACTCATAATTTTGTATCATGGTACGTCCCACTAAAGCTGTGTGTTTTGTTTTTGTTTGTTTTTTTGCAGGTCGATAATGACAGATGTGTACTACCTCAGTCAGGCTGATGGCGCCGGGGACTGGCGAGAACAGGAAGCCAGAGATCTCTCCAACCTTGTTCAAAACCGAATAACGTATCTACAGGTGAACCTTCTTTTGATTCCACTGCATGTGGCCTACAGCTTTGGGGCACTTCTAACACAAACACCAGAAGATCTTTGAGTCTTCTGCTTTGTGTTCTTTTATTTGCTTTCACACATTTAGCCTCATTGGCATAAGGCAGTCAAGTCAGCCTTTGCATTCCTGTTTTATAGTAAGTGGTAGCAAACTGGGCATTATTTTATCTGGGTAGAAAACCAGGCTCTGGACATTTCTACATAATGGTAAACTGTTTCCTGGTGTCATCCTTGAAGTCTTTTTTTTGGCAGGGACCTTTTTGTAGTCTTGCCATAGTCAGGAGAGGTTGGTTCCCTATCTACTTTGCCTAACGTCCTAAACCCATTCCTGTATGTGAAATTATATCTAGAAGAAATGATGCCATCTAGTGGAAGCTTTCTCAAGTCTCCAGCCAGAGGCTGTTTGTCTCCCATTGACCTTCTGTGTCCAGAAGTAATCAGTAAAACTCAATGCCAAATAACTAGAAGGAGCAGTTGATGTAGCCATGAAACTGACCATATGTGACTCACATTCAGGATCTTACCTTTGCCTCCATTGGCACACTTTGCACAGCTATAAGATGGCAAGCTATCACCAGCAGGGCCAATAAGCCAGTCAAAGACCCCCGTGAATTTACCTGCAATGGAGTATTTTGCACATGTCTGCTTCATTCAGTTTTTTTATGACTTGTAAATTAGGCCCAAGTAGGGAGAAACAATTATTTAGTGGACCCCGCATTTGAGGTCTGCCACATTTAAATGGCTGCAGTCATTCTGGCAGTGAACTAGCCAGCCAGGATAGCAATTGAAATGGAAATATGTCAGTTGAATGTATGGACCTCACCAGTTCTGCAATCAATATAAAAGATGCTGTACAGAATTCCAAAGCAGCACCGATACACGTTTTATCTGATTAAGGTCCCCTCACTTTTCTATGTTTATTTTCTAAACGAGTGCAGACATTTCTCTCTCCTGCAGTCAAGAGCAGGAGGTGTCAAGAGGTTAAGCGAAGAGAGCGTGAGGTGTATATTTCCAGTCTTTTTCAGCTTTAGCTATACTATGACTTCGCCTTATGTCAGGGACAGGCCTCATATACCGCAGACTCATCCAATATGTACTTGCCCTTTGGTCGCCTGTCCAAGGCTGTGTCCATTTCCTGCCTGTCATGCCAGTTTTGGAGCATTTTTCATCTCGTACTTTGACCTCAGTCCACATCACTATGCACTAAAAGAATGTGGTGCCACAAAGGTCACGTCCAGCTTCTTGTACCTCTCCTGTCACCAAGCAGCTCATTCGCCTTTTCAGTCAGTGCCCAGAGTGACATGTGAAATGAAGTGCCTTTCAAACTGAAAATGCTGTCTTTATCAGAGCACTGATTGGGCCTCCTTCAAAATTCTATTAGGCATCTCAAAGATTGATGTTTCCCCCACCATACTAAGAAAACAGCCTTTAAACTAGTATGGCGCATACCATCCAAGCACATGTTAACAAGCGCACATACGTTCTGATTCTGTTACACCGAGAGTGCAGTCAGCTTAAAATGATTTACTCACTCACATAGTGTGTGCAGCCTTCTAGTTTGGAGTCCAGGTCCTTAGCCCCTTCACCATAGAGCCTCACTGCACGGTGCTGGATCTTACGGCACCCTGTCGACTGAGGCAAAAGACACTCAGGAGAAGGGACTTGTGAGAAATACAGAAAAATACACCACAGGCAATGAAACAACTAGAAACAGGACAGAGACTCCAGTCAATGAGGCTGGCCTAACAACATTTTTGAAATAAAGATTGGGTTAGCAACAGGAAGAGGGTGATGTGAAAAAGAAAGAGAAATACAGAGAAAAGGTGTCATATAAAAGAAATGTTGACATGGGTAATTAGGAGACAGACTTAAGCAAAACGTCCAAAGTAAATTCAAGATTGAGATTCATGTGAGAAACACTGTTAAAGAAATGAAGATAGATAGATAGATAGATAGATAGATAGATAGATAGATAGATAGATAGATAGATAGATAGATAGATAGATAGATAGGAAAGGCACTATATAATAGATAGATAGATAGATAGATAGATAGATAGATAGATAGATAGATAGATAGATAGATAGATAGATAGATAGATAGATAGGAAAGGCACTATATAATAGATATATACACAGAGGCTATCATGCCAGGTGTCCTCCGTTCTCCGTCATTGTTGTCATCGTATTGTAGTAGAGGGTGATGCAACACCTGATGTCCATCATCTCACTGCAGGTTTCATTTTGTTTTTACTTTCACTTCCTCATCTATTTTATTTTGCCTCTGTCCTTATTGAGGAACCTGGAATGACAGGTTCACAACCCCAGCATTGCTGTGGTCCAGTCCCGATGCCTGAAGTGCAAAGTGTTCTGTTAATAAGAATTGCGTGGCTCTTTTTTAAATCCACTAGAAACATCCTGGACATTGGGGCACATAAATTTTCTGTGATAACAATCGTCACAGGCGTCTTTTTTTTTCTGGTGTGCCTAATGAGTTTGTCTTCCTGAGAGCGGAGCCGTGCCGATTAACCTTTTCATTTTGCGGGCCGCGACACTCTCATTAATCTTCTCGCGCACCTTGCATTGCCGCCTCTTTGAGACTCACTCCCGTCATTTATCTCTACCTGTCATTCGTTACTTATTCCTCCATGGAGCGGTGACGCTAACACAAAATCAATTTCTGTGCTTCTCCATCAGAGAGCCTGGTCTGTGAGAACTGCTAGTTAAGTGTTAAGTGCAAGCAGTACATAATGCAGCCAGTATGCTTTTGGTCATGGCTGATAGGATCACACACACCACTAAGCCTGCAGGCGAAAGGACGAGAAAGGACTGTTATAGGTTGATAGAACGCTTTTCTCAAACCTTCATAGATACTGGTAGACATCTGTCTGGCCATTTTGAGAGCACCAAAGTTCTGGTAGCAGCCAACAACATGGAGAGTATATCTACTGCTAAAGTGCACAGCATTCTAAAACAGACCATCATTCAGTCAGTCAGTCTGTCTTTATTTTATATAGTGCCATTCTAAATATACTATACTAAACTATAGTACTATACTATATATATTATGAGGGACCTCACAGAGTGAGCCCAGCTGTGAAAGGAACAAGGATGGAGCAGTAACAGACTAAAAGAGGAATTGGGGAAGACAGGGAGTCCAATGAAACTAGACAGGCTGCAGCACATAAATGTTCAAACAGGAGAGTGGGTCATGGAAGAGCAGTTGGAGAATGTGTGACTGAAGAATGGTGATGGTCTGACCGTTGTAGTTTTCTCCATTGTAGTTTTTCACTTTTGTTATGGATATAATTAAGCAGTTTATTACCATGAAGAGGAGTGTAAGGAAGGCATCATGCCTCATTCCAGTGGGTAGCCTATTTAAAACAGTGTTATGCTTTACTTGTGGTTTACTCTAGTGCTGACAGACATCATATGTTACTCCTACAAGATGGTGTTAGTGTGCAGTCTCGAATAACAGGAGAAAGTGTATTTAGAGAAATGACCAAGGACCAAAAACCAGGAAATCGTGCCAATCTAATCGTAAAAACAAAACAAAACAATCAAAATTGAAGCCGCAGGGTCGTTGCCAGACAAAGGAATTTAAATGAAGAATAACAAGAAAGTCTTGTGGGTGTTTATCCGTCAAACAAGACCTTTTAAGCTCTTGCAGTAATTGATGCTGAAGCCATGTCCCATGTAACCCGAATGCCACATTGACAGAACAGAATGGTGTTAGAAACAGAAACATTTTTACCACAACTGTTGCCCTTCAAATCTTGAAATAAATGTAAGAGATGGAATCCACAACTTTCAAAATCAGCATTTAAAGATCTAAAATATTTGACATATCACAGTTTACTGTATAAAAGATAATTGTTTTATGTGGTGCAGTAGAATCATAATTTTGTTCCACAAGGAATGACTTCATGGTTTTCTTGAAGTGGCACAGAAATTGCAGTTTACTCTGGTCAGATAGGGATTGTACTTTGCTCTGGGGTTGTCAAAAGTACTGAAATATCGATCAGTGTAGGTTTGAACATTTTAAAATTACATTTTTCATGGCATTGCTTCTTCAGCCTACATTACAAATGCACTTCCAGGTCACCATGACTCGTGTTGCAGCCCTGTTTCCATCCACTCACAAGTGTTAACAAGATAGCGACTTCAGCAGCATCTCAGCCATCACCAGCACGCTCAACTGACAAAGTGAGCAACCAGAGTGTTGTCTGGTAATACTTTAAAAACCACAAGATACACGCAAGCCTGTATGCAAGGTCTGCAAGTGAGTCAATACAAAATATTTACAGAGGTATCTTAATTCTAAATTTTTGAAACATTAGCAAGTGTTACCACTAGAATCCCTGAAGCCTGAGAAAATATTTGTAATGCCAGACCACCTTAATTTTACTCGCACCTCCTCATCACTGCATTAATCGCGCACCGATGTCGCCTTTGTTTTACAAATGTGCCAGTTGCCAGCAGGCAGGCGTGCAGCCTGCTATCCCAACCCCTACCGAGGCAGCTGATGTCCAACTCAAAATAACCACAGCTCAAGTTTGTTTATCGATCTGTTCTTAATTTTTCTCATTGTAAAAACTTGATTGCTTTGTATGGATTGTAATAAAATTAATAAAAAAAAAAAAAAAAAAAAGTTTGTTTATCGTGGTGGGAGGTGCCTGGATAGGGTTGTATGGGGTAAATAATTTATTGTTATTGGGAATACATACATTCATTTCATGTGAGTTCCGTGTCTACAACGATCTGGGTAAGTGTAGGATGACAGGAAATGCGAGGTAAGAAATGTTGAACGCGTAGCTAAAATGGAAGCTTTTGTCATATTATAGTAATAATTGACAAAATGCTGATGTGAAGTGTATAATGTGTGAAGACTGAAGTCCACATATCAACCAAACACTTTCACAATAAAAACTGAATTAAAAAATCCCACAAAAAAATACACCTGTTTCACTATACCACATCTTTATTTGAAAACTAACAGTGTCGAATCGGGGGAGCATGAATGTGATTGAGAGAATAAAACTGAATTAAAAAGAACGCTAACTTTTCCAAGTACTGTGACTTTACACAGGACGTTAAGACTAACTTATGTGTGATTTTTATTTTTTTAATTTGGTTTTCATTCAGTTTTATTCTTGAACTAGCAAAATACCCGCGCTTCGCAGCGGAGAAGTAGTGTGTTAAAGAAGCAATGAAAAAGAAAAGGAAACATTTTGAAAATAACATAACATGATTGTCAATGTAATTGTTTTGTCACTGTTGTGAGTGATGAGTGTTGCTGTCATATATATATATATATATATA
>JANRMT010062799.1:11712043-11734473 GCA_026402145.1 Polypterus bichir lapradei | reverse complement strand
ATTTGTGTCTCCCATAAAAGCAGCTTCACTTGAAATCACTTTGTGATTGTGCACGGGTAAAAACGTCCGCTGAAGTGTCAGATTCTTATTTAATTCTTCTGCTTTCTGTATCTTCTGCATTGCATTCAGGTCTTTCAGGTTACCCTGATGTTTTGTCTCATAGTGCCGTCTTAGATTAAATTCTGTAATTACACCCACATTAGCTCCACAAATGAGACACACGGGTTTACCGGCAATGTCAGTAAACATATACTCAGCCTCCCATCGGTTTTTAAAGGCTCTATTTTCAGAATCAACTTTTCTCTTAAGCATCGTGTGGGCTAGCTTCGCAATAACTTGCAAGCTAGACTTGATTAACGCGGTAAGTGTTAGGCAAGGCAGCTGAAGCGCTGCATTATGGGATCTGTAGTTTATTGTGTTACCAGCACTTCATATACCCGGGCCATTAATAACAGTAATACAGTATATAAAATGATCTCGCGGGCCGGATATAATTACACGCCGGGCCGGATGTGGCCCGTGGCCCTTGAGTTTGACACATATGGACTAAATAGAACTTGAAAAGATATATTTTTTCGTACATCGAGCCCGCGTGCTAATGTGGTTTTGCCTGCATGCCTCAATAAGTGACCCTCCCCTCGCTCTTACTTTTTTACCGTTCATCTAATGAATACACTGAGTATGGCTTTACCAAAACAATCATTGATTGCGAATAAAGTATTCATTATTCGAGTAAGTAGATCGGGGTATATATATACACGTTTCTTACTGCATCAATAAACAGCTCGTCTTCTTCTTTATCTGAGACCTGACACACTGCATGCACGGGTTTTTTTTTTTTAACACTGTCTTCCTTTAGCGGGACATTCACTTTTTCCACCGTGTGCTTTGTTTCTGCAGTAGTTATGAATATGTTTGTATGTATCAGACGCTTCATATTTTTTTGCTGCCTTTTCAATTGTATAATTCGGTTTTTGTTCAGCGCTCTTCGGAACTGTTGCTTTTTGTCTGTGCACTGCGTCAGTTCATGTGAGCCGCTCGGTGTACATGCATCGAAGGTTCCCAGCTGTGCTGTTGCCATGTCGTGCTATGTCCATGGCTGTATCTAATGCTACCGAAGTCCTGGTACTTAAAACTTTCTCTCGCAGTTTCGCTGAGTTTGTGCCAAACACCACCCTGACCATCTCATCTTCCTCTGCATAAGCACAGTCCTTCACCCGTGAATATTTACCTGTGGCAGTTTGCTATTGGATTGCCGCTGACGGACGGCCTTATATGGGCAGGCACTAAATTACAAACGCCAGCGGCAGCCTGTCTATGAACTTAATTTAAAGTGTAGGTTTACACTGTGCTTTGTTTCCGAAGTAGCAGAACTCATGAATATGGTTGTATATATCACTCGCTCGCTTCTTATTGTTTCGCTGCCTTCTCAATTATATAATGCATGTTTTCTAAAGCGCTTTTTGCGCCTCTTCCTGGTTTTCTACGTACTGCGTGATTACGTAGGAGGCGTGATGATGTCAGACGAAACTCCGCCCCCACGGGTTTCAAGCTCATCTCCATTACAGTAAATGGAGAAAAACAGCTTCCAGTTATGACCATTACGCATAGAATTTCGACATGAAACCTGCCCAACTTTTGTAAGGAAGCTGTAAGGAATAAGCCTGCCAAATTTCAGCCTTCTACCTACACGGGAAGTTGGAGAATTAGTGATGAGTCAGTCAGTCAGTCAGTCAGTCAGTCAGTCAGTGAGTGAGTGAGTGAGTGAGGGCTTTGCCGTTTATTAGTATAGATAAAAGCACACTTGTTTCGTTAAGTTGTTAAAGACTCAAATCAAATAATGTTTTTATTATATACGTAATAGTAACAATAATAAGAGCAAAGCAGGGAGGACTGTGGATCGAATCAGCAACAACTTCATTATGAAACAGCAGTTCTTACCCCTGCACCAGCGAAGCAGATAACTGTGAGATTGCCGCATTTCCACTGTGACAGATGCTAACACACACATGCATGCAAACGTCTTTATTTCATATTGATTGATATTTGGGCTTCAGTTTTCACACACTGACAGCAACATGTAAATTGAACGATTATTCAAGAATAAAACTGAAGAAAAAGAAAAAGTGCACTTGTTTTGTTATGCCTTTTGTGAAAGTCAGTCAGTCAGTCAGTCATTTTCCAAACCGTTATATCTTAACACAGGTGTTTGCTTGATATTTGGACTTCAGCCTTCAAACATTATACACTTCACGTCAACATTTTGTCATTATTACTATAACATATGAATACATTTTCGGTTTTAGTTATGTGTTTAGCATTTCTTGCCTCGCATTTCCCATGATCCTACATTTGCACTGTTCATTGTAGACATGGAACACACATGAAATGAATGTATTTCAAATAACGTATTATTTATCCTATACAATTCCAGACACCTCATGCCCAGATAAAAATACTTCAGCGGTGGGTATTTTGTGTCAGACTTCAGTTGCCTCAGTGAGGGATGGGATAGCAGGCTGCCTGCCTGCCGCCGATTGACACATTTGCAAGGTGACATCGGTGCACATTTAACAGAGTGATGGGGAGGTGCGAGTAAAATTAAGGTGGCCCAGCATCACAAACATTTTCGCAGGCTTCAGGGATTCTTGTGTTAACCTGTAAACTGTAGCTTTTGAAGTAGTTACATAACATTTATTTTTTTCTTCAGGTTAAAATGTTTTTTTTGTAGCCACTTTCTCAATGCGTTAGAATATTACAGTGGTCTGCAATTTTACCTGCACTGTTCATTCAGGGTCAACACTTTTTAGCACTGTAGGGGGTCACTCTCTTGATTTTTAAACCCATCCCGCATAGTCTGGTGCTGTAATGAGTTCCGTCCTTTTATTTGATTAGACGCAATTTTACAATTGTATTTTATCACATTTCTTATATAACTAGTCACACTACCTGTTGAAGACAGGTAACAGAATAATTTAAATACATTTGTAAACCCTTGGCCTGAGTGTACTTTCAGTGCCTTTCCTCTGTGTGCTAACTGGCATTCCATCTCTCAAGTGTTTCCCGTAATGCCCGCTTCTCTGACTCATTATGTAAATCTCTAGAGATGCCTCAACAGACCACCTACCTCAAAAATCCAACCTTGGTGTAGTTGTGAATAGGGTCTTTATTTAAATTTTCTTTGCTTCTCTTTGCCTTCTCGCAAGACTGAGGACTCATTTTTGAGGTTTTTTAAGCCCTGATTCAGATTCTAAAATTTGTTTTGTGGTCAGAGTCTTATTTTTGGTGTTGTTTAATTATCTATTGTTGTTTTTGCAGCAATTGTTCTCCTTTATATCGCAGCCCGGTTTTACCATCCTGTCATTACAACAGCACGGCATTGTTAGAGGTGTTGTAACAATGTGACTGGTTAAATGTTTGTCGTTTTGGGCATTTCCTCAACCAAGTTTGCGGATTCAAAACACCCTTTTGTCAATCATTTCTGTTGTTTTAAAACCGATTTTCTTAGAGTCTCATGTTTGACTTTTTTGACTTTGATTTGGCTTTGGTAATAGTGCAGTGGGTTTCCCAGTTTTTGACTCTTTTTTTTTATTTCTGACTATAATTTTTCTCCCAGTTACTTTTAAAGTACTTTTACTAGGGGTCATGAGAGACTGATCACTCCAGAAACCTTCAAATTAATAATTTAATACTTTAATGACAATAAAAAAATCATCTTAAATTTTGAAAACAAGTGATGAGTAAAGAAATAAGAAGAAAACAGTAGCCCAATTTCCCCCAGCACCCTGTTGGCTATCACCCCGTTGTTAACCCGGGCTTTGACTGATCCGGTATGGAAATCTGTATTGTTGTCCACATATTGATCTTACAAAAGTTTTCACCAGATGCCCTTCTTGACATAACCCACCATATTTGTCTGGGCTTGGGACCACCACAAAGATATACACTGGTTTGTGCATCTCCCATGGATGGGTTCTTTTTGTGAAGAATATTTTTTTTAATTTTTTTTATTTATGAAGAATTTGTGTTGGCTCTTTTCACTAGCTGGGTTTTGGGAATTTTAGACGTTCTGGGGACTTAGCACTTGGGAACTCTTATGTTTTATAACACATTTAAGTCTCTGAAACACACCAGGTTTTCCTGGTTGAGAGACCAGCCATGACATGACCACATCCAACACCCTTTATTTATAAGGCTATTGTCCACATGACAGTATCCTGATGAATACAGTTATGAAAAAGTATAGATATCTTCAAAGATATGCAACAGCATCCTGCTGCTGTGTACAGGGCATGATCGATTGATGTTTGTAGACTGAGGGTTGCCATGTTTGGTTGCACTGCCAGCGCACTACTTGAGGTCTTCTCGCAGGTCGTGTTACTCAGTGCCAATAGGATGCTTGAAGCATTCCTTCTTCACTGAAGCCAGAGTCACCATTTCTTGTTGCATTTAAGAAAATAAAAGTGTGCCAGCGACTTGATGCCAGCCTCAATTAAAGGATCCTTTACACAGCTCATATCTTTTTCTTTTTGTCTCAGAACCCCAAGGACTGCAGCAAGGCACGGAAGCTGGTGTGCAACATCAACAAAGGCTGTGGGTATGGCTGTCAACTCCATCATGTCGTCTACTGCTTCATGATTGCCTATGGCACGCAACGGACGCTTATTCTGGAATCACAGAACTGGCGCTATGCCTCCAGCGGCTGGGAGACTGTCTTCAAACCTGTGAGCGACTCTTGTACCGACAGGGCAGGGGCATCCACAGGCCACTGGTCAGGTGAGGAGCACGTATAGGGATGGAGTAACTAAACTAGAATCTGTGTGCCTGGTTGCTTGTTAAGTAACATGTCCATGAGGGATTATCTAGGAGTGGCATGACTCAGAGTGGGTGATTTCTCATGGTCATTTTGCCCTTGTCAATACGTCTTTTGGGTCAGTGATGCCATCCGACTAGTGTGGCATTATCAGCCTCTGTAATCTACAGAACTGTCATGCTTGTTGCTGCTTGACTGAGTCACTTTAGCCATCGGGGCAATGTCCTCCTTGGTTATTGTTACCAGGCAGTCATAAGCGGCAGTAATGCTGGTACATTAAGTGTTATTTCATGAGCTGTCATAAAAGATAAATTGGGATGACCCATTTCTTGTAGTCTGAGACATTATGAGGACAATGCTGCAGTTGTTTCCTGGGCAGTATTCTGAAACCAGCATCCTCTTGTGTAGATTTTCTCGAGAGTACTGTCCTTTCTTAACTTTTTGCATTCTGTCAGAGTTCTGCCACTCTGTAAATGCCATGTGTGATTTTTGATTTAGCTCACTAGTCTGGTGTGCAGTGGCTGTGGTGCAGCGTGCAGCACCTTGTTGGCAGTGACTGAGCTGTCAGCCTGGCCTGCTGAGATACGAATAATAGGGTAAGGAGGGTCAACGGTCCAAATTGTGGTAAGGTTTGCTCACACTCCTGGCTCATTCAGTTGATAGAGCGCTGTTACCACCATACCGCATTTCGTCTAACACCCCATTAATGCTCAAACGTCAGTATGGCAAGTCAGTCAGTCATTCTTTTTCCATTAATTTTCCAAACCCCACTATTCTAAATGAAGATGTGGGAAGCTGGAACTGTAAGGCAAGTCGTAGTCCTTTCCGTCATAGGGTACACTCACGCATACACCCACCGGGAGCCAGTTCAGCGTCATCTGCCAACCTAATCGTTGACACCTTTGGGATGTGGGAGCAAACCAGAGAGAAGCCAAAGAAAAGCCCACATGAACAAAGGGGCTTGTTAATAAATTAAGATCTTTTTATGCATTATATGAAGCAAACAAAATTTGATTATTAAATAGCAGTGAACAGCTTGTAGGGCTGCATTCTTAAAACACTAAAGGTGTTCGCCACCATCCAGCTGGCAACTTAACTCAGCATGCTGAGCGATGTGAGTAACTTCACACACTTACTGTATGACTGTTGAAAGTAAAGTCTATAGTGCTTCAGTTATTAAAGTCCTCAGACAGCCGTGACAAACCTTCCAGTTTCAGATAAATTCAGGGTGGCATTAAACGTATGTGATTTCAGCAGAGTATGCCACAGGGACAGGCATTGGCAGTGTACAGTGCCATACGCTCATTTCTACACACACATAGTTGGTGAATCTTACTACTTGGTAGCTTAATAGTGGCAAATTGATTAGCACATTAGCATGAATTTTGTTGTACACTGTAGATGTGACATTATTAAATACACACATACACAGGGCACCACCTCCCCCGGAGTGCTAGATGGCAGCCCCCCTGAGTTGCAGCAGTGCCTCAGATTTTCACAGGGCTTCATGGGAATTGGAGACTGGCACAGACCTGTTGGGTTCTGTGGGTGCCGCCAAGGCGGTGGCAGCATAAGTGATAGAGCCCTACTTCGTCGGGCTTCCACCACACCTGGGAGTACTTCTAGATCATGCTGATGGGCCACCTGCAGTGCTCCCGGGTTCAGCATAAAAGGGACAACCTCTCTTCATTCAGAGAGCCACAGTTGGGAGGGAGAAGACGAAGCTTGCTGGAGGAGGACAGGAGGTGGAGAAGACAGAGAGAGGAAGAGAAAGAGAGAAAAAAGTGCTGTGTGCTGTAAATATTGTGCAATGGTGGGAAATGATTTGGGAAGCATTTCCCACTGAGTAAAGCCTGTGTGTATTGTTGAACTTGTGCCTTGTGTCTGTCTGTGTCAGGTTTGGGGAGCTGGTGTGCCCTCTGGTATCTACAATATGTAAAGAAATAAAAAAAAACGGGACAGTTCTTAGGTATGCAATGGCAAGTTGGCATAGTTGTGACATTTTCAAAAGCCTGCATGCACTTCACATTCTGCCCAGATGCTCTAAACAGTAACGGATATAAGGAAAGACACAAAAGAGTGAAGGTGACAAAAACTGAAAAATAGGCCATTGGTGCTACTAAGCAGAATAGTGTGTTATGAACAAACAAGTCCTGCACTGCTGCTCCTATGGATGTCATTGAAATATAGTTGTCTCCACAAATGCCTGCAAGATTCTTTGCAAAATTGTCTCCTGACATTTCAAACCCAAGCACCTCTTTTCTTTCCAGTATTCATGAATGTGGGAAATATTTAGCTGACGTCACTTTATCTTTGAATCACCTTACAAATGAGTTCTTTGTGAAAGGTGCTGTGTAAAATCAAAAGACTGCTGAAACAGTCAAGGAGATCGGCTTACTGTATGGAGAGAAAGAGGGAGTCATCTAATAAGAATAGAGAGAGAAAGGTACTTTATAAAAATCTTAAGACACAAGTATTGCAACATAACAAACAGTATAAATATATAATACTTGTAAAGACATACCTGTACTGTATATATTGATTATAATTGTATATACAGTATGTTTTACATGCTAAGAATACTTTTAATTATTCATTCATTCATTTTCCACCACTGATCTGAGACTAACTTGTGTGGGGAACAGTTTTAGCAATGAGGTCCACCCGTCCTTTTCCACAGCCACACTTAACATCTTATACTGTGGGTTCCCAAAGTGTCCCCAAGCCATCTCGGAGATGTATTCCTCCCATTGAGCCATGGGTCTTCCCAGGGTCTCCTCCCAGTTGGTTGTGTCTATACAACCTCCACAGGGAGGCGGCCAAGAGGCCTCCTTATCAGATGCCTGAACCATCACAACTCCTCTTGATGTGAAGGGTCAGCAGCTCTGTACAGAGCTTCTCCCAAATGTCTGCGCTTCTCACCCTGTCTCTAATGGAGGTCAGTAAAAAAGGTGTTATAAAATATAGTAAATTCTGCTAGTTTAGTCCCGAAAACCATTATGATCCTGTGTGAGACCCTTCACCTGCCTCACTTTTAATTATTTTGAATAGATGGAGACAGAGTCAGCTGAATATTAAAAACTAATGTGACAAATGTTGTGCAGGATTTTTCTAATGATGGAGGACTGGCTTAGTTAATGCTTTACGACTGTAATTTTAAAGTCAATCATCAACAGAGAAATGGGACTCAAACTCGTCCAGTTTGTTATCCTTTATCACTTGAGGGCTGAACTGACGTTCACTTTGAAAATGAATGCTTTCCATTTTGTGGCAGAGAGGAACAGGGTAGTCATTCTTCACTAGAACATTAATTATGATCAGTAGCGTGTTCCAACATTTTAGGGAAAGGAAGATAAATGTTTTGAGGTAAGGTAGCCATACTCACTAATCAGAGAGTGTTGAAGTGTTGCATGTTGATTATACGCACACAGTTATAAATTTTTCTGTACACATAACAATAAAAGCCCATCAAACCTCTAATGGGATAGATAGTGTTGTCAACAGCACTCAGAGATTTTTAAAATAAGGAAGTATTAAAGGTAGATTGTTAATACTTACTAATCATGTACAGGTCACAGTTTTGTAGTACTCTGTACTGTGATATTTTTTTAATCAAAGTATGCAAATCCCCTTAAATGCAAGTGCACTTTAATTACATCTGAATTGTTTGATTTGTAATTTTAAACTGTGGAGCCGAGGGCTAAATCAAGGAAAAATGGGTCTGTATCCCAAAGATTATGGAGGGCACAATAGGTGACAATGATGGATGAGTTTGTTGGGCAGAATACCCCTTCCTTGCCCAAACTATTCTGATTATCTAATAAAACTTCAATAAAGATACCACACCATTGACGTTAACAACAACCCCACTCACTGGGATGCCTACACGTGTAACCAGGGCTGTAATATTACAAATAAGAGCATGTATACTGTGTGAGATACAGAACTTAACACACATTGGGTCTTTTTGTTACTCTTGCCTATTATTTGTTTTCTCCTTAATAGACCTCTTTTGTTTTGACTTCATCATGGCTTTAGGGGTTCTATAGGTGACCCTGTGTATTTGTATGTGCATGTACTGTAGGTTTAGTGTAAATTTCACATGTGACATACCAGTTATACTTTCATCTTTAGCTACAGCAGATATTATGATACATGTGTTTATTCAGACCCTGTCCACACTGCTCTGTGCCATGCTCCCCTACGGTGCAGCTCCCATTTGAGTCAGCCCTGCGTTTGAGTGTTCAAGTTACGCCTGTGTTCCCCCATCCATCTCTTCAGTCTTGATGTGTTTTCCTCCTCCGTTTTTTCTAAATAGCATTCATCCACTTATATCATTCTTGGCCAGTCTCTCATGGATGTGGGCACATTACATTTTACTGTCGTGATTATGGGCTTCGGTTTACAACTCCAGGTGAGCACTTCTATTGTTAATGTGTCTACCATTAAAAGGAGCTGTTTTGAGCTGTTGATTTTTCTTTCTGTACCTTTCTGTACAGCTCAGTATTTTCTGAGTTATTATGGAGCCATTAACTACAGGTAGCCTTTTAATATCATATTATCTTGTTTTGTGTCCCCTGGCATTTATGATAAAAAAAACTGCCACGCAATTTGAGCTAAGCCATTCAACCTTACTAATCCCGTTATATACTAAGTGTGTTATGTTAGCAAGAACGCCGGCCGGTAATGCAGAGTACCGTTCTGAACTTTGTAATACGTTTGTGGAATGCCACACTGGCTGTTAGTCCAGCTCCCCTTGGCCTCTGTAGCCACCGGAGACGGCAATTCTAACTCCTCATGTTTTTTGGAATTCATCTTTTGGTCATTCTCTGCACTAACAACACACCACTATGAGAGGCACGGATATCATGTTACATGTTTTTGTTTGGCATTTGCTGTTTTGGACTCACACATCAGTAATTGAGCTTCAGCCCACCTTGAGCCACACATCAGGCATCTAGGCTTGGTTAATGTTAAAAACTCAAAAGAACAAAAGCTTAATCAACTGAAAGAAGCAAACAAATTTGCCTTTATCGTAGGGGATTTGCTTCCTCTGTGCTTGCCTTTTTCTGTAATGTGATTGTTCAGTGAAACATTGAAAAAGTCACAAATGAGTGCGGATCAGTGCATCGACTCTTTATTGTACGCCTGTATTATTGACTTTGAATGTTTGGAGCTCTGATGAAATAAAACAAGTGTCTGACAGGGCTAATTAGTGGGCTGAAAGAAAGGAACAGGAAGATTTATCTCTGATTAAATAATTCGGCAATGAATTACATGTTTGACTGACTACAAAACGAATACAGTGGACTAAAAACGACATTCCGCCTGTGTGTAGGCTGCTTACAATATGTTCTGTTAATGACACACTTTAAAGCAGTCAGTGTCGTGAGACAAATGTGGGGGGGGGGGGGGTGTTGGGACGGATTCTGGATTGTTATAATTGTTTAATCCTTTGTAGTGGAGGCACATCCCGTGTCTTTACTTGTGTTGGTGCCCGCACGAGAGAGGGCTGATTAGGGATTACCAGCCAACAGCAGCACAGCAATTAGAAGGAACCCGCCGGGAGAATAAAAAGGGAGTGTGGTAAATGCAGGAGGAGGAGAAAAATTAAAAGAATGAAACCGAGAAAGAAGGCGGCTGTCAAGTTAGGGAAAGGTAAGCGGAGGGGGGCAACTTGGGCAGGATGGAGGGCTGGAGGAGCTACGGGAGGTTGCTGCACTCGTAGCAGCTGGCGTAAGGGAGAGAGAGGGGTAATGGGAGCTGGAGAAAGGAGGGGGTTGCAAGGCCAAGTAAGGCTGAGGTAGCGGATAGAGGGGGCTGCATCTATGGGATGACAGTGGCTCTTGATGAGGACCGAGAAAGAGTAAGAAAGAAGAATCGTTTGTGGTTTTACATTTCTTTGCTGACTTGGGGACTGAACAGCTTGTCATCATCAAGGAGAAGATGAATTCACAAATGTATTGAAATACGGGGTTGCTGCTGCCTAAGGAGGTTCGACCAGTTATTAATCCCAAGGGTTCAACAACAACAACATTTATTTCTATACCACGTTATCATACAAATTATGTAGCTCAAAGTGCTTTACAGGATGAAGAAAGAAAAGGTTATAAAAAATAAAAATATAAAAATAAGATTAGGCAATATTAAGTAACAAAGAATAAAGTAAGTTCTGATGACCAGGGAGGACAGAAAAAACTAAAATAAACTCCGGAGGACTGGAGATAAAAAAAAAAAAACAAAATCTGCAGGGGTTCCAAGGCCAAGAGACCACCCAGCCCCTTCTGGGCTTTCTACCTAACATCAATGATGTTAATCAGTCCTTATGGTTTACAGGCTTCACGTAGAAGAACTTGATGATAATGGCCATGTGGACTTCTGGCCTTCAAGCTATCAATGTAGAGACATGCTTTGATCAGGTGGTGGTGGTGCAGATCACCACAACAGAAAACTGGAAAAAGAACAGCACAGAAAGTAGGGGTTAGTACAGGTAGTGGAGTCATGATAAAAATGATAATTGAATGCATGTACAGAATATCAGGATTAAACTAAAATGAAGCTATGAGAAAGCCATGTTAAAATAATGAGTTTTAGCAGTTTTTTAAAGTGCTCCACCGTATCAGCCTGGCGAATTTCTATTAGTAAGCTATTCCAGATTTTAGGTACATAACAGCAGAAGGCCGCGTCACCACTTCTTTAAGTTTAGCTCTTGGAATTCTAATCGGACACTCATTTGAAGATCTAAGGTTACGATTTGGAGTGTAAGGTGTAAGACATTCCGAAATATAAGAGCAGATTATTTAAGATTTTACAAACTATAAGCAGTATTTTAAAGTCAATTCTAAATGACACAGGTAACCAGTGTAGTGACATCAGAACTGGAGTGATGTGCTCAGATTTTCTTTTCCTAGTTAGGATTCTGGCAGCTGCATTTAGTCCTGAGAGGAGAGCGTTACAGTAATCTAGCCGACTGAAAACAAAAGCGTAAACTAATTTCTCAGCATCTTGCAAAGTTATAAGAGATCTAACTTCGCTTAAATTTTTTTTCACAGCAGACTGTGAATGTTTGATGTGTGTGTTCAGTAAAGACATGACAAATTAGAATTCTTTGTGTGCTGTTAGCGTAAAGACTATTGTGTTTGTCTACACTTGTGACTTGGATGAAGATCAGAACACACTTTATGACCAGTTAATGTAGAGCACCAGGTCATTCCAAAGGGTTCACATACTTTTCTGGCCACCATGTGTCTCCCAGATCCAGGATTCAGAAGCTATCTTACATCTAATCCTACATCTGAAGGACACACATGGCAAATTTCAGTTGGCCGGGGAGCAGGTGTTTCCTCTTTTCACAACAGTCAAAGTGGCGTCATGTGTCTTAATACCTGACAATTCTAATACGACTTCCATTTTTTAAGATGTTATTTGCATGTATCCATGTACTACAGTACACAGTAAGAACACTTTATTAATTGAGTAAGTCACCAACAGTATGAAAACATCTACAAAAAAATTCAAAACTTAAATACTCTGATTCAGACCTCTTATGAGGAAATTCATGCAAATAGAATATTTAATATGCAAAATGCGAAACTCTAGCATAGCTGGATATTGCCATAAATATTTTAACAAGTTCTGTACAGTCTTGTGTATATATTAATACGTTTTATAAACGTAAAATATTTAATTAAATCAATGCAAGATGTGGAAAATATCTAATTTGTTTGTAACATAAAGAAATGAAACAAAAAAAATGTACTGTATCTTTTTGACTTTTTTCGACACAGGTGTCTTAATGTAAGTTGAATCAGAAGTTCAAGCTTCAAATAGATAATTAGCCCATGCCATGACTGTTCTGTCAGTGCAGAACCCAGACGCATTGATTATTAAGAAATCTACCAGGCCCGGTTCTAGAGGCGAAGCCGCCATCGTGCCATTTAATTTCAGCCGCCCCCTCACCCTATAATACCTTCACTCGTTTTCTAAACCAGTGTATTTAAAATTAAATATTTTCGCAATTTCCTTAATGTCAAAAATAATTTCTTCGTAGGTAGAAGAAAACTTGACTTACGCATTTAACGAATCGCCGACAAGTTTAATTAATTCATCAGTAAAATTCCAATTAACACTACAAAAACTTTTGATTGATGTGCTGCGTACTTGAGCTGCCACAATTCACGTGTTGTGACTTGCCCGTTTTTCTTTGAAGCAAGTTACCGACATTCGAGGGGAAAAGACGAGCTCCGCACCAAGCCTGCGTTTTGTTGAGGGCGGCTGCCCTCTATTTTCGGCCACCTTCATGCATGCACCCTTTGCATGACCGGCAGAACTGGGCCTGAAATCTACAGATAAAGGATTGTCTTACTCGGGCCAGTGTTTGTTACCGTTAGGCCAAATCAACCAAATGTTTAAACTAAAACATGAAGCAAGAATCATAATTGTTCTGACACTAAGGCTGCATTCACATCACAGGCCTCATCACTCAGTTCTGATTTTTTGCTCATGTTGGAGTGTAATATGAATGCAAGTGTCCTCCAAAATGGCACGCATGCACACATTTGTGCACAAGTCATCTGTGTTACCAACAACAAAAAAGTGTCACATTTGTGAGACGACTTATAAAACTGACAAAATGGACGCACTAGTTGCTAGTATGTGTATCATCACATTTTGCTCTGGAGGCCAGCAAACATCAGCTGTACATGATCAGGTTGAGAAGGCAATAATAAGTCAGATGGCGGGCTTTTGCTGTTTTCACAGTTATCACTGCAATAAGACATGTGTGGATACAAGAAAGAAGCCAGCAACTGTGGGACAGTGACTTGTTGTCACAGTTGTGGCTCCTCATCCGCTGTTGTTTTGCTGCGCTGCCGGTGCTGGCTGATGACGACAGAACTCAGCCAATGCATATAGGCAAAAAAAAAAACACATGAATTCTGATCTGACCGTTCTCATTCATGTCACCTGGCCACGAATCAAATACGTATCTGATCTAGGACCACGTACGAATCTGATGTGAAAAGACTGGATTTGTGTGTGCACCCAGCCCTGAGAACATCAGATGCATGTCATATTAAGGTGGATTTGAGCCATTTCAGCCTGGTAATGTGAACGTAGCCTATGAAGGTGACAAACACTTTTTAAAATAAAGCATCAGTAAAGAGGCGTGAGCCAGAGATCCATAACTGGGAAGTCAATAAAAATGCTATCATCAAACCCAAATCAAAAACCCTAAATCGTAGTCGAAAATACGCCAAACAGAAGTCGTATACCAGAAGCATTGTCTAAATAAACATATAGAATAATTTTGTTATTTTTCTACAACTCGGATAGCTGGGAAGCTGTTTTCGTGACCTTTATAGCCATGACTGTATGATGTCAATAATAAAAACACATGCGCACTTTGCACCATCTCTTGCTGAGTATGTATGTGTCCATATCGGTTTCATGATTTTCGATGACCCGGGTTCAAAGAGGACCATACCAGCTGCGGGCAACCCAGGCATTACAAGCACCTGCAACCCAATCTTGCCCTTCTTAGTGTCTTTAAGACCCAGTCCATGACAATTATCAGAATTGTGAAGGGGTTTCTGCTTAAAAAAAACCTGTGCCAAGCCATCATAAGACTCTTCACAAACTGTATGTGATCCTATCCCATTTAATACAATGGTGAGTCACAAGCCAAAAGTTCGCCAACCTGCAACTCATAGATTCAGAAACTGTACCCTAGGTGATCGTGACAGGAGAAGCGAAGGTAACCAAGCTGCGGTATCAGGCAGTACAAATCTTCTCGGCCCAATACCTGCCTTTATTTATGAAACTTTTAGATGGGGGTGGCATCAAATAATTTTATGCTCCCATTCCCCTACAGAAGGATCATGTCCTACAAGTAAGTATCCCTACCATCAGTGTCACCTAAGCTCTACATTGGCGCTGACTGCCTCACCTACTCTGGTTGCCCTTCAGTGCCACAAGGTCTTTTCAGATTTTTTCTAACTCTCTGGAGTCCCAAAGAAAAGGTGTTAAAATCCTGCTAAAAATGTGAAATTCAGCTGTAAAGTCTGCCTCTTCCTCAGAGGATTAAATCCTCTTCTTGCTTTTTTTTTTTTACCTTCTGTGTCCTGAAAGCAAGAAGCCGATGCTGAAATGTGACCTGACTGCTGTCAGGTTAATTCATCTGTCAGTCTCCAGTAGAGGAGGGTTAAAGCGGGACGCCCCTCTGTTAGTTGGGAGGCAGCTGCACCCAAGAGGGTCTGGATGGTAAGAGCCCTCGTTATGCTGCCAGCTCTTATTGAGCGTGGCCTGTCAGCAGGAGCTCCATACACTAAGGAGCTCTGCAAATCCATTTTTTTTCACTTGTTGGAAATGATTGGTGGTAATTATTGATTTTACTGAAATGTAATCAATTAGGCAAGAAGGAAGAAATAAGAAGGACACAAGGAGCTTCCCTGAGCATCTAATTGTTAAAAAGCATTTCCCTGGAAGAGTGAATGCTTTTGAATCGTAATGGTATTTGACGGCTTAGGTCAAATGGTGCATCGTTTCAGAATAACACAGAAACTCAGATGGATGGAACAACATCATTCTGCCCAGATTCTGGTGATCCAAAAATTTCTGCATCACTGCTACGCTCGTGACCCTTGTTGATGACCATTCCAACTGGTTTTCAGCAGGTTTCATATCCTGACTTTTCTTTGAACTTTCTGCTTGATGTATATTTCAAAAAATGCTGCTCGGATCTAAATGGTCCCAGCAATCCTGAACTGGATGAGTAAGCTGGAAGACGAATGGACAGAAGGACCTCCTAGTGGAAGAGCCTGGTGTGCCACTTTTTTTTTAATGGCTAGAAAGCTGAAGAAGTGGGTGCTGAGTTAGTTGGTAGTTGGCGACTAGTGTTGATCGGCGAAATTCGCTGAAGCGTTTTTTGTGGCGAATGTGCCATGACACCTGTAACTTTGTTCATTCAATATTTTACCTTTAAATACGAGAGCATATCATGGTTTCACACACACAGCTTTATTTAGGTGGAACACCACACTTTTGTGGGCCCCGGCGTTTGTGGCAATCTGTGCCACCACCACCACCTGATCAAAGCACCGTGATGTCCCTACATTGAGGGATTAAATGCCAGAAGTCCACATGACCGTCATCATCAAGTTCTTCCATGTGAACCCTGAATACAATGAGGACTGATTGAGGTCATTTATGTTAGGTAGAATGCCTAGAGGAGGCTGGGTGGTCTTGTGGCCTTCAATCCCCTGCAGATTTTATTTTTTTTTCTCCAGCCGTCTAGAGTTTTTTTTTTGTTTTTGTTTTCTCTGTCCTCCCTGGCCATTGGACCTTACTTTTATTCTATGTTAATCAGTATTGCCTAATTTTATTTTCTTATATATTTTGTCTTTTTTCTATTTCTTCATCCTGTAAAGCAATTTGAGCTACATCATATGTATGAAAATGTGCTCTAGAAATAAATGTTGTTGTTTTTCTGGGGGCGATTAGATTCAGCCGGCAGCACATTATACGATTTTTATTCAGTGGGCATATCAGACTTATTGACCGATAATTTTATTGCCTTGAAGATGCCAGATTACCAAACCCGGAATCACAAGGGATGGATGACAAATTACACAATTGCATGACAACATTTCAGTACAGTTTCAGATGTCCACAAGTGTGTGTTGTGCCATGGTACCGTCTTAAGATGACTCTGTTTTCCTCTTTAGACTCTTTATTATGTAGACCATAATAGACACAAATGCCTTGCTCTTACCACATTGTCCGGATTGACAGTCAGGATTTCTTTTACATCTGTGACCCCAGGCAATAAGACAGAGGACCAGATGAGTCAGGAGGGAAAGTTCCATATTTGTTTGTGCATTATTCATAATATGCCCAAAATAGTAGAGTATGGTTGTTGGCAAAATACTAATACAGTCTGATTCATTTTAGCATCCAATATTCTTAGATTATCAGGTGGCTGTATGTCTTAGTATGCTGATTAATTTCTTGTCCAGTGTGGTTTGACGTAGCCTTTGATCCAGCATGTCATCTGAATAAGGAGTCAAGAGACATGCGGTAGATGGAAATGGCAGAGATAGAGCGAGACCAGTATCCCCTTTCAGGCCTCATGTATCTAATTGTAATGGGCCTTGACAAGCCTCCTGCCCAACTGAGAATGTGTTGTTCCCAATGACTCAGCTCAGGCAGATTCAGCCTCCATTATGTACAATGTCTCTGTTCTTTGATATTTGGAGCTCACACAAGCTAACCCTGTGAAACCAGCGTCACGCATGACTGTCTATGGATCAAACTCTTGACTGCACCCTGGCACAAGTCGAGGCGCTGTCGCTAACAATATCGTCTGTGTCAGTTCATACAGCCAGGAGAGGACGCCCATTGAGGACAACTGACTCCACACCTTCTGGTTGGAGAACTATAAATTGGAAACGCTCACAGAAGGTGCTGTCTCATCAAGATAAACAGAGCTCCAAACCAGTCCTGATTGCCTTAGCATCTATTTAATTTTGAGTTACTCTTATAATATGCGTCCTCATGTTTAAAAGTTATTTTGACAATTAAACAGAGTGACCCAACATTTCTTAGGTTCGGTTGTCATACCTTGCACTACTATACTGATACCCAGCGTTTGAATCTCCCCAATCCATTTGCCAGCCTGTTGGTGTCCTTCCCTCCAGTGTCCCCCCAGGCCAGCTGTCAAGTTATTTCCTGAAATGATATCTATACTAGTATACTAGCTCTAATGTGTAGTAAGCACAACAATTGGTTTCTAATATATAATTTTTTTCAATGTATATTTTTTAATTTTTATCATGATGTTTATAGCTTTGTTTTTTAAAGGTTTTCAAACAGTTCAAAATAGTTGGAACATTCAGCTACCAGAATGAATATGATTCGTGATACCAAAAAAAAAACTGCACAGTCTAAGTGTCTATGTTTAAACGTTTTAGTGAAATTCAACACAAACAGTTTCTAAAAAAAATAAAGAAGAAAATTGATAATACACACACCCCCACACACAAAAAAGAGCGTTCTTGGCTATAATGTTATGTTTAAGGCTTAAGTGCCTGGCTTACATTTTTAAAGGTTCTGCCTGTTACCACATACACCACGACCTACGCACATACTGTCAGAAATCTCAGTGCCCTTAATGGCTCTCTGTCTAACAGTTCATGTTTCTTTCTGGCTGTCTTACTTCAATCTGAGGCCATTCAGTTGTCTAAATGCAGAAATGTGGCAAAGCGTTAAGAACATTCCATTAAATTGTTGGCTTATGGGGGTTAACAGAACCGTCTATTATATATGTGAAGGCCAAATTCTTTTCAAATGAAGCAAAAACTTATTTAGCTCTTACAATATTACCACACTATCCTCACGACAGTATCACAAGCCCACCGTCGCATGCCGACAGCCGATTAATGTGCTGCCTGACACACTTTTGGGGAGTTTGTCCATAATTTCAACCCTTTGATTTTCCCTTTTAAATTCAGTCGTGATTTAACAAGCATGAGATAGAAGATAGATCAGCCTTTCTTCTGTTTTGCATGATCCAAACACTCTCACGTTCCATCTTACTCTTCCAGGGGAGTGCTCATTAGTTGTCATTTCTCATACGAGCCCTCCCCTCCAAGTTAAAACATGCTAAACTCCTTTGATTTTATTGCAAAGGAGTGTGCTGTTACCATCCCCAAATTGCAAAGATTGTACAAATGAAATATATGACTGGAAAATGTTGGAAAAGACATGCATGATGGAAATTTTAAGTTTATTTAAACACTAGCAAAATACCCGCGGTTCGCAGCGGCGAAGTACTGCCTTAAAATTTTTATTAAGAAAACAATTAAACCTTTTTAAAACTGAGGGAAAATATACCAATAATTATTTGTTAAGGATCTCTTTGTATGCCACATTGTCAGTTTGGCCCTCCAGTTGTAATTTGACCAAGCTGTAGCTGTGCGCTGAGCTTACTCTTGAGCATGCAATGTACAGTTGGCCATGTGAACAGTAATCTTGTTTCAAATCTCACAGCTTGGATTGCTGCTGTCATAATCGGTTTCAGTTTCATGGTTTGTTTCAATTACGACAGTATTTGTAGGACTTGTGTTGAAGAGACATTCGGCATCTGTCAAGCGTTGTAAGTATACAACCAGTTTGATTGATAACTTCACATCCAGCTTTTGAGAGTTTAAACATTTCTAAACATCAAAGTGTCCACTATTGAAATCGTCACCTGTGAATCTAAGATGTTTAAGAGGCATTGGCGGTTGTCCAAAGGTGTAAAATATTTGGCCATTTCGGTACACTTAAGCATTTCACTCTTCTAGTGCTCCTGTGTAGTATAATTATCTCCTGTACCGTCATCAGTCCACACCTTGAACCTGTCCCAGTCATTCAATACATAAGACACAATGTTCCTCCGGATATCAAGAGTGAGCCTGATATGGCCGTGCAATATGTAACAAAGAGAATGGAAAAGGCAGGTGCCATCTCCGGGCATGGAAACCACTTGGTAAGTGACAGTTCTTTGATCGATGGTGATCACCTCGATAGACATGTTAATGGGGGTACGGTTGGAATGATAAAGGAAATGGGCTGTGGCATGATATCACCGAAATAAGTACCAAATTCCAGCCTTCTACCTACACGGGAAGTTGGAGAATTAGTGACGTTGGAAAGTTCAATATGGCAGCTGACAGTGGCGTCACACCACCGAAATAAGTACGCACATTGGTTTCGGTTAACGCTGGGAAACCGCCTACCAAATTTCGTGAAGATGGGGCCATGAATAAGAAAGTTCAACATGGCAGACGTTGTTGACCGTTATCGACCGTTATGACCGTTATGTGTAGAATTTCGAAATGAAACCTGCTTAACTTTTGTAAGTAAGCTGTAAGGAATGAGCCTGCCAAATTTCAGCATTCTACCTACACGGGAAGTTGGAGAATTAGTGACGTTGGAAAGTTCAATGTGGCGGCTGACAGTGGCGTCATACCACCGAAATAAGTATGTAGATTGGTTTCGGTTAGCGCAGGGGAGCCGCCTACCAAATTTCGTGAAGATGGGGCCATGAATAAGAAAGTTCAACATTGCGGACATTGTGAAAATTAGTGACGTTGGAAAGTTCAATATGGCGGCCGACAGTGGCGTCATACCATCGAAATAAGTACATACATCGGTTTCGGTTAGCGCAGGGAAGCCGCCTACCAAATTTCGTGAAGATGGTGCCATAAATAAGAAAGTTCAACATGGTGGACGTTGTCGACCGTTATTGACCGTTACGTGTAGAATTTCGAAATGAAACCTGCTTAACTTTTGTAAGTGAGCTGTAAGGAATAAGCCTGCCAAATTTCAGCCTTCTATCTACACGGGAAGTTGGAGAATTAGTGATGAGTCAGTGAGTGAGTGAGTGAGTGAGTGAGTGAGTGAGTGAGTGAGTGAGTGAGTCAGTGAGGGCTTTGCCTTTTATTAGTATAGATACCCCGAGAAATATATATATTTTTTTGTACAGCTGCTCCCCTTAGACCAATATGCCAAGGGTAGCCCAGTTAGATGCACATATCTCTAGCATACACATTGTTCCACCATAATAAGTTACAACCCTAAGGACGTATACTATGAAGAAGCTTGTTGAATACTTCAGGCAGTTACTTACATAGGATGATCCTAGGGAGCCTACCATGGAGGTTAATACCAAGAGTAACCTAATGGAAGAAGGCCTAGAGCATTTCCAGATTCTTCAGAAGGTCCAGGAAAAAAGGAATGAGGAGAGCGATTCCCGCTCTGTCCACCTCGGTGTGTTGCATCCACAACCCTGATTAATAAATGCAGATAGAAACTGGAGTGAAGCCCACTTCACATAACATGGCCATGCTGATCAGCAAATAACTTTGCTCTTACATTCAAAATGTATCCAATGGTAAATGTATTTAAAGAATCTGTTTATTTAAATGTTATGTTCAGATGATCCAGAGCAGTGTTATAGAAACAAATCAGGAGAACCAAGCCTATATGGTAAACTCAATCACCCAAAGCCAATTTAGAGTCACAAGTCAACCTAACATGCACATCTTTGGGATTTGGGAGAAAAACACATCGTTCTGACCCTAGAGTGCTGGTGACTTCAAGCAGGGGAACTTTGGAAGGACCAAACTTGTATCAGCATGTGGGACACATCAAGGTAGACCTTCTCTGTGCAAATGTTAATGTATTTAGAGGTACATTTGTTGTGCAGCTGGGCAGGTCTGACCACATCTTACTACCACCTACAAACTTGTTATCAGACAGCAGCCGCTCTTTTATTATCCATGCCTGACGTTCTGCTGTATTTATTTTTCTCTTGAGTTTCTGTAAAGTTTTAATTTCCCATGGCGATCAAATGGAAGTATGCATATGACACCATCTGATGAGCTCATTTTGTGCATCCGCCCACTTGCCCACTCATCTTGAAGAATGACTTTGCAGATGCCGATCAATCCGTCTTCTTAACTGTCTTCTTTCAGTTTCGTCATTATGAAGGTCTACAGCTTTAGCGGATGGGCCAGGTCTGGATAAAGTATGACCCTTTTGGAAGGTAAACCTCCAAAGTCCTAGGTTCAGATCTTGGCTGGAAAGTCTCAGTGTAGAGTTTGCACGTTCTCCCCTTATACAAACTTAATTGAATTCTAACTGGACTTAGTATGACAGTACAGGGCAAAATTCCAATAATGGAAACCCGAATGGACACTCGATGGGTGTCATTCTTCAAGCGAGAACTGTATCTGATAAGCATGTTTTCTGTGTAAAGGGAAACATTTCCACTAAATGCAGTATTCTGCTTCTTTCAGGGGAAGCCAACGACAAGGACGTCCAGGTGGTGGAGCTTCCCATCGTTGACAGCCTACACCCTCGCCCTCCTTACCTGCCACTAGCTATCCCCGAAGATCTTGCTGACAGACTTGACCGCCTCCACGGTGACCCATCTGTCTGGTGGGTCTCTCAGTTTGTGAAGTATCTGATCCGACCCCAGCCCTGGTTGGAGAAGGAAATAGACGAAGCCACCAGCAAGCTGGGATTCAAGCATCCCATCATTGGGTAAGTATGCTCTTTTATGCTTGGTTTGGCCTAATGGAGGTGTGATCATCACTCAGTGGTTCATGACAGCAGACCTCCCCAAGATGCCACTACACTTTCCTCTCACTAAGAATGTTCTCTAGGCATCTTTGTGCTGTTAGCCCAATATGGACCTATTGGTAATGTGGGGAGACACTGCAGCAACACTGTTTCTTCAGCAGATGGCAATGGCTACACTGGAGCTGTGAGAAAATGATCCATAAAATGTAATCCTCTTTGTATGCTGCCAGTGGGGTCTAATCCATAGCAGAGACATGGCCAAGGTGTCCATTCTTCTGCTCACGGCTAGCCTGTGAACGCATCCCAAAGGACACCTTGTGAAGTCAGTCCATGGTAAAGATATGAAATGAAAAAATGGGTTGGACAGCGCAGCAACCAGAATGGGCCTCTCAGCAATGGACTGTGTTTTAGAAGTAAAGTAGGCATTTGCCCTGGACAGACAAAGATAGATAGATAGATAGATAGATAGATAGATAGATAGATAGATAGA
>JANRMT010062799.1:11691501-11712033 GCA_026402145.1 Polypterus bichir lapradei | reverse complement strand
GATAGATAGATAGATAGATAGATAGATAGATAGATAGATAGATAGATGTGAATCGCACTGTACGAGGGGGAGTCAAGCTAAAGTTAGCAAATGGGATTTATTAGAAAGTGGAACGAATCTTAACAAAACTGGTAATGTCATTTCTCAATGTAGTCTCCACCCTTCTCAATGCACTTGTGCCACCTGCCTGGAAGTGCCTGGATTCCAGCAGAATAAAAGATTTTGTGTTGTCCTTGCAACCACTCGTTCACCCAAATTACTGTCAAACACTACATGCTGAGGGTTACTACATTCACTAGTGCAAGTTACTGACTTGCTGGAGACCAATGTGAGTCCTGCTATTTGATCCAAGCGGTTGGGACTGCTATCTCAAAGAGTCCTTTTGCTACAAGTTAATGCCTGCCCACCCACACACTGCTAAGAACACCATGGCTGGTCTGGAGAAATTGAAGTTTAAGGTATTGCTAGCCACGTCCTCCTTATTATGGCACAGTGTGATTTCTACCTTCTTTGACCACTAAAAAAACATCTGGGTAGTCATCAATTAATAAAGATAACGACATGAAGAAAGCAGTGCATGAGTGGTTGTAAGGACGCTAATCCCAGCCCAGAATAGCTGTTGAGTATGTGAGTAGAATGGAGTAGAGTGACTGTGCTGCCTTCTGTCCACGCTCTTCCTGTCCGTTCCCACTGCCCGGGAGTGTCACTCCTCACTCTCCTATCTTTATTCCTTCTGAATAATTGTGCCACACAGACGGTAGTTCACTGCCCACTCTCTGTTGGTTATGTCCATTTTTCCCACACCATTCTTGAATTTGAAAGCCTCAGTTCTCCATGTAATAGCTTGCTGTCATAAACATTGTGTTAGCTGCCACCGGGGAGTGCTGTAGCCACTCTTTCTCACGTTACAATTATAAATGTTGTGCCCTTAGCTGGCGTGCCCTAAACATTCAATCAGAAAGGATAAATCTGCCCTTGGTATTACCATGACCATACATCAGCCAATGGGGCTTCACCTGCACTTCTTTCCTTTAATTACTCTCATTTTCCCACAGCGTTCATGTGCGGAGGACTGACAAAGTGGGCACCGAAGCCGCATTCCACCCCATAGAGGAATACATGGTTCACGTAGAGGAACACTTTCAGCTGCTGGCACGTAGGATGCACGTTGATAAGAAGCGTGTCTATCTGGCCACAGACGATCCCAATCTGCTGCAGGAGGCCAAAAACAAGTAAGTATGGTCTTTGAGAAGGGTGCTGGCAATATTCACCATCCAGGGGACACTTGAAGAGTACAAAAGGAGGAGGAGAATCATAAGCTGGCTGGAGTGCACAAACCTAATGTGATTTTGGTCAGGAAAGACAGGGTGTGGGCTGCAGACGCCTCAAGGCCTTGCACAGGCAGTTACTTACTTTCCATGAAAGTCCTCTCTGAAGACCTCTGGTTCTTCTATTGGACGATCAAAAAAGGAGACTCAGGGTCCTACCCTGTGTTGTAGCAAAATTATGGAAGAAAGATCAAAAAGGTCAATCATGTGTTCTGCAGATGAAGTAGACATTATTTTATATGGACAAGGAGATAGATTAGTCAGGACCTGCAGGGTTTATATACCAAAGTCTGTGACGGCAGCCAAATTGAAAAACATGTATGAAAGCAATCAGAAACTATTTTACTCTGTTTGAAAGTAAGTGCCGAAGCACTCGGAGCACACAGCTTGGTCTTTGATTCTGCTCTTTGAGTTAGTGTGTCGTAAAAGTGCAATTCAAGGAGGCTGGCATCAGAAAAGGCATCTGACTTTAAAAATGTCTACTCCAGTACTGCACTGGCTGTGCAGGATAGCAGAAATTTGGAGAGAGAAATTGGGATTTGAGTTCAATAGCCACTGGTAACTTTCGTAACCCGCTGCCATGTCAAAGAAAATGTGGTGGGTGGGTGGAGTTTGTGGATAAGCAACTTGAGCATGGGAAAGGCACTATATAAATAAAATCTATTATTACGGTGTGGTGGGATGTATACAGCCGCACTGCCATGCCCTCCTCACAGTATGACACTTAAGTGTAGCTTTTTTGAATTTTCTCTGCCATTCTCCTGGTACAGCAAGACATTCACTCTACCCATGCATCCATGTGTCCACCTTTCTTCTGAGCTACACTCTACTGGTATAGTAAGTGATGGGTGCAACACAGGAATCTAATGCCAGGCTTGTAATTGTGTGTAGGAGAAATTGCACACAGATACACTAGAAAGGAAGACTAACCATCATGAGCTGGTGTTCCTTTCAAGGTTGGTTTCTGTCTTGTGTCCAGTGCTGCTAGGATGACCTCCATCTCCTTGCATCACTGCAGTGAGCTCAGAAAACAGACACTTACACAGGTGTTGGGCGTCTGCTTGCTCAGATAACTTGGAAATCATCACAGAACATGTGCTAGCAGTGGGACTCGGCCCCTGACAGTGGGTATTGGCTCCCTCATGCCCAGATGAATTTCTGTTGTTATCACCACAAGCACTAAGCACGCAGAAAACCACCAGTGAGTCAGAAGTGGACTGGATTAACTGGTGTGCTCTGTTGTAGGTATCAAGATTACGAGTTCATCAGCGACAACTCCATCTCCTGGTCAGCCAGCCTGCACAACCGCTACACAGAGAACTCCCTGCGAGGTGTCATCCTGGATATCCACTTCCTGTCCCAGACAGACTTCCTGGTCTGCACCTTCTCATCTCAGGTACTGAGTCTTTATTCATATAAACATTGCTCAGGGGCTCGTGTGCAGAGTTTCCTAATGGGCTCTTATTGATGGCCATCCATTGTCATTCTCTGTAGTATCTTGATTATCAATACTTCTTAATCGCTTTGGACATTCTGGACGCTGTTTCCATCCAGTGGCACTTTTATGGTGGTGCCGTATGTCAAAGATGCTATATGACAGAACGAATGAGTACCTTGGGTTGTGGGAACGAGTGTCTGTCTCTGACTCCTACGATTGGCAGGCAGTTATATTTGTACCCCCTCAAATCTGCTTTATGAGGTCACAGTTTGTGTAACATCTTGAAATGTCTGGAAACATGAAAATACTACAACCTTCTGGGTAGAAGACTCGCTACTTTAAGTATTGAAGTTCATTTTGTTGCCGTGTTACTCATTGTGACCTGCTTTATTATGGTGTCCTCTGGGAAGGGTGCTGTATAAAAGTAAAACTGATTGGTTGGTTGGTTGATTGATTGATTGATTGATTGTGCTTATGACCCTACTAGATGGGCTACAAGCCTACCAAATTTTAGATGCCTAAAGTGAACGCATACTCCTCTACCGTATCTACACGTCTCTTTGTTCTTCAGTGATGAGCTCCTTGGCTGTTGATAGAAGCCACTCTTCTATAACACTGAAGCATGGAAGCTCAAAAGGACTTTGGATCTTTAAGAAAGCCTAAGCAGGCTATGGGCATTTGTGTTTTTATTGCCCTAGCACTGTAGCCTTGGTAAGGCTCTGTTTCTTCTAATCTATGGACTAAGGGCCACTGTAATTTAATTGGTACATTTCTTCCATCGTGTTCCTAAATTTATTTAATTTATCTCTTTTGGCGTTTGTGCTGGTGCAAGTAACAAGGCACTATAGGCACAGGCACAGAGCACAGCAATCCTCTAGGAATCCAGGAAAGCTACTTTGCAAATGCCAAAGTAAGGGCGCCAACTCTTAGATGTGCACCCTGAGCATAAGACGAGGATACCTGTATAGGAGTGAAGGGGTGACAACTTCTCCCGGCCACTATAGGGCAGAACTGTGTTGAGAAGAACAACATTTAATTTTACAGCTGAGAGAATGCATAGGAGACTGTGACGGCCCGGGTTGGCTGCAGCTCTTTTTGAACCCGGGAACATCGATAGTCCTGAACCGAGATGAGCCAGGCAACAAGGACTTATAACAGCAACAGAGAAAAGGGCAATCGTGTTTTAATTTTCAATAGGGTTGGGCAAGTTAACATGTTATTATTGCGTTTAACGCATTAGTTAATTAATGCCGACAATTATTTTATTGCGCGTTAACGCATTTTTTGTTATTATTATTATTTTGAACGCCTCAGTCTCGCTAGCGATCGATAGAGATCAGTGATCTTCTTGTTACAGTGCTTTTCAATACGCTTTTGCTAGAAGGTAAGTTAGCTTTGTTGATTTCACCTCGATTCCCTGCACGTGCGTGAGTAGCGAAGAGCAAACAGCTTCTAAAATGGCATGTGGAGAGATACCAAAGTGAATGCTCAAAGCAAAACATTTTTCATATTATCGCTGAATTGGACTCTGATTTGTCGGACTCCGATTTTGATACAAGTGATCTGGAGATGTTGATCGCAAACAAAAGTGAGGTCCCGCCAGCTGATTGTGGTGCTGAACACGTTCGTGTAGCTGATGCACCTATGGCAACTTTCACATGGGAGGACAGACACTTAAGATAACAGGGGGTACAAACCATATTGTGTCTCACTGCAACCGACACCCCACGCACCTGTCTCACAAACACAGCCAGGCAGCCAGCCCACCATGCATTCCTCTTGGCTATCAAGCCGCACTGCAGCAAACCGGCGCCGACAGCAGGCACAACAGGCAGCAACAGACGTTTTATGTTGATTTATATGTGAAACCATTGCTTTGTGCGCTTTTCAGAAAACTACGTTTTTTGGAAAAAATATTAGCCCTCAAAGAGTTGCTACTGAACATACGACTGTTTATGCTGCTCCCTGATAAAAGAAAATGTTTCTGCTGGTATCTGTTCAGATAAAGAAGAAAACAGATTTAGAAATGTTAACTTGCTGTTGTTCAGAAGGTGCCTGTTATAATGTTGTGATCGTGGCTCTGGACTCTGAGAGTAACTTGTTTTTCTATAATAAACTAGATAAAGAGTTAATGCCCTGGCAGTGGCAAATACCTTTGGTTTTATGTTTGATTTGATTACATTAATGTTTAAGATGTGATTTACAAGAAATATTTAACTGCTACTATGTAAAGGGAATACTGCTGTTACAAAGCACCTTATTTATTTAAAGTGTTTGCAAACCAAATACACGCAATACAGTACATTTGAGTTCATTACTGAATTTTGCACATAACAACGTGATTGCTGTGATTGTCCGCAATTTATTTAGTGCCCAGCACTAATTTTCAAGTCCAAACAAAGTGCAAACAGCGCAGTGCCGTCCATCAATATGTAAACATTCCATAAAAATCAGTTCTTGAAGTGGAGGGTCAAACCAGCAATAAATCAAGCTCATAAAATGCATGACTAAAACCATGCAGACCTCGGATTTCCTTTTCATTCAACTCCTGTCTCCCCAGCTCACCCCACTGGGCCTTCTCAGTTGGCGGTGTCCCTTTCTGTGGCCCTACTCATTCCTTTCAGTGTATTCTGGAACACTCTGAGCCAGACACCCACATCCCGCTGCCTCCATCAGCATCTGCAGGACCTCCTTGGCCGATATGGGATCCCTAGGAGTCTACTCTGAGCATAACTTAGGAGTAGGGAACGATCCACCCCTGGAGTGCTCCACACCTGGTCCCCCACAGGGTCACTGACCACCTGCCCCCTCACCACTGCGCTGACTGGCATTCCAAATTCGACTTTTCTTTTCATCTATCTTTCTCTTCTGCTTTTAGTTTGGTTCTCCCAACTCTCTGCTCAGGCTGCTTTTGAACTCTTGGGTGCACCGGTGCCTTGATTACACCCCAAAGAGAACTAATGAGAAAAGTAGCCAGTCCATGCGCATGTATACGAGAATGCAGACATGCCAATTCCCTCATTAGCAGCCTGGCACTGCTCCACCATGCCACCACGTACACCTATGCCCTCCCATTTCTATCTATTTAAAGCTTGTATTACCACAAACTGCAAAAATGTCTGGGATGCAGGGATACCAGGAGCCATTAAAAGGAAGCTCTTACTAGGTGTCCCTGTCCAAAAATATAGTGCTGTCTCTGAACCCAGAAAAAGTCCTAGAGCTTAGCTGGAAGAGATCTCAGGAGGAGATTCAAAGTCATTCTAACCCCAGGGCTAAACTGATATGATCAGCAGTTTTAGATTCATTTTTTGTGGGGTTAGGTCAAATGTTCATCTTTGTAGTAGTTTTGGAACCCAAGGGTTGTGAAAATAACATTTATTTCTTCCAACAAGACATCTGAGAAAGTTCAAAATCTACAGCATTGTCCACCAGCACCATGTTGGTTAGTGTATGGGCCACCGTCATTTCGTGGGACCCATTTCTAAGATGCGTTTTCCGTCGTCGGGAATGTGGCTGCGGAGATCTTGACATCCAATGTCATTAATTTTGCATATTTAAAGTTTGGTACATGCAGCTGTATTCTTGTCCAAGTATGCGGATTATTCCTGTGTTTGTGTGGGATCGTTTTAGTGATAATTTACTACTTTTGGTTTAGTTAGCGATTTTAACTTGACACTTGATTGGTTTGACTTTTGGTTTTCATTCTGGCATGTTCCCTGTCTGCTTCATCTCCTTCTCCTTATCCTTAAAAGCTGTATTCTCTCATTGTGGGTTAGTACATGAACTGAACATGACGCGGTGAGTTGAGGAAATACAAAGGTGCAGGACGTGGGATGAAGAGAGACCAGAAATCAAAGGTTGAGAGAGGGAGTGGTACTTTGGTGGGTAACTGGGCAGCCCATTCCAAGATGCTTGTTGTGCATACTAATAAGATGCATTGGATTATTCATTCCAACAGAAGGTGTATACAGCCAGCGGTATTTGTTAATAAAGAAAAAAAATGATAGGAAATTAAAAAAGAATGATAGAGGAAGTACGACTCCAATTGACTGTCACACAGAGGGAAGTCGCTGACTGCAGGGGTCTCAAACTTGAGTCCTGGGAGGCCAGTGTGTCCTCTTTATATTCTTTATATACATGATGTATTCTTTCTCTCATTAATCAGGACAAATAACCAGCATGTTTAATGGGCTCAAATGAGATTAGTGCTCTTCTATCATTCCATTTATTTTCCTTTATTTTTTCTTTAAATTATTAAAGTAATGTTAGTTTGTCTGTGTGCTCAACTATATGCAGTTCTTAAAGTGCTAATACCTGTAATGCACCATCTGTCAAAATGAATACATGCATTATAAAATATGTTCTCCTCGATGGTGCAACTCAATTAATTTGTATTTCTCAATAAGACCACTAACAGGACAGCGTCTTTATACCCTTGAGAGTTGTGCCAGAAATTTTGTTGCTACAATTAAGGGCACATACTCTTCAGTCGTAACGTGGAAGTACATTTTTCCAGTTAAATCAGTTTTCAGAGTTTTGGGACGCTTGTGCAACATGGGCACAATTACGTTGGTTCTTCCTGATATGACGTATTGTCTTGGTGATTTTGTGGTGTTTGTTGCATGTGTGTTTGTTTTTAGCATAAAGTCTGACTTTACCTGAAACGGTTGCATGTCACTGTGGTTATTCTGTCAAGAGAAGGAAAATGTCAACTATATATGAATAAGGGGTCAGGATATGAAATGAAGTTAAGTGAATGACTCAAAGTCCGTTACGGGTAATTCAATTAGCCAAGATGTTTAAGCCAAAACCTTAAGCCAGACCATAGCCAGAATAAGAATAGCAGAAGATCCAACGCCAGGAACAACAAATATCACAGAAAACACACTAGAAGCTTGGATTGAATCCGTAATCTTGGATGCAATGTGCAGCGTGCTGCCAATTTAACTTGCACAATTGGAGTAATGAGTTGTGACTTCCAGCAGTCTGCTAGCAACTGACATCCATGTCCTGGTGACACAAAGACGAAAATGTTGATGCTTTTGGACAACAAAAATTAGACATGAAGTAATTGTGATTACATGAAGACAAAACTGCAGCAAAAACTAAATGCTAGAAATGATTTCTCCAATCCTACAAAATCACAGAATGAATATAAAACAGGCCAAAAAGAGAAAAACAGATTAAATCCAATAGCAATAGTGGCAAGCTGCTTAACAATCTACCGGAAATTGCCTAGGCCAGCGTAAAAGCAGAAGGGTGAGTAGGTCGCACATGCAGTTTAGATCTGATTCTTGTAACAATGTGCACCTCCACGAGTTCTGCTTCATTGCTCTGTTCTTATCCAGCCTAACTGTTCGCCTTTTTCTTTGCAGGTGTGCCGTGTCGCCTACGAGATCATGCAGACTCTGCACCCGGATGCATCCTCCTATTTTCATTCCCTAGATGACATTTACTACTTTGGGGGTCAGAATGCTCACAACCAGATTGCCATTTATCCACACCAGCCACGGACGGCAGAAGAAATTCCTCTGGAGCCGGGGGACTTGGTAGGCGTGGCAGGTAACCATTGGGATGGCTATTCCAAAGGGATCAATAGGAAAATGGGCCGGACAGGACTGTACCCATCCTACAAAGTCAAGGAGAAGATAGAAACTGTGAAATACCCAACATACCCAGAGGCAGACAAACTTTTGCAGCAGTAGTGGCATATGCCCATGGTTTGACCTGTTGGCTTCCTCGATGAAGTGGAAGCTCGTCCCGCCTAAGGTGGGCTGCACAAAGCAAAAGACTACAAAGAGCTTTGCTGTTAAGACGCTGACCAGACTGACCAACCCTTTGCAACTTACATAAAAAAAAGAAAGCTTTGGACAAAGAGAGAGTGGAGTGGGTTGCAGGAGGCCAAGAATGTTCACATTTTTGTTTCTTTTTAATACAAAGCCTCCTCTCCTCTTTGCTCGGCAAATGAGCCGAACCGACGTGCTGCCCTTTCAGCGTCAGTGTCTCTTTTTATTATTCTCTTAACTCCGTTGTTAATTTAATTCCTGGTCCCCCCATCCATATCCATGTTGTGCTTTTAATGAGTGACCTGGGTGTTTTTATTTGTTGTGTGCGGATGTATGTGTGTGTGTATGTGTGTGTGTGCGTGTGTGTGTGTGTGTGTATATACAAACAAGGTGCCTAAAATGATACGGTAGCTCGTTTGTTTTCCATAATTACAGTTTGTATTTGTTTCCTGAACGAAACTGGTTAACAAGATTTCACACAGGCCCTCAAATGAAGATTATAGTAGACATGACTGCTCTCAAATTTTAATAGTAATTTTATGTTTTTATTTAAGGAGATGCCGAAACTTGAAAAAAAAATCTATATATGGATACTGTCATGGCACTTTTTTTTCTAGGTCAGAAACCGACTTTCATAAATTCAATTTATGGGCATTGTCTTTGATAATGAGAAAATCAAATAAATCCAAGTGAATCATGTTCTCTGTGTGTCTCATGTTCAGCCAACACTAACTGGAAAGAAACAGAAGGGAGTAGTCGTGCACAGTGAACAGATACCATAAAAAATGTGAGTGTAAATCAGATTGACGTGGCTTCGAGGACCCCTGTAGTGATGCAGAAATGGTGACAGCACTGTATAGTAATGGGATTGGGCCGGGGAAAAGTTGACAAAAGAGGGGCATTCTTGGTTTAGATGTGAGGGTGCCCTGCAGTATTGTGAGGGAAATCAGTGGAAGATGAGTAGTTTGAAAGGAAAGTGGAAGGGGCCATGAAAATACCAATCAACACAGTGGAGTACATACTAATACAAAGAAAGGGGGAAGAGAATGGATGACGATATCAGGGAAAGTTGTAGTGATGGAGATGTTGATACCAACGAAAGGGGTGTTGAAGTAGATGAGGGAACCAAGAAAAGCGGGGTGGGGAAGTAACAAATGGCAAAGAGCACTAAAGTGACAAAGGAGCATTAAAGTAAAGGAGGACCGACAACAGAAGTGCATCGTTCAACAGTTACTAATGAAGAAGTGGACTGTAAAGAAAAATAAAGTCACGTCAAGGAGTCAAGAAATAATAACACTGTATTTTGTTATTTTTATTTGTCTTTATTTTGTCAGTTGTATTGGTCACATGGGGGAGAGGGGATAAACATCTTTTAATCACTGTGTTGCTTTGGCCCACTTTGGAAGAAAAGGAAGTAGATCTGCTGATCCAAAAAGGACAACGTAATACATGCCAAAGGAGTGTTTGTTGAGAAGTGGTTAAGTAACAGTCATCGTATCGTCACGTGTACACAGATAGTCGACTTCTCAACCAGCATGCAACACGCAATATTACTGGGGCATCCATCAAGCTCTTCAGTAGCAAGTGTCTGAAAGTTCATGTGTTCGGCTGGAGGGCTCGTGTACGGTTTACCCGCCTTGCAGATCAAGCTGCCTTCACAGCTGGAGGCCGATTGACAAGGATTGTTTATTTTTTACTGTGTACATATTTGTTTGTTTGTGGTTATAACTGTTTGTTTTATTTTTTTTTTTTTTTTGCGAATTTTGCATTTTCTCCCCACTCACTTGTTTGTGCTGTTATTATGTTTTTTAGTATTGTTGGTAATTTTGCCCTTTTCATCATGTGTGACATGAAGAGTCGTATTTATTTCACCTGATTGCCTTGGCGCTTTGCTGACCCGTCCGTGTTCTGCTCATTGCTTGTGTTGTTCGCCTCCCCTTTGTCCTCCTTGGTGTATTTTTCTCTTGTGTTTTCTTGGTCCTTAATCTTTTTTCATTTTGTCTCTTTGCTCTCTTTCCTGGTCTTTCTTCTTAGTTTTCCCAGGCTTGCTTCGCTTATTATTGGATTTCTTTAGTATTTGAAATTTTGGAATTTTTATATTATTTTCAATTTTTTTACTTTGGATTTTTTTTGCTATTGGTTTGTTTTAAATTCTGTTTATTTAATTTAATAAATGAAATCTAAGGATCTTCTTCCTTTGGACCTTGCTTTTTTAGGCTTTTTTTTGGAGTTTGTATGCCTTTGGTCTCTTTTTATGCTTTTTTGTCAGTTTATTGCTTTATTCAATTCCATTTTGATGCATTGTTATCATGTGTGCTAACTCGTGTGCAGAGGCCTGGTCATATGAGTGTGATGTCACTGCAGCCATTTTGATTCGGCTGAGCCACATGCATGTCATCGTCTGACCTTTCTGGTTTCAGATATGCACAGTTTCTTCCATTATTAGTTGCTCTGCCCCAGTTTATAGTTTATTTAACTGTTGTTTGTTATGCTTGTTTTGACTGTGCTTTGCCTCTGCCTTTTATAATCCTTTCTGCCTTACATTTTTTTAAGTTACTGTCTCATCCAGCCATTTTATTCAAAAAAATAATTGTCAGCATGAAATTATCCGTTATGATCTGATGGTTTAAACCCCGTGCTTTGATTTAAAATTCAGGCGCCTGATGGGAGACGGCACCAGTTTAGCTGTCCTGATCACTGTGTCTCTCAATGCCAAGCCAAGCAGACATCGTTTCCCTTTGTGGACTCCCTGATATGTGAGGTGTGTTTTGAAGTATGGCAGGTAGAGTCATATAAACCCAAATTTGATCAAAAGTGAAGTGAACGCCTAGTGTTGGAACGACCAATGTAAACCCAAAGAAATCAATGTCTTCCCCACATTGTTTTCCTATTTATGATGTTATTCATCCTTTTTTTTTTTTGTCCAGAACCCTCTTCAACCAATTCAGGGTCACAGAGGAGCTATAGAGAAAGCATCTCCAGATTGTGAGGTGCCAGAAGAGCAGGACTTGTCAAATCAGGCAAACTGGTAATGAGAGAGCGGCAAAAGAAATCATAATAACCAGCAAACAAAACAGGGCAAATGGAAAGGGAAGTCGGGAACAGAAGGAAGTCAAAAAGGAAAATGAAACTTGGTGCTAGGCCTGCTTGATAAGTCTCATTGTACACGTTGTAAGATATGGCCGGCCATGTACCCCGGCCAATACCCCCAAGCCGCCAGGTGGAGCCCTCCCTGCAGCATGGAGGTTCCCAGAAGACCAGCAGGGCATCATGGACAATGGAGTTTTTATGCACCGCCCTGCTGGATGCCATGGGGGCCACAAGAGGGAGCTGCAGGGAGGACCGAAGGGTTCTTTGTACCTTATGACCCGGAAGTTCGTCATAGGAAGAGCGACGGGCTTCCGGGTTGAAAAGAAAAGGACTATTTACCCTGACCCGGAAGGAATAAGGACTTGTGGACTGTTGGGCAGGAACACCTCCGGGTCAGGGAGTATAAAAGGATCATGGGAACTCCCAGACAATGAGCTGAGCTGGGTGGAAGGGTGGCAACGCGTCTGGGAGTGGAGGATTGTGATTTATTATTAGTATTGTTATTGTTTGGTTTATTGAGTATTGTGGAGTGGAGCGTGCTTAGTGCACATTATTATTATAATAAATTCTATTATTGGACTTTTATCTGGTGTCTGACGTGTCGTCTGAGGGTACAAGGGTCCGAGAAAACCCTAAATCTGTCACAACGTGTACAATGAGATTAAAAGCAGCTCCTTCAGTGCAGACATATATGTAGAACACAACAAGTAAATAAACAAATGGTGCAAAAAGTTGCAAAAAAGTTCTACGACGCTATACACTGTGGGAACCAGGCCAGAAACAGACAGGCAGACATCGTTTTGTCACCCAACACATGTTTATTTACAATATTTACATCCAGTGGAATACGCACACCCCAGTGCCACAGCACCAATCACCCCTCAAGTCCAGGCCTCTTCCAAATGCCATTCGTCAGGTCCGCCTCCAATCCTTTCCTCCCGAGCTCTGTCTTTCTCCTCTCCCGACTCCATCCATTGAATGGAGGGAGGCAACCCCTTATATACACGCCCGGATGTGCTCCAGGTGCTTCCCGACATTCTTCCACTGCCACTCCCCTGTGTGGCGGAAGTGCAGGCTGTGCACCCGGAAGCACTCCGGGTGTCCCTGGTCCTCTTCCCCCCAGCATTTCCAGGTGTGGCGGAAGTGCTGAGGTCCAGGGCTGCAACGGCACCGGGGTGCCCCCTGGCGGTGATCCCCAAAGCAACCAGGGCGGTTGCCCCCTCGTGGTCTGGAGTAGGCGCAAGCCCTGCTCCGGTCCTCCTGGGCATCCCGGCTGGGTACCACACCCAGCCATTTGCCACAATACATATGGAAAGAACAATAACTATTGCATGATTGGGTTATTGCACATAATTTAAATATTGCACAGTAATGATGATCATGTGCAGTGAGTAGTGGATGTTGGACCCTGAGAGTAATGATATTGTACAGTATACAGATATTGCACAGTTATTATCAATACCATTTAGACATTGGATATTGCACAGTTCTGCGATGGGCTGGTGCCCTGACCGGGGTTTGTTTCCTGCCTTGCACCCTGTGTTGGCTGGGATTGGCTGCAGCAGACCCCCGTGACCCTGTAGTTAGGATATAGCGGGTTGGATAATGAACGGATATTGCACAGTTGATGGATAGAAGGAAGTCCAGGGGTTTGGGGGGGTTAGACTGTGTAGTCAGTGCATGTGTGAGTTTAAAATGGTTATGGCTTTTGGGAAAAAACTGTTCTTGAGTCTATTTGTCCTTGTTGTGATGCACCTGCAGTGCCTCCCTGAAGGCAATGCGTCAAACAGATGAGAGCCGGGGTGAGAGCTGTCCTTGATGATGTTGTTTGCTCTGCTGAGGCAGCGGGAGGTGTGAATGTCCATCAGCAAGGGGAGAGGGCAGCCAAGGATCTTCTGTGCTGCCTTTACTACTCTCTGAAGCCTCTCCCTGTCTGCCATGGTGCAGCTGCCGTACCATACTGTGACACAGTATGTCAGCAGGCACTCGATGGACGAGCGGTAGAAGGTCAGTAGCAGGTTGGAGTCCAGGTTGTGCTTTCTGAGGACCCTCTTGATGACTGCTGTGATGTTGTCTGTCCAGGAGATGTCAGTGGAGATAAGGACGCAGAGAAACCAGAAGGTATGGACCCTCTCCTCACACTCGACGTTGATGTAAAGGGGGGCTAAGTCGGTGCTGTGCCTCCTGAAGTAGACAATGATCTCCTTGGTTTTCCTGGTGTTCATTTATAGCAGAGCTTCCGCACACATCAATGAATCGCCACTTTTGGTCACATAAACAAAAGACACTAATGGCAAAATAAAAATTAAACTTTGTCCAATAAAATAGAAAGTAGCTTAAAACTCTGCAAAATGGATTCTCCATGATGTAAACAATCATCCAGCACATAGTGCAAAAGAAATATTATTAGGGAGGCTAAGCTTATCCCACAAAGCAGTAGCCTGCCTTGGACAGGAGCGCCAGTCTGTCAGAACACACCGTAAAATGAGACAAGGTAAACAGCAGAAGACTTTGGGGTCCCATATGTTTGTCCAGGGTTGATTTGCATAGAAAATAATGTCAAAAATATAAACTAAAAGTTTCTCAAAATGATTTCAGAATGTTGTATATTTGGTCTCAGGTGTAGCGGACAGCCAGAGCCCTTACCCAACCGGGACGCCCAGAGTGTAGAAGGACGGGTGGAGAGAGTATTTTCAGGACAGTTTCTCCCTCGCACCAACAGAGGGCAGCACCCTTAGTTTCCAGCAGGGCCATGGGTCATGAGCATAGGAGCTCAACCCTGCTGGGGGTGCATGGACATTTTTGGGGCCCTATTTGGCAGCACTTCCGCCACACCCAGAAGTGCTGCCGGAAGAAGCTCATTGGGCACCTGAAGTCCTTCCGGGTGCCCTATAAAGGGAGTCAGTCACCACCATTCAATGGCCAGAGTCAGGATGAAGAGGACAAAGCCTGAGGAGGAGTGGAGGTGGATGGACTGGCGGCAGAGAAGAAAAGAGAGGGATTGTGTTGTGTATTGGTGATTTGTGTGCACTTTATTCTTTAAATAAACCGGGTGCTGTGTTTAAACCTGTGTCCTGCCTGTGTGTGTCCAGGTTGGCTTCACACTGGTCTGGTCTGACGGGTCTTATGATCAGGTACAAGTGGATAGATTGAAGCGTTTGCAAGCGCAGGCTTGGAGAAGGGATTCAGACCCCACTCAGGAGCTCCATTCAGATCATAACACCTGCTGAAAGTCTTAAGGCTGGCCTACCACCGTTCACGCAGGCATCCTTGAGTCACAATTTCAGTTTAGCGAGGCAAGCTGTGCCTTTAGTAGCTCCTGTGCTGCCTTCAGGCACTGGCGGATGACTCTGATAGGACGGGCCAAGGTCAATTTGCATGCAAAAGGTTTTTCCAGGGGTGGAGCCTCAGCCAGGTGCTGACAAAACCCCCGAAGATCCTGGTGTCATGATTTGCAGAAATTTGTTTTCCTGTGTCAGGATTGTTCTTGGTCATCAGTTATTTATGTCTTAGTTGCCTTGTTAATTTTTCAGTTGCTAGTGACGGCTGCTGGTTACAGGTTCTGTTCTGCTGATGAGTGGTGTAATGGTGGTGCCCATTACTTTTTAGTTTATTTTTGGGCTAAAACTAAAACAAACAATTGCACTAGGGGTCAAATTAGGGGTCGGCACGGTGGCACAGTGGTAGCGCTGCTGCCTTGCAGTTAGGAGACCCAGTTTGCTTCCCAGGTCCTCCCTGCGTGGAGTTTGCATTTTCTCCCCATGTTTGCATGGGTTTCCTCTGGGTCCTCCAGTTTTCTCCCACACTCCACAGGTTAGGTGGATTGGAAATTCTAAATTGGCCCTAATGTGTGCTTGGTGTGTGGGTGTGTGTGTGTCCTGCTGTGGGTTGGCGCTCTGCCCGGGACTGGTTCCTGCCATGCACCCTGTGTTGTCTGGGATTAGCTCTAGCAGACCCCCGTGACCCTGTGTTCAGATTCAGCGGGTTGGAAAATGGATGGGTGGATGGATGTCAAATTAGGGCCTGGCCCTTGGGCAACATTTGTTCAACTTTTTTGTTTTTTTATTTTAGTGCAGCAATCATTATCTCTGTCGAGTTTCGACTTTAGCCTGTTAAACGTCTCCTGTTCTCCTAGAAATACGTGCGCGTGTGTACATCTGTGTGATTTGTGACTCATTAAAAGTGGAGCAATATTACAATAGGCTCAAGTATTAGAATAGGTTTGGTTCTGAAACTTGGATGACATACAGTCATGTGAAAAAGTAAGTACATCCTATGAAATGTTTTAATATACAGTACAGGCCAAAAGTTTGGACACACCTCCTCATTCAATGTGTTTTCTTTATTTTCATGACCATTTACAGCACTCCATCACTCTCCTTCTTGGTCAAATAGCCCTTACACAGCCTGGAGGTGTGTTTGGGGTCATTGTCCTGTTGAAAAATAAATGATCATCAAACTAACCTGACTTCTGCACAACACAACTGCTGGTCCAACCCCATTGATAAAGCAAGAAATTCTACTAAATAACCCTGATAAGGCACACCTGTGAAGTGAAAACCATTTCAGGTGACTACCTGTTGAAGCTCATCGAGAGAATGCCAAGAGTGTGCAAAGCAGTAATCAGAGCAAAGGGTGGCTATTTTGAAGAAACTAGAATATAAAACATGTTTTCAGTTATTTCACCTTTTTTTGTTAAGTACATAACTCCACGTGTTCATTCATAGTTTTGATGCCTTCAGTCATGAAAATGAAGAAAACACATTGAATGAGGAGGTGTGTCCAAACATTTGGCCTGTACTGTATGTGGGCATATCAAGATTTCATCTTCATTTAAACGGTCCCTAGAGATAAAGATAATAGGATATAACAAACATCAGGTAACAGTTACAAGTTGTAGTCCCATTGTATAATTTAAATAAACAGAAATGCAAATTTTGCATGTCAGAAAGTACGCCCGTGCTTTTCTCACTATCTCAGATGGCTAAAGTTACAAGCTGATCGGGTGCAGATATTTAGAACCTCATGAGAGGGGATTTCGTCGCACCGGTCCTCTTATGTAAACCTCAGACATGTAGTTTGGTTTGATCTTTTTTTATACAATACAATACAATACAATACAATTTATGTTTGTATTGCCCAAAATCACACAAGAAGTACCACAATGGGCTTTACTAGACCCCCGCCTTTGGCAGCCTCCCCCAGCCTTAAACTCTCTAAGAAGGCAAGGAAAATCTCCCAAAAAATCCCTAGTAGGGAAAAAATGGAAGAAACTTTGGGTAAGGCAGGTCAAAGAAAGACCCCTATCTAGGGAGGTTGGGTGTGCAGTGGGTTATCACCAGGCTGAGATCCAAAGAGCTCTTTGAGGCCTTCAGAAAGAAGGTTCTAGATGCCTATGAGTCTGAGAAGGGATTTAGAAAGATCTTCAAGTAATTGGAAATCCACCAATCCACTGTCTACAAGTGGAGAAGATTTCATACAACTGCAACCGTTTCCAGGTCAGGCCACCCCAATGTGTTCACTCCGAGAGCAGAACTCAAGATGTTGAAAGAAGTCCCTCTAAAAAGTCCAAAATTTCATGACAGGAGCTCCAGGTAGCTCTTGCCACTTTTGAGGCTGCACAAATGAGATCTTCGTGGTGGAAACCTTTGCTGTCAAGAAAGAACATCAGGGCAACACTAAAGTTTACCCCTGAGCATCCAGACAAAGATTAGAGCATCTGGAACAATGCGCTCTGGACAGACGAGGCAGAGGCAGGTTATCTGCCACAACAACATGAAGGGTTTTATTGTAGTAGATGTTATATTTTTTCTTGTTAATGTTAAGAAGGAGTATAGACAATGTATTTTAATAAAATGTTATTAAAATGTTTAAACTGCAAGTGCACTTTTCTTTTTCAGTTGACCTTTTGGTCTCCATAATGATAGTCTGCTTTAGCTACACAAACGAGGAAGAGTTGGCAGAGGCAGAGAGCACACTTACAGACAGAGAGTACAGGAGCAGAAATGAACTTTTTCTGGCAGGTAGGATTCACAGGAAGGTCAAAACTATAAAAATAGCAAAGTTATACTTCAAGAAAGGTCAATGTTGTCATGTTCTTCTAGCTTAAAAAAGTGACACCCTCGAACCACTGGGTATCTTTACTGATAGGGTCTGTTCAGGTGACGTTGTACAGTACAGAGAGGGGCTAGGGGTGTTCAACGTGGTCCTGACAAGCTTTAAAATGTCAGCAGCCCGGACTGGAAAACTGGAAACAAGAGAACCAAGAAGAACAGTGACACCAAGAAGGCTCCTGCCACCATCATCTGTGACAGACATCCAGGTTGTATGGTGTGGTTTTTGCCACACACATTTACTTTGATTTGCTTTCACTTTTGGCATATTAAGAAAGGTAAATCTATAATACATGAATAAAGATTAATTTACCTCTTCCGCTTTGTCGCATTTAGTGTTTGCTCTATCCTGCGGCTTGGTGTATAAATGAATAAAGAGAAGACGTCCTCTAATAGAGAGCAGCCAGTTTGATTTAATCGGCCCAGTGGCAAGTGCATTGCGGCTACGGGTCGAGTCTTCTTCCATGGCAGGTGAGTGCAAAGATAAGAGAACAAGAGTCGGAGGGTGGAGGACAAATGTGTGGGCTATTATGCATGCGTGTCACATTGGAGGTACGTGCTACCACTGTGGAATATGAAGGGGTGAAGTCGCCCTTTATGAGGGCAACTGACTACACGCCTTCTGGTCTGGCCACCATAAAGTGCTCCTGGCAGAACGAATCTCCCGCCCAACTGCTGAATGCTCTACAGAGCCTTGAACCTCCATGAACATCTCTTATTTTGCATTGCTTTTGTGTCTTGTGGTCATTCTATGTGCCATTGAGTGTCTTTCTCATTTTGGACTCTGTAGATGTTAAAAGGGGTTGGTGCCCCAACATTTCTTTTGTGGACAGTGCCCTCAGTTGATGACAGGTTGTACATAACAAAGAATTTGGACATGGGATTAAAAGTATGTAATATTTTAGGACAGAGTCAGCCCAAAACCTTTTTACGACAAAATATACCAGATGTACGTTTGGACAGCATTTGACCCAAAAAACCTGATGCCACCTGTAAAACAGTTCTTGATGGAAATGTTACCAGGGCAGCTCACCATCATCACAATCCATTTTGAATTGCACATGGTGCCAGAGGGTGCTTGAGGATGATGTGAAGATCGAAGCTCAACCGACAGGCGACCTTGCAGCATGACAATGACCACAAGCATTTCAGTAAATCCATCATGGATGGCTCAAAAGGAAGAAACTGGACATGTCAAAGCCCAGATGTGAATCCATTGGGAGGATCTGAAACAAGCTGTGCTTACAAGACACCCCTCAAACGTCACAAAGCCAAAAGAATTCCACGTGGAGGAGCGGGAAAATCTTTCTCTCAGTCGATTCTGGGCATTGATAGGAAACACCGACTTGTGGGGGCAACACCAGCCATGGCCTAGCCATTCAGTTTTCATTGACTAAATTATTGCAAAGTCCAATTTTCATTGTTTCTTTTTATCCCCAATGCCATCACCCTTATGTCAAGGTACTGTCTACGTATGTTAAATTTCATGGAGGGGATTTACTTTTTCACATGACTGTAAACTGAAGAAGGAGATGACGTTTCAGGTAACCCTGTTTCCCGAGGTCACTAAGGATGGACAGAACGAAGGTTTGTTCTTCTTCTTTGTATTAATTTGTGGGATTTTTGTGTGTATCCTGACTCCTGAGCTCAATACTGCTGATGGTTCTGTGATTTAAAGTCTTTTGAGTGAATATTTCAGAGGCTTTTGATTTTTTTTATAGTCCCACTTAAACACGCCGTGGCCATCCATCTTTTGAATTGGATCATCATATCCTCTTTGTATCGTTCTTTCTTTTTGGGGTGAAATTTATGGCAGCAATAACACTCTTAAAGAGAATCAAAGCACTCTATCTTGTCATGGAGGACAACAAGCATCGATCTCTGTCTCGGAACAGAACGTGTCTGCAATGTGCAATAAATGAAATGGCACAAATCAAAGACAGAAAAGAAAAAAAAAAAGAAGCTGGTTTAACATTTTGTGCCATTTTCTTTGCCACCGTTTTTTAATATGCCATTGTGTGAAACAGTAGGTACACCCCATGGAAGTTGTTGTCATTTTTCACATATTTGAACATGTAAACAGGCCAACAGATAAAGGTGGTAAACATGAATAAAGCACAAGGAGAATTGGCCTTTTCACTCATTTATTTAACAAAAATATCAATAGACATAACAGTCAACTGTTGAAAATAGGAAGTCCGCCCTTGGCCTCAGAAGCTGATATCGCCCCCTTTAGCAGAAATGACTTCTTGTAGGTGTTTTGCAGGAACTGCTCACTTGTCTCTGACATGTTGGAAATGTTAGACCATTCATCCATGCAAAATTTCTTCAATGGGATTCAAATCAGGGCTTTGACTTGCCCAGTCTGTAGTCCTCAATTACTTATTTTGGAGCCATTCTTGGTTGGAGAGGCTAATGTGCTTCAGATCATTGTCATGGTGAAAGGGCCATTTCTGTTTTAACTTCATCTTTCAGACAGATGGCCTTGCCATCTACTCAGGCACGCTTTCACAGTCATTTGAAACCCAGACCATTTATTGATCACTTTCCTTATAGTGGAGTGACCGACTTAAAAAAAGATCTGCTTTAATACCTTGCCAGACTCCTGGGCATCCACAGCCTTCTTTCTGAGGGCCTTCGAGAGGATCTTGGCATGATGACACCACACACGTCAATAGCAAAGGCAGCATATTGTTATAGAGTGCCTTTCATATCTATCTATCTATCTATCTATCTATCTATCTATCTATCTATCTATCTATCTATCTATCTATCTA
>JANRMT010062799.1:11644937-11689548 GCA_026402145.1 Polypterus bichir lapradei | reverse complement strand
CTATCTATCTATCTATCTATCTATCTATCTATCTATCTATCTATCTAGGGGCATGTTTGATATCTAAAAATGTAGCTGCGTCTTTTCCAGGATCTCAAAATCGAGCTGCTACTGAGTTGGTAAGGCAGGATCAGCATGAGTCAAACATGTACAAAAGACATTTCTCAGTGCAATAGAGTCAGTTTTAAAAGGGTTTAGTGAAAATTCAAAGCACAACAGTTCACACAAAAATACAGAAAAAGTTATTACACACGCAGGAAAAAAGGCAAAAAAGAAAAAAACATTTTTTCTGCAAACTTAGCTTTTTCTTCTTAAACTTCAGGTGCTTTTTATAGTTAAAGTTCAGATTGTTTCTCTGTGGCAAACTCATATATGCTTTACTTAATACATTCAGTATGTTTTATACGTACACCACATTCGATATGCTCAAAACGATACGTTACAGGATACGGTGCGTTCAATAAGGCACAATTTGAAACTGTATGCCCTCCACTGCATGGCAGATCTTAAACTGGGTCTAATCTGCACTCACAGAGACATGAAACAGAATATTCCATTTCAATTTAGTGTGTGAGGGATGTAATAAAATCTCCCGCAGACTATGCATTAATATATAGGCGAACTAACTAAGAAAATACTCCTGTCATTTTAACATATCCTTACTAACTAACAAATGGCCCTTACTGTACATCTGTTGCTGAGACCGCTGGCTTGTCGGTGAAGGTTTTAGTGGAGAAGGCGTAGCCGCTGAGAGGCTGATGTGAGCGTGCGGCGCTCTCATTGCCTACTTGAGGCACTACTGCCAGGTTTTCTTTTACCTCTTCTGTCTTTTATTTTTATTTTTCAATTTCTAATCAAGTTTCCAAACTCCTCCAGGTGGCTGTAAGAGAAAAATAAAATCATCCCCTCTCCTCTTTGTTTTGCTTTCTGAATTTACTTCAGTATCTTTTTCTTTTGATCTTTCTTTTTGTCTTTGTTTCTTTGATTTTTTATTTTTATTTTTTTGGCATGAGAGACTGAAGGCTTGGATGCTGTTGCTTTGCCACCCTTATAATTGAATGGGCTGGTTATTACTGGTAACGATGCTATTGTTATAAGCGATATGGCCCAAAGTTCCTGACCGCTGTGTTGTGTTGTGTTGTGTTTCATTACGTTACGTTATAAGTTGGCTTGGTTTGAGTGAGGGTGCACTATAATCCACTGCTCAGGGCTGTGCTCTGCTTTGCATCTTTGAGATAATGACACAGTAGAGATTTTTATCATTACATACATGGCGAGAGCATAGTGAAACTCTTGTGCCACCATAAATAAATAAGAGTAGCAGAACATAAATAATACAGTAAAGAGTAGCAAATGCAAAACAGAATTGTACAACATGTAGATTGTGTTAAACAATAGGGGGAAAACAAACTAGATAGTAAAGTACAGCGCAGTTACACAGAAAGCAACAGGAGGGAACAGCAGCCTGTACAGGGCAGGTACGCTCAAGTTAGGGGGAGTTTAGTGACCTTATGGCACCGGTGAAGAGCTGCCCCTGAAGCTGGTGGCGTGAGTGGTGAGGCTTCATAGCATTTATCAGAAGGTAGAAGTGAAAACGGGATGAGCTGGATGGCTCTCATCATTAATGATGGATTCAGCTCTCCTCAGACATCTGGTGGTATGGAGGTGTGGAAGGTCAGCCCCAGAGATTTCAGAAGCTGTACAGATGGTCCTTTGGAGGAGTCTACGATGCTGGCAAGTCAGCTTACCAGCCTTCACCATGATGGAACCGGTCAGGATACTTTCAGTGGTGCAGCGGTTGAACTTCACTGGTGTTTTACTTTCCACCCTAAAGGAAAAGGGAGCCCTTGTCGAGCTCTTTTGAGGATGCAGACTATGAACGGCAGTCGGAGATCTGGACACCCAGGAATGTGAATGTGAAGCTCAGGTCAGGTCAGTCACTTGCATTGTCTCATCATTTAACATGAATGTACAAGCGAGTGAAAAACGTGTATACAGTAGTAGAGCACATATCTCCACAATAGCATAATAAACACATTTAAATATCGATTCACCAATCACTCACCTTGCAAAGATAACACATTATGGAAGTTATCACATTACATAATTAATCACTTAAGATATACTTAAGGGAGAAGTTCAGTAGAAGAAGTTGAGGTAACAAAAAGCTGTTGTTGAGCCTTCCTCAGCTCCTTTTCAGTGTGAACAGACCATAAGAGGTTTTCCATGATGAGCACCCTGAGTAACTTCAAATTGCTCCCCCTCTCCACAGTAGTCTCCTTGATGTCTCCGTGCTTTCTGAAGTCCATGGCTACCTCTTTAGTCTTGGCCAAACTGAGAGGGAGGCAGTTTCTCAGTGGGTCAGAGCTCTGTACTTAGGCTTGTCGCTGTGAGACTCACTACCGTTGTGTCATCTGCAGGTTTTGCACTAAGGTTAGACCTGCTATGTGCCATACAGTCTTGGGTGTAGAACAGGGCTATCTGACTGGACAGGGGAGCCATGAATGAGGAGTGCAGTACAGTATGTCTGAGGTCTTGTCGACATTTAGGGAGAGGTTGTTGTTATGACTGCATACAGTCAGGTCTTTCACCTCACTCCTGTAGGCAGCCTCATCATTGTCGCAGAAAATGACACAGTGGAGTCACCCATGAACCTGATGATGCTGTTGTCCTCATGCTTTGCTACACAGTCCCAGGTGAACAGGACTGTATGGGAGTGGGCTAGGTGGTGATAATGTAAGAAAATAAACTGTTAATTTTGTAATACTCTAAGAAATTTCCTCTGTTAAGCAACCCGGCTGAAGATAATGCAGATTTAGAAGATGGATGGGTGGATATCTTATATTTGTCATGTGAAAGCAAACTTGTACAGAAACGATGCAGGGCTGCACAAGTCCTGAATGTAAGTAAAAAGTGGAAACAGAATGCATATTAAGATGCTAGATGATTCCAAGACACTAGAGGGCAGAATGGAGTTCCACAAGTCAAAGAGGAGGATAATCCGTGTAGACTCCCACTGACCCTGTCTATGGTATGGAAGTGCACCTCTGAGAGGAGTACAACCCTGGATGATTTCCATCGTGTCCATGTCTGCGGCCTATCTGGAAGTGGCTCTACTAAGTTTAAAAGTTCTGTCTGACAAGAAAAGTGTCGAGCTTGGAATCAGGAGGGGAGTATTTGGGAAGGAGTCAACTCACACCAGGTAAGAAGACTAGCTGGCCCAGTCCACAATAAGTCGTGGATTGTAAATCGTAGTGTAGAAGGGCTAGCAAACTGAAATGAACTGAACACTGCAGTCCACAATACCCCCAATGTCACTCATAACCTAGCTATTCTAAGGTGTGTGTCATGAGTACTACTGAAATGCATTGCTTTTTCATTCCAACAGATGGCACATACAAGTGACACTATAAATTAATAAAGGAAATTTTAAATAAAAGAAAATCCCACTGGAGGAAGCAGCTGATAGTCTACCCAGAGGGGTCTCAAACTATGGTCCTGGGGAGAAAACATGCTGTCTTTGTGGCTGAGAATGGAATTTATTATTTACTAGCAAAATACCCGCGCTTCGCAGCGGCGAAGTACTGCCTTAAAATTTTTATTAAGAAGAAAATTAAACCTTTTTAAACTGAGGGAAAATATACCAATAATTATTTGTTAAGGATCTCTTTGTATACCACGTTATCAGTTTGGCACTCCAGTTGTAATATGACCAAGCTGTGCGCTGAACTTACTCTTGAGCATGCAACATACAGTTGGCCATGTGAAAAGCAATCTTGCCTCAAATCAATGGCAACCTTTTGTAGGGTCTGTCCCTGAGACTGATTAATTGTCATCGCGAAGCACAGCCTTACTGGAAATTGGAGGCATTTGAATTGAAATGGGAGATCAGAGGGTATAACGGGGATGCGAGGAATAAAAACTCTCTCCTCTGAGCAACTGCCAGTAAAAATAGTTGCCTCAATTAGGTTCTTTTGCAGACACGTGACCTGAAGTCTCGTGCCGTTACAAAGTTTTGGTGGCTGTAAGTTTCTCAGTAACATTATTGGTGCCTCAACCTTCAAAATTAGATTATGCTCAGGAGTGCCTGGAGGATTCAGAGTGTGGAGAAACTCTACCGGATAGTGCACCACATCTTCCACTTCTACAACTGCATCCACAGACTGATATGTTTTCGGTTGTGAAGGTAGTTCTTGAAGTAAAACGTGGTTTATAGTCATAGTCATGTCGTTTCTTGGTGTCAGGATAGCTCTCTCCCTCAACCATGACACGTCGTTTTCGTGGAGATTTCGTAGATTGGGGTAAACATTTTGAAGAAGGCTTTGTAAGGTATTCACGAGGAGACAGAGATTTGTAGGAATATTTATTTTACGATTTTCTTGAATGAAGGTGCCATCACCTATACTCATCAGAAGAGCAGAGAACTCCCTGGCTTTTTGTCGCCTTTCAAATGAACTCTCATGTTTATTCTTAAGGTAACAACATTGATTTGTGGCCATAGGTATGAAGACTTCAGACATACTTTAACTTCATCAGCGCGTGTTCCTCTGGGCACAACTGGTAGGGTTTGCCGGATGTCTCCAGCCAGCAACACTGTCAAGCCTCCCATAAGTTTGTTGGTGTTTCGGATGACTTGGAGGGTCCTGTCTAAAGCCTCAACACCTCCTCTGTGTACCATAGTGCATTCATCCCAGATAATAAGCTGACAATGTCGCAGTACTTCAGCCATGTTGCTCTGCTTTGATATGTTACACATGGGGGATACAGTATGGCTAAGGTTCAGAGGCAGCTTGAAAGCTGAATGAGCAGTTCTGCCACCCTCAAGAAGAGTTGCAGCAATGCCAGAAGAACCACAGCTATGGCAATGTTACCTTCCGCTCGGATTTTCACAAGAAGGTTTATGAGGAATGTCTTACTAGTTCCTCCCGGAGTATCAAGGAAAAACACTGTGCCAGTGGCCGAGACAACGCTCCTCATGACTTGCTCATAAACTGTCTTTTGGTCACTGTTTAGCAACAGCTCGTTATTTGTGATTATATTGGCCAATTGCGAGGTGTTGTAAGATGTCTCTTTCAAGTATTCGGGATTTGATGTAACTTCTGCCAGTTCTCTGAAAGGTGAAGGCAAACCGTAATGATCAAGAGATTGACCTCCAATAGCAATCACGTAGTTTTCAAGCAACTGTAGACACTTGTTATAGATAAAATGTAACCACTGGTGGACTTCTGTTCCTATATGATCTCTTTCAATCTGTCTCCTAACATCTTCTGCTATGCTGTCTTTATGTTTTTCCCATAAGTTTAAGGGGTTTTCCATTGGCAGAACACCAACATGACAGCAAAGAGTTCACGGATCTTTTGATATGACCGAGACAGAGCAGCTTCCTGTAGAGTCTCGTCCCAGTTGATATCGTCCTGTAAAAAACCAAGTGCCCTGCAGGCCGACTTATAGGTTGGATGTAGGACTCCATCAACTGAGAGATTCGAAAGACGTGGGACCTGTGATTTCGTTGAGCAGCAGTCGAAGATGTTAGCATTAAGAAGTTACTCGGGTGCATAGTGTAGACCCGTCCCAGCACATTATCTTTTTTCACTCCCGAAAGTCCTGGTACAGTGCTCCCCTGCTTCCTCCGACGAAACATGTTGTTTGCCCACACATAATATGATGGAATTTCATGATAATGAAGTTGTTTTGCAAAATCATTGTGGTTGCAAAGGTCAAAGAACGCTAAAAGGGTCGTCTGTGGTGGATTGTGTACTTTATCGGCAACACTGCCTTCTGTGAAATAAATTCTTTGTCCGTTCTCAAGATGCACAGCAAGATGAATGACCGGAGGATAACATTCATGAATGGGAAAACAGAAAATGCGCCAGGCTGCTTCAGAGCTACTAATGTAACACCCAGATTCGTATCGAGATACTTTGTCATTTTGATTTTGTATTGTAAATACTGCCTGGTCACTTCCCTTGTTAACATACTTGCAGATGTATTTGATCGATTTTACTGAATTGCAAAATTCGACATTGATGTGAGCATTGAAGAAGCGGGACAGCACAGGACTATAAGGGACCACCCATCTGTTGTCGATATGTACTCCATTGATGTTAATTGTATGACCTCCATTAGCCGGTGCGCGCCGGTGGTACTGAGGGTAACCATCGTCTCCGGTCTGAGTTTCTGAGATGAAGGGACACGGGTACTTCTTACTGCATATTCCGTTCATCATGCAGGGTGAGTTGATATTATGAGGTCCACATAGGCAGTGAATCATGGTGGATTTTACTATTTTGTGGAGGGCAGTGTCAGTCTGTGGATCAGGAATTTCTGCACGGATCACTTGATCGATGACAGCTAGCTTAATCCTATCCTTTAGCCACAACAGAATGTGTGCATGGGGAATACCTCGCTTTTGCCACTCTATGGTGTACATGTAGCAATTTGTACAGCCGGAAATGTTACTCTTCGTGAGCAAGTCCATCATTTTGCGAATTTTCAGATGAAATACACAACTGATAAGGTCGTGGCGATCATGAGATTTTTGACGCGGAAGGAGAACTTCAGTGATGTCAGCCCATTTAGGATTGCAAGTAAATGTGATGAATAAGTCAGGGCAGCCATAATGACGTACGTATGTCATTGCGTCTTGTGTACACTCGTGCATATAGCGGGGTCCTCCAGTGAATGACAATGGTAATATCACAGCTTGACTAAGTTCCCTTAAATTAGTGTCGTTTTTGTCAATAGCATCTTTCAAGTGAACGTAATTTTCAGCTCGTAGTTTCTTCTGATTTAGTCTTATATAATTTAGTCTTTCGGATTCAATTTTTGCGTACATATCAACTAAAAACTGATTTAATAAAGTTCAGAAGAAAAGGATAGTATTATCATGATGTTCTCTGATCATAAGCCGGTATGAACAGAAGTTTGCTGCAGAGACGGTTTTCTTCATAGGTAACTTACTGGCAGCATGAACTTGAGGTATAGACACAGAATAGCCATCTTCACCATAGCAGAACATGAGGGGATATTGAAGTGCATCATAGGATCTGTGGGTTTCCTTAATGCGTTGCAGTTTATTGTCTCTGCTTTTCAAGACAATATCCCTATTCTCGAACATTTGCCCAACGATGACAACACCAACTTGACGTACTGCAGGTTTATTAAACCTGCCTTTGTGTGCATTTAATGGTTTTTTGTCGGCGTGAATGACAACTTTAAAGTCTTTGCCTTCATCTGAAATACTGTCGATTGCAGAGTGGAAGTCTTGGATGTAAGTGTTACAATCATGCAGCATTTTTTGCAATTGCTGCACCAGGGGCGTGTTAACTCCAGAAACATTAGCACACCACATTTGTGCTTCCTTTTCATCGTCCCCGACAAAATAAATTTGCAAAAATTTGTGTTCCTCAGTCGGCATAGGTAAAAGACTGCCAATCAAGTGATACACATGTCCCTGGACTTTAAATGAAGGCATAAAATTTCCTCAACGATTTGGTTAGCACCAAATTACGTCATTTGAAATGCGCTGTTGTACTTTCGAATGTTGTTCAAGAAATGCTCACTTTGAGGATGTTCGCCATTTAACAGGACCTCAAAAAGGTCAGGAAGCTTACATAAAGGAGTGAGAGAGACTTTACCACCGTTACAGCACAAACCAGGAGACTCGCATTTCCACCTATGAGCTTGACAATACTCACAGTCAACATCCATGGATCCAATGTGTACTGTTTTGTCAGATTCATAATGTATGTTTGAGTCGTACGCAAATCCACAATCGGCTTTTTTGAGCCAAACCTGTTGTTTTCGTATGAGTTGCTTTTCATTATTGGGATCGTACCTAGAAACAGCATCTCTATGAACTTGTGGATTTGCCTGCGAGTATTTAGTGACAGCATGTCTATTAACTTGTGGATTTTTCTGCGAGTATTTGGTGGCAGCGTCACAAAGTTGTTTCCTTCTAGCTGCATCAGAAAATGTACCACAACGTCTGACATGCCTCCTTTTTACTGTTTTCTCACAGCTTGGATTGCTGTTGTCATAATCGGTTTGAGTTTCATGGTTTGTTTCAATTACGACAGTATTTGTAGGACTTGTGTTGAAGTGACATTCGGCATCTGTCAAGCGTTGTAAGCATACAACCGTTTTCATCGATAACTTCACATCCAGCTTTTGAGAGTTTAAACATTCATAACATCAAAGTGTCCACTACTGAAATCGTCACCTGCGAATCTAAGATGTTTATGAAGCATTGGTGGTTGTCCAAAGGTGTAAAATATTTGGCCATTTCGGTACACTTGAAAGCGACAACCGAACAATTCAGCGGCAGCCATCAACTCACATGCAGAACCATAGGTGAAGGGCTTAAGCATTTCACTCTTATAGTGCTCCTGTGTAGTATAATTATCTCCTGTACCGTCATCAGTCCACACCTTGAACCTGTCCCAGTCATTCAATACATAAGACACAATGTTCCTCCGGATATCGAGAGTGAGCTTGATATGGCCGTGCAATATGTAGCACAGAGAATGGAAAAGGCAGGTGCCATCTCCGGGTATGGAAACCACTCTGTAAGTGACAGTTCTTTGATTGATGGTGATCACCTCGATAGACATGTGTCACAGGCGGCTGGGGGTGGAGCCCAGCCAGGACGCCCGAGGGGAACGGAGGAGGGCTGGTGCCTCCTCCCGACCACGAGGGGGCGACCGCCCTGGTTTTGTTGGTGGCCTCGGGTATGGGGCTTGGAAGCCCAACTCTGTAGGGGCCCGTGGCCACCGCCAGGCGGCACCCCGGTGCCTGAAGAACCCTGGAGCCCAGCACTTCCGCCACACCAGGAAGTGCTGGGGGGAAGAAGAATGGGGATACCCGGAGGGCTTCCGGGTGTGCAGCTGGCACTTCCACCACACGGGGGCTTGTCCAAGGAGGAGTGCCGGGAAGCAGCTGGAGCCCATCCGGGGTGTGATAAAAAGGGCCGCCTCCCTGCATTCGAGAGTGGAAGTCGGGTGGAAGAGGATGGAGCTGGAGAGAGGACTGGAGGCGGCCAGAAGAAAGGCACAAAGGACTGTGACGCCTGGACTGGGGGATCGGTGCTGGAGGCACTGGGACGTGCACTGAACATTTCTTGTAAATAGTTGTACATAATAAACATGTGTTGGGTGAACGAATGATGTCCGTCTGTCTGTGTCCAGGGCCAGTTCCACACATGTTAATAGGGGTATGGTTGGAACGATAAAGGAAATGGTTACCTAAACAATGTAAACTAAGTCTAAAATACCTACATAATAACTATAATTGTAATAAATGAACAATAAAACAGCGGAGAAGCCATGGATTAAATAAAAAGGCTGCAGTTATCAGCAGGGAGACGTGAATACCGTGGAGAAGCAAGGAAGGGAATGAAGAGACCGGAGCGACGGACGGCCTTATATAGGCAGGCAGCCAACTACATGGGAGGCGTGGGGATGGGGGACCCAACGGCGCCTCACATGGCAACCGAGCTGCAGGCTGTGGATGTATATATGAATCCATATATGTATATGGATTCAGTTAGCGTTGGGAACCCGCGTACCAAATTTCTTGAAGATGGGCCCATAAGTAACAAAGACCGACAGTGGCGTCATACCACCAAAATAAGTACGTACATCGGTTTCGGTTAGCGCAGGGAAGCCACCTACCAAATTTCATGAAGATGGGGCCATAAATAAATAAGTTTAACATGGCGGATGTTGTCGACCGTTATGACCGTTACGCGTAGAATTTCGAAATGAAACCTGCTTAACTTTTGTAAGTAAGCTGTAAGGAATAAGCCTGCCAAATGTAAGCCTTCTACCTACACGGGAAGTTGGAGAATTAGTGATGAGTGAGTCAGTGAGTCAGTGAGGGCTTTGTCTTTTATTAGTATAGATTTACAGGATTTTGCTCCAGTAATGAGGGAAGATCACCTGAATGTTTAATGGATTCAGATGAGACTTGCATTCCTTTTATTATTCTTTTTATTTCTTACATCATGCGGATATAATTGGTGACAGCGTGTTTTTTTTTTCCCAGTCTTGCCAGTCTCCACGTTGCTGTATGCTGTTTCTTTTGTACTCCATGACATGCAGAGGAAAGAATAGTACAGAGCAATAAGTTCAGCGCTATATGCAATCATCAGATTCAAATGTTAACAGTTCCCACACACCCAGGACCATCCTTCCTACATTTATGACATGTGTACCTGTTGCAATGCGCACACCTCTCTCTATGCTGTGGATTCTATTACACACCTGAAAGAAAGAGACAATATATGTGAAAACATCATCGCACTATTGCAATATTATTTGAAAACGAACAGTGTCAGATCGGGTATAAATTAATGCTGGCGCTGTTACTTAGAGTCAGATCAGGAGGGGCGGGGAGGGGTACAGCGTGATCGTGATTGAGAGAATAAAACTGAAAAAAGCTAACTTTTACAAGTACAACAAATTTATACCCAACGTCCCATATATTTGTCTCTTTCTTTTTTGCCTGGTACTGCGTTGACATCGTGCACCAGAAGGCGTGAGCTTATTCAGTGCGAGCAGGAACACGCAGGTGGCCGGTTACTGTGTGCTATGACAAGTTTGACCTGGCAGCGATCAACGCACATGCACTGTGCAAGGCATGCATGGGGGCCACTGTGAAAAGAAGAGTGTTCATGGCTCACCTTGCAGAGGAACTTCATCGTCGCTTCTTACAAGAAAAGGTGATGGAAAAAGAAAAGGAGGATGCAACATCGACAAGCTTCTGTTCCAAGACAGCCGCTTTCCCCAGGAAAGTAAACTGAGTCAGTGTCAGGTGCCCTTTCAATGTAACAGGAACCACAGCATAGAGAGAAGTGTGTGCATTACAACAGGTACACACGTCGTAAATGTAGGAAGGACGGTCCTTGGGTGTGTGGGAACTGTCAACATTTGAATCTGATGATTGCATATAGCGCTTAACTGACCTCTCTGTACTATTCTTTCCTCAGCTTGTCCTGGAGTACAAAAGAAACAACACCATACAGCAATGTGGAGACTGGCAAGATCGGGGAAAAAAAAAACACGCGGTCACTGATTACAAGCGCAAGATGTTATGCGAATGAATATGAATAATGTCATAAAATGAATAATTCCAAATATCATATATACCTATGTCTCTGTTTTTTTTTTGTTTTGTATTGACTTCATGGACCATAAGGCGCATACTAATTCTGTGTGAACAGGAACACTCAATTTTAACTAATTAAAAAAAAAGTCAAGTGACAGTGAGATACAAAGAAGCTAGATTCGCCAGCGTTTGTCTGTCAGCTTTTATCCCTCCAGATCAGAGAATGTCCAGGTCCATTGCCTCAAAACACCACTCACATCTACAGTTATTTCCAGTTTCAAATAAAAACTAACAGCGTCAGAGCCCTAGGGCGGTAGTATGTATCGTGATCGTGACTGATACAATAAAAGTGAAAAAAAAAAACGGTAACTTTTACAAGTCCTATAAATGTACAGCAGCTGTTACAGATGCAAACCAAGTGTATGTGTGTACTGTATAATATTAACAATAAGAGCAGCTCACTACTGAAAATGGCGAATATAGGAGGTAGTCGGGATTGAACCAGGGACTCTTGATTACAAGTCAGCAAATCTTACAGCTATACCACAGAAGCTGCTGTCTTTTCCTTGAACCTTTTGTGAGTGTTTATTTGATCTCTGGACTTCAGGCTTCATACATTATATAGTTCATGCCTATATTTTGTCATTTACTACCAAAATATGAAAAACGTTTTTGTTTTAAAAATGTGTTTACACAGATTGTTATAGAAACGAAACACACATGAAATGCATGTGTTCCAAATAACGATCTATTATTTCCACTCTAAAACTCCAGCACTTCACTCCCAGATAATCAATCAAGGCATGAGCTGGTAGAACTTAGTCAGTGTTCTGCGACGGTGGGAGGATGGAATAGCTGGCTGCTTGCTGCTTGTCTTTATCAGCACATTTACAGGACAAAAGACGCTGACTGAGAAGTGCGAATGGATTAATGTGGGCCGGATCTACAAGTTTTTTCGTAGGCTCTTTTAATTCTAGTGTTAAAAGGCAGTTTGTTTGTGACATCAGAGAGCACAACTTCTGCAGACCTCATTCCCAGCAATCAAGTGTTGCATTATGGCACCAGAGCCCAGAAAAAACAAAATGGCAGCGCGGTAATTACACTGGAAAAAAAAAAATATTCCATGAAAATAATAATAAAATCAGATACTTTGGCATTCAGTACTTGTTGAAAGATGATTCTGAGGTTCAGGAAAACTGTAGTATTTTAAATCACAATGCCCACTACCCTGAATTCAATTTGGCAGGTTTGTGAATGTCTTGTTATGAAAACTGTAGACTATAAAGTTTAAAGTGAGTGGAAGTACTGGAGAAAATGATATCAATTATGAAAAGGCTCAATATGAACTTAGCATAACACTTGCAAGGTGTAAATGTTGATTTCACGTCTGTTTTCAACAGGTCAGTAATCTTCCCAATTTAATCCTACCATATTATTGAATGCATCAGTAAATTTCTGAAAATTAACATATAACAGCATAAAACAGACAATTTAGAACAGACAGGAGAGAGAAGAATAACCGATGACAATCCATGTTGAAAGCTAAAGAAAACTGAATGTTGTGAGTCTCATTTGATAAAACCATCTGCTATGAAAAGAAATGGCAATGAAAACGAATCCTCCCTAATAAATTAGTAGTGAATACAGACAGAGTACTGCCATCTTGCTCTCCTCCTCCTGCTCATTAGCCTGTCAGTTCATTGTATTACCATGGGAGGACTAGGATCCATACAGACAACTTACATCAGCTTAAGGAGACTATAAGGATAGCATCCCAAATTGGAATTATAGCACCATGGACTCGTGAAGCTACACCCTCTAGAAATTGATCTCCCAAAGTGCCAGAAGGTTTTCGATATTTAGTGTCTGCACGTACTATACACCTGTCCAATGGCAAGCAGGATTCATCCAGGGGAAGAGAACTGCATTATCCTGCCACCTCATACATCTTCATCCCTGAGCTGGTCCTTAGAGTCACTAATTCACAATTCAGAAGGAGATGAGTCTCATGCTTACAGTGTCCCCATGAGCAACTGTAAGAACAAAAACTCGAACTTGGTGAAGTTAAGGTTCACTTTAGCCTCTCTCTTTCTCTTTCTCTTTTTCTTTCTCTCTCTCTTGGTCAAAGTCACCTTGCTTTACTTTGAGATTTAATCCTTTATGGAGAGGATTTAGCAATTCATGAACCTGTCCACGGCTCCCTGAGACGGTATCAGCAATGTTTTTATCGCCTCTTGACGTCTTTCAAAACGGAGATCAACCCTCCAGCAGTCATCTTTCTCCAGGTCCTGTGACTGTTGGCAGTCTATTCTGCATTCCAGTGAAGTGCAACGTTTCTGCCCGTCATGTCATGTACGGGTTTGCCTTTGAATCGCTCTGCCTGATGAATATGGATGAAGAATTTCTACATTTTAATGCCATTGTCCTCGTTTTTACTATATACCCTTCCCAAGTCTAATAGTTGCAACAAGTCAAAAACTACAGACTGCAAAGAAAATGGTGTAAGTGTAGCATTGCTGAAAATTCAAGAATAAGCTTCTGAGCCTGGTGTCTGCCATTAATATGCCATCTGTTTTTAATGTGGCAGCAATTCAAGAAAACATCAATGTGTGTGCTTTCATCAAATTATTCCTTCTGACCTTCAAGTGGGAGTGACAGACCCAATGTCTGCCGTATCTGGTTTTATTCCACCATAACCATTACTGCTTGCCTTTCCCACTGCATCAGCAAGAGCCCACCTACCCCATCCCAGTACACCACTGAGTGCTCATCTAAATACTCCATTTTAAATAAAATGTAGTTTTGTATTTCAATTAGGGGTGTGCGATATTAGCAAAAAATTAAATCTCAGTATTTTCTGGGACTTTGACAATAACAATAATTAGACATTAATTTGCATCCTTTAAACACGTGCTTGTAAAAGTCTCATTGATCTAGCTCGGTTTTGATAATAGGATATTAATTGTAGCTTACTAATGAGATTAATGGAAATAACAGTTAAGGTAAACGGGTCTTATTGATTTACTTAAAACTGAAGTAAAATAACCCAAAAACATTAAAATCACCAGTCAAAGTATTGCTGAGATCAAACAGTGCAAGTCTGAGTAAACCATTTCAAAGTGGCCTACAGGATTTACACAAAAGACCAACAAAACTGTTATAATGAAAGCCTTTTAAACAGACACTTACCTTTAATGTAAACAAGATCAGACTCCAAAGGGAATAAAAAACTAATCATACTTGAACTACAGGGCCTGAACATTACAGTCTGGATGAACATGAACTGCTCTGCTGAAAGGTGACGTGTGCAGAATACAAACAAGAACAAAAATCTAACATACTGTACAATAGTGTAAAAATCCATCCATCCATTATCCAACCCACTATATCCTAATTACAGGGTCATGGGGGTCTGCTGGAGCCAATCCCAGCCAACAAACCCCAGACAGGGCGCCCACACACCAAGAACAATTTAGGATCGCCAATGCACCTAACCTGCATGTCTTTGGACTGTGGGAGAAAACCCACGCAGACACGGGGAGAACATGCAAACTCCACGCAGGGAGGACCTGGGAAGCGAACCCAGGTCACCTAACTGCAAGGCAACAGCACTACCATTGTGCCACCCTGTAAAAATCCGAAGTTCTGTAAAATGCTGCACAGGATAAAAAAACATCTGTAACCAAGTTCTGTCATATATTACCCGAAGATACAAAAACCTAAACCTATAACATTTTTAAACAAATCACTAACTTCAAGGTTTGTCCAATATTGAACAAAGATATCAAAAAAATAAAAGAATTATAAAATTCTACTGAGGGAATTTTAAGTTGTGTGACTGGAACACCAGTCTGTCCACAGCTTCTGCTTCAGAGCAGCACGTCACATGTTAGGACAATGACTCCGGTGCTGAAACCCCACTCAGAGGGGCTGCTTGAGGTAGGGTTGCTCAAGTTTCCTCAATTTGGGGAAATGCAGTTCTTGTGTTTTCCACCACTCAAGTGGATTTACATCACTGTACACCTTGAGTATCATTGAGTAGCTCTTGATCTCTTTTTCAGTCCCATTGTACAGAAGCTCACCTTCTTCAAATTCCTATGTTTCTTTGAAATAGCTGGCAAAAGACTTTGTATTTCTTTTTCACCCAACTGTGGTCAGTTTAGATGTATACATCGCTTTGAATAGAATGGTTTGAGATTACAGACAGACAGACACAGTGTCTCCGTTCCGCTACAGCAAAGCACATTGGAATCAAGAACTCCCAGCCAAGAAGGCTTGTGAAATAGAATGCGCCCAATAGGTTTTAGTTTCTTGTACTTGAACAAACAAAGCCAATGTAAAGGTCACGTTACATGGCAGCAAGTGACTGAGATGTGAACTGTAGTCAGCCCCATTCCAAGGGGCTGCCTTAGTTATGATTCTGCCTCTGTGGTTCTAAACACATAAGCTTAATTACAAACCATTGTCCAGCAAAGACCAAACTTGCTATGTCATGTTGCTGTAGATTTTATCTCCATGTAAATGGAAGTTTGGTGATGGGGTCAAAAATTTGCTAATGGGTTAAATTCAGATTCTAATTATACGATGTTCAAAACATCGAGAAAAGTTTATTTTAGCATGTATGTGTTTCCGTGGAAATGATTTAAGTTATATTCATGACCAGTTCATTTTACTATACATATATTTGTGTGCATAATCAGTATTATATAAGTAAATGTATTCTACTGTATATTATTGCACTATACAAGCAAATTATTATGTTGTGTGATTGCCTGTGGTATCACTATTTGTGGGTGGCACGGTGGCGGAGTGTTAGTACTGCTGCCTTGCAGTTAGGAGACCCGGGTTCACTTCCCAGGTCCTCCCTGCGTGGAGTTTACATGTTCTCCCCGTGTCTGCGTGGGTTTCCTCCCAAAGACATGCAGGTTGGGTGGATTGGCGATTCTAAATTGGCCTGTGTGTGTCCTGCAGTGGGTTGGCACCCTGCCTGGGATTGGATTCTTGCCTTGTTGGCTGGGATTGGCTTCAGCAGACCCCTGTGTTTGGATTCAGTGGGTTGGAGGATGGATGGATCACTATTTACATATAAGAAATGTATAGAACATGCTATACCGATTGGTTTGTTATTATTTTTTTTCTAAGAATACAATCCAAATGATTTGTGTCCAGCAGCAGATAGGTAATTACCAGTCTTTCTTTTGTCCTCTTCTGTTTCTTTTCTAAATATTATATGAAAATAACTACAGTATATCATAAATAACACATAAGGGTGTAATTATGACCAGTTATACCTGTTTAAGAGTTACAGACAAAACTAAGAGTTTAGAATCTTAACAAATGTATTAACTGAAACAAAACAAAAAACAGTTGCTTGATCAATATCTGCTTCAGCAGCAATTATTGGGTTGTTAAATTAAGAGGCCTGACTGGGCCAAAGGCGAACACCCCCTTGTGTCAAAATGGGAGCCTCCCTGATTGTTCGTAATGGAAGTAGAGAATATCCTGCAAAGATGGTCTCTACTGTCTTCTCATGATCACAGCTGTGCAGTCAACAAGTGCTGAACCCCTGGCCTCAAGAATACTATTGATTTGGCACCAACAGACTCCACTCAATTGCGATTATAGCTGTCAAGGACAGAAGTAATTGAATGCATCACCACATTTGGTATATAATTTTTTGCTGCTAGGGTTATGACAAATGTTTTCTTAGATCTATCCATTAAGGAAAAAAGGCTTTTTGAGGTAAGGTAGTTAGACTCACTAATAATGGCATATAATAAAAGGACAAGTGTCTGTGTATCTGTTTGTCCTATCAGTTATCAGCTACGTCTCTGTCATTCCAACAGAAGAGTTTATAGTAATAAAATTCATTGCATTTCCTTTTCCAACAGATGGTACATCGTAAACATTTGTTGTAATGCATTTTATCACTACATGCATTACAAAATACATTCCAATAGATAATGGATTGCAAACATTAAAGCTGAGATCTACGTTGATTAGTTTGATTTCAACCGATCTTAGACGGGTAGCACAGCTAGTGGCATATAAACCTATAAGCAGTGCTGGATTAACCATATAAGCAAAGTAAGCACATGCTTAGGGCATCAAGGGTAAAGGGGGCACCATAAAAATTTTTCATGGCTGAATTTATCACATAAATTGCTAAATTAATTAAATTTACAGCCATTTTCAAAATTTAATGAAAAATAAGTAATGCCTCCCTGTACCTCCCTATGCCATCACTGTTCATAGATGGCACCTTACACAGTGCGTTCTGCATACTGGTGCCATCTATGATGGGGAATTCCCGTTTCATTGTGATTCCCTTAAACGCCATGTTATGTCAAAATATTGTGAAAATAATTCAAAACAATATGTTTTTATATTTTTAAATAAAAGTGAATAATTGATTACAAATTATTTTTCATGTAATTGTTGTGTTTCATGAATTATCTGTTATTTAACTTAAAATAAATTTCTAGTGCGTAGAAAGCATTATTTTCTGTAATAATCAAAAACAAAAAAATCATCCGAGTTTGAGGAAAAAATATTCTGGTAAGTCTATTTAATTCTATTCTTGGATATTTTTAAATTCATTTACATTATGTAAAAGTGAAAATCGTACACCTGATTACTATTGGATAAAATTGTTTATAACTTTTTTACTAATTAAGATTTATTAACAAATTTTCACAAAATATTCTTCAAATCTTGTACTAAGAATATGTGTAAATAGATTTGCTAAATTGACACAAAAACCATAAATAAATTAAATAATCAAAATGGTAAATCTACGGTTTTCATGTCAAAATGTTTTGCTTAATTTCGAATTTTCGATAATAAAATAAAATTTTATTTTCTCGTCTGTTATTGTTTTAATATTTTGAATTACTAGTGTAAGGGGGCACCAAAATTACTTAGTGCTTAGGGCATCTAAGGGTCTTAACCCAGCCCTGCCTATAAGCATCTTTGGTTTGCTATGACGTCACCATGCTCTGACGTAGCCTGGTACTAGGCTGCCCTCTAATGGTAATTTGGAGCACAACAGACACCAACTCTACGCAGCCCTTGTTATGTTAGTCTATGTGTTAATGAATGAAGACACATACACAGGATAAACGTTTGATGGCTTTTTGTTCTTAGTGTTAACCATACAGTGTTTTATTCTAGTTATTATGAGCAAGCAATAAAGAAAGATGGTGTGAAGCTGTTGGTGAGCTGATGGGGCAATATGAACCTGTGACCTTGTGATGTATCATCCTTCTGCGTCATTTGTTCGGTTGCCTTGAATACAGAAGCCGAATCGGAAATGTCTCCAGTGACTGCAGCTTTCTGTCTGCTGCTGCACAGAGCTGCAGTGAGGCCTGAAAACTGAATGAAAACTTAACAGAGCCAAGCATCACCTGCAGCAATCCGAACAATCCTATTCACTGAAATGGAAAGAAAACATGGGGTGGTGCGGTATGTGCGGTTGAAACAAACACAAGTATCACAGCAAACTGTCAACACAGCCTATGGAAAATGCTCTTTGATGTCCAGAGAGTTACCCAACAGCCTCAAACTGAAAGAGACTGGCGTCTAAGTAATTGTGTTCAGGAAATTCAGGCTTCAGGGTAGTTTTGTCCTTTCATTGCCTGAGCGTGTGCGGTTTAACAGCAAAATAAATTAATAAATAAATAAAACAATTGCTTCATTTGAATTTTTGCATGTGGGCCCAGTACATACACTAGGTGGATGAATGTTTTTTTTTGCTCAAGTCTATCTAGTTATTCCTAAATTTATAATTTAATTCATGGTCTCAGGGAGCTGGAGCCTGTGCATTCAACTTGGAGGTCAAGGCAGGAGCTAACCATGCACAGGGTGCAAGTCTGCTACAGGGCACATGGCTACACTTGCACAGGGCACTTTTGAGATTGCCAATTCACTTAACCTGCACGAATATCCGGCAGAAAACTCCTATCATATTTTTTTTATGAAAATCTTGTATTTGCTGACAAGATCCCATTTCAACTAATTACCCTGCTGAGATGGCAGATTGGGTGGCTCAGTAATTCTGCTGAGTGATCGAGGGGCTGGGAAGGGGCTATTGAGACACAATGCCCTCTCCAACCATTCTTTAGGAGTCTTGACTATAAGACTGGTGGGCTACGGTGGCCATAACCAGGGTGTGTAAATCTCTTAGTTAATTCTTTGGACCCTTCAAGTAGCAGTGTGCACATGAAAATTATTTTAGCCTGCTTTACACTTAGAATGGCAGTCTTCTGTCTTTAGTGCCTGTATCTAACTCGAGCATCAGAGGAGGCCTGTGGCAGTGTGATGAAGTAGTTCATGGCATGCCACTGCCTTAATCCATATGGTGAAAGAGCCATTTTAGCTGGTGACATTTCTTTTGGGCCAACCCTGCTGTTGATCTGCCTGGAGGTGGAATATTAAACCCAATGTGCTAATTAAATAGAAAAGTCAGTAGAAGAGAAGCACAACACTTGAGTAAAATTCACAAACTGTGAGAACATTAGGTACGTTAAAGCTTAGAAGGATTTTTGTGATTAATAAGAAGGACCTGGAGATGATTTATCAGTGTAAACCAAGGGAGTAGTGAGGAGGAAAGCAGGTCATTACCAGGAAAAAAGCACAACAATCAGATCAACAGTGCAAACCGGATAAGAAAGGTCTTATATTTCAGAATTAAATGGCTCTTTATCAAGCATCTGCGAGGAACCACACAGTCCAGTAAAGTGCCATTGTAGAACCTTTTTTAAAGAGTGTAGGTAAAGGCCAAGAAAGGTTAAACAAAACAAAAAGAATAGCTTATTATTTATCATGGAGGCCACACAGTCTGTTGTAGCACCTTCTTAGATGAAAGTGTAGTTGCATCACATTGTAGAAAGCAAAACTTTTGCTCACCCTTTCTAATTATACTGTCGATTCCTTTCCCAAGTGCTGCTAAAGCACAGACCTGAGGATACTTCGGCTAATCATCATCATCATCAACAAGTTTTTCTACATTCATCAGGTTGTGGACTAAGCCCCAGACACAGACAGGCAGACATGTTAAATGCACCACCACATGTTTATTCACAACTATTATTTACACAACTACAGTGCCACACAACCCCCAAGACTCCCCAAAGTCCAGGCCTCACACTGCCTCTTTGCTTCTTCAGGCTGCCTCCTCTCCTCTCCTCCAAGACGTTGTCTCCTTCTCTCCCGACTCCAGCCCTCGTATGGAGGGAGGCGGCCCCTTTTATAGCCACCTGGATGTGCTCCAGGTGTCCTCCAGTAACCTTCCGCCGACACTCCCCTGTGTGGCGGAAGCACCGACTGTGTACCCAGAAGCACTCCGGGTCTCCCCGATCCTCTTCCCCCCAGCATTTCCAGGTGTGGCGGAAGTGCTGAGCTCCAGGGCTCTCTAGGCATTGGGGCGCCCCCTGATGGTGACCATGGGCCCTTACAGGGTTGAGCTTCCAAGCTCTCTACCCGTGGTCCCCAAAGCAATCAGGGCGGTCGCCCCCTTGTGGTATGCAGAAGGTGCAAGCCCTCCTCTGGTCTTCCTGGGCATCCTGGCTGGGTAGCAGCCCCAGACACTCGCCACAAGGTTTTCATCACAGGCTTCATTTAAAGCACTTTGGAATGAACAGCATATAATATTTCAACTTGCTTTAAAGTCTTCTCATAGTCCTTCTTTTTCCCCCATTTCCACTTTAATCAATCTTGGTGGAGTATTGTGTTTCTTTACAAACTGCACCTATGAAAAGCACTCAGTAAAAGTTCCTTGTGATAGCGTTTACTGTGAAAAAGGCTAATCAGCAGTTTAACATGGTAAACGTGGCTGAATTAAGTGAATGGGTGATCTGAAGGGCTTGACTTGTGACGGTGCTCTCTGTGGCAGACTTTATGTCAAACTGATTGACTAACTCAGCCTGGAGTATATTATATGGATGCATAATTGACCTAACTTGAGGCTGTTATGCAAACTGTTTAATTTAGTGTTAAGAGACTGGGGCTTTAGGGCTTGCTATAGTACATGTGGATGCTGAAAGTCGAAAACAACAGAAGACAAATACCAATTTAAAGTAAAAAACAAATTCTTTATTCTTGTTGAGTCAAAGAGACTGCTGCCGCCCCCCCCCCACCCCAAAGCTCAGAGCCACAGACTGGTCACAAGAGACAGCCTGCCTAAAAGAAAGTCCTCTCTTTATATTACCTAGCTTATTCATTAACCAAAGAGAGAAATAAAAACATGGCAGTTCATTTTGAGGTCATACATAGATTGCTGTAAATTAAGGTTACATCCTAATTTATTACATGCAAGAGTGTACAGAGTTTTGTTTTATATAATTTTTATATTAGGAATTTGTTAGTTTTCACATACCCCTTGGGGTCAGCCATTGTACTGTTAAGGGCTTTTCTCAAGGGCCCAGCAGGATCTCTTTTGACAGTGATGGGGATTCGAACCAGCAACCTTTGGGATACCAGCACAGAGCCTTAGCCTCAGAGCCACCAGTCCGCCTAGGTTATTACCAACTTAAAGAGTCACGAGGGCACTCACACTCCTAAAAATACGCCTTTATCGGCACACACACATAAGATCAGTTTAAAGCAGTTTCTTATAGTTCAGCTTTAATATCTTCATTAAATTTTCTTTGGTTAGATTAATAAATCCTTATTTATTAATCCATAAGGGATATGTTTCTTATGGTTTTAAGCGAGAATTCAGAAACTATCACATTGATTTATAATATCACAGGGTGTTCTGTTAGTATCAAGGGGTCAGCATTTTCTCATAAAAGAATGCAAGTTACTCTCATAATCCTCTGCACAAGCTTAATTCTTTTTCTACCTAAATAAAGAACAAATCATATAGAAGTAATAAATCATATAAATCTCTGCAGGATGATTAATACAAAATACAGTCCTCTGTATTTGTAAGGTAACTACTTATAATCATTACAGTTAATAATGTTTTTTTCTTTCTTATACATATATTAGTTACTTACATTATGTGACAAGACCCTAAATCATGGCTTTACTTAAGGTCTTGTCATGTAGCAGTAACAGACTGATAGAAGTACTGTACTTCACATGCATTCTTTAAAAAAAAAAGGCAGGGGGCATAGATCACTGGCACCCAGACTTGGCCCTGGGGTCCCACTGTGGCTGCAGGTTTTTGGGCTTATGTTTTTAATTGCACTGCAAGTCTAATTAAGTGAGCTATCATTTCCAAGTTTTTGTGTTTTGGATTCAACAAAGATATCACAAAATTAAGCAGTAATATAGGGATAATGTGTGTTTTATTTATTTATTTATTTATTTATTTATTTATTTATTTATTTATTGTTTTTCTAGTATTTTCATTCTGGTTTTCATTCAGTTTTTTTGGGTATTTTGGTTATTTCATTCATTTACTTATTAGCAGATCTGACTCTGAAGTAGTGGCGCCTTTCTTCTTTCAGTGTCGTTTGCCCAGTGTCTGCTTTGCTTGTTTTTAATTGTCATTATTATGATACAATGAAGACAGTAAACCACACAGAAAAACAGCGGAATAATAGGAAAACAACAAAAGAGAATTAAGCATTTAAAGTTATAGTAAAAATAGAAGTATTTCTAAATGTGTAATAAATGTAAAAATTATGCTACTGTGTTTTTCTGAGTACAAAAGAAGAGAAGACCAGGTAATTAAATAAGATTAACTTATTAACTTGTCACTGATTGTAAGTCTGGTTGGAACAAAAATCTGCAGCCATGGTTGGCCTCCAGGATTGAGTTTGGGAAGTAATGCCATAGGTGAACCAAAAGAATCATCCACAAGAAGGTTCTAGAAAGAGCCCATTATTTATTTACAGTAGATCTGTAACTGACTTCATAAATAGCCAGGAATAAATGACATCACTTTTCTGAAATACCTAAGGACTCTTGCTGCTTATAGTCCCACAGGCCACGTTCAGGTTATCTTGATCTGTCAGTGTCTTGGCTATTAACATTAAAGATTTCTGTTTGTTCACATATTAGGAACCTTTTCAAAGCCCAAAGAACCAACTTAATATGCAAAAACCCCTTCCCATAATGCAATGGTTCTTTGTCAAGCAATGGATCTAAAAGGAACCACACAATTCCAAAAAGTACCTTACAGAATGATTCTTTTTAGTGTAGGTATCACTTATTGTAAAGTGGCACTGGTGCTATGTTAAGTCTTATTAAGAACAAGCAAAGTAGTTTAATTAAATGACTAGTAGGTGTATAGCAAACTCTTTAACATCCCTTTACAATAGGAGGTGTACAAGATGTAAGGGGGTTCATTGTAGCACATCTGTCCTAGTTCTACACTCATTGCAAAGTATGAAAACATTTCAGAAATGTCGTGACTAATAAGATTCTCTGTGTACCGTGCTGGTAGCCATAATCCTGAAGTTGTTATGCCTTCCAAATCTTAAAACTTAAGAGCGTTGGATAAGTTCTGGTTAAACAACTAACATGTGCACGTGGGGTGCACGTGGGGTGCCCCTGTTCTAAAGTGTTAACGATTCCCCGAGTGAATGGATGTGAAATGGCGTTACAGTATATAAACTAAGAATCAATTTGGATAACGCCGAGGAATGTGGGTGGTGGAGGATGGATAGATCGCCGACAAAGAGCTCAGTCCCAGTTTATTTGGATTTAGATCTTGGTCTTGATGCTGACAATCTTAACAATTTCCGGCCTATTTCCCACTTACCTTTCCTGTTAAAAGCTCTTGAGCGTGTTGTAGCTTCCCAGCTCACGAATTGTTTAACGTCTAATTATTTGATGGAACCCATTCAGTCGGGTTTCAGGGTGCAGCACAGCTGTGAAACTGCTCTTTGTAGGGTAACCAATGATTTGCTTATGGCAGCAGACTCTGGACAAGCCAGCATTTTAATTCTGTTAGACCTCAGTGCAGCATTTGACACTGTCAGACATGACATTCTACTGTCCAGAATGGAGAACATGCTGGGTATCTCTGGCACTGCCCTCTAGTGGTTCAAGTCCTATCTGACTGATAGGCAAGTGTTTGTTAGTCTTGGCAACAGCAGATCCAGCTCAGCGCCAGTCACACAAGGTGTTCCTCAGGGCTCTGTCCTCAGCCCTCTTCTCTTCTGTATTTATATGCTTCCCCTTGGCCATATTATTCGTAGCTATGGACTGGGTTATCATTTTTATGCAGATGATACTCAACTCTACTTCAATGTTAAAAGTGGAACTTCATCAGAGCTTTCTCAGCTCACAACCTGCCTTATTGAAATTAAAACCTGGATGGAACAGAACTCTTTAAAATTAAACTGCAACAAAACTGAACTCCTGCAAATTGGGACTAAAATGCAACTTAATAAAATGAGCTCCTTCCCAATCCATCTTGGCGGTGATCTCATCAGACCTGCCTCTACTGCAAAGAATCTTGGTGTCATTTTTGATTCCTCCCTTTCTTACTCCGCCCACATAAATCACATTAAGAAACTTTCTTATTTTCACCTCCGTAACATATCCCGTGTTCGCTCCTTCCTCTCCTTTTCTAATGCTGAGAAACTTGTCCCTGCTTTTATCACATCCCGCATCGATTATTGAAACTCGCTGTTGGCAGGTGCCCCTTCTAATCTTATATCACAGCTCCAGCTTATTCAAAGCTCGCCTGCAAGAGTCCTTACTCGAACCAGCAACAGCGAGCACATCACACCCATCCTGCTCCGTCTTCACTGGCTCCCTGTGTCTTACAGAATCGAATATAAAATCGTACTAATAACCTACAAGGCCTTAAATAACCTCGCGCCAAACTACATCAGCGACCTTCTCCATTACTATGTGCCTGCCCACTCACTAAGGTCCTCTGATTCTGGTAATCTTGTTGTGCCCCACACTAATCTACACTCCGGATGACAGGGCCTTCAGCAGCATAGTGCCGAGACTCTGGAATGACCTACCGAAATTAATCAGGTCAGCCGACTCCATGAATTCTTTTAAAAAACAACTCAAAACTCATCTGTTCAGGAAGGCTTTTAGCTCTACTTGACTTTATTACCCTTCTCTCAGTTTACCTCTCTGTCAAAATGCTCATGTAACCTGTATGTGTGTGCTAGACCATCAATTATATTGTCTTTTAGGCTTTCTCTGAATTTACTGTCTTAATCTTCCTTATTTCTTTGTTTGGTTTGTACTATGCTATATACTGTATACCCTGCCGTTCTTTCTTATATTCTGTAAGTGCCTTGAGCATGGGAAAGGCGCTATATAAATAAAATGTATTGTTTTATTATTAGATACTGCGCCTAGTTTTCCGGCCTCTTGCTTGTCATGTTTCTTTTCTTTATTTTTCTTTTATTTTCTTGTTTTTAAAGCATGCTGGTGCCAATAATAAGGAAATGGATATATTTACGTGTGTGTATGTTTTATTATAAAGCCTTATCTAATTAGGAAAGCTCTGGAGTCATCTTGTCGCATGCGATCTGAATTGTAAATGCGCTGTTCGCATTCCGTCATATAAATATGACAAAAAATAAAGAGCTAAGATCGTAAGAGAGAAGAAACAAAAAACGACAGAAGAACACTGTGGTGTGTGTTTGTGTTAGAGAGAGATTCGCGTTTTCACTTTAACGTAGATCTAGCTGTCGACAATATTGTCTCCTCCAATGCATCTCTTAAACAATCTGATGGTCTGCTATAGCGTGATTAGGATAAATTACTGCCATAGCACGCGTGCGCCGGTGTGCGCGTCTTTTTCAGACATGTTGAGATCTCATTTCATGTAATTTCGCTCTGGTCGCAGGTGTTGCGGGCGAACGCTGCTAATTTATTCTGCTCACACACCATTACTGTTCTTGGATCATTGAAGATTTTATTCATGTCTTGTGGATTCCATTTTGCTAAAAATGCTTCGCGTTGCGTTATCGAGGCAGGACTGGCTCATTTCATTTTGTTCTCATATAGCGAGCGCCCTTCCCATCTTCTGAGCGTTACATACATGTACAAACAGGGCTGCTGCTGGCCAAATGGATGCCCTAAGCAGAAATTTACTTTTGTGCCCCCTCCCCCAAATATTACGGAAGTAAAAAAAAAATAATAAAAAAAACACCTACTATAGGGGCCAAAATAGAACTTTATTCAAATAAAAGTAAATACATAAATAAATTTTATCATTTATAAATTACAATTGTAGCTTTACAGCAAAAAATACAAACTAAAATCACACTTTAAATAAAACATTTATAATAAATAAAATAAACAATAATAAACTGAAATAAAATCAACACTGTCATCTGCTGGAGCTTTCCAAAGTTCAAAATTTACAAAGGCACACTTCTGCTTTTTCTTGAGGCGTAAGTCGTAAATGAGCTCTTCATATGATAAAGCCTTTGCTAATTCAGAGTTGATGCTGACAATTGCCAGACCACTCATGCGCTCTTGTGCCATAGATCATGTAAGTGTAACAACTGCATTTACCAGGCCTTTGGTGCCCTTTTCAGGCATTTCTATTAAAATTGTTATGTAAACTGTTAATTTTGTATTAGATTATGTATTTTAACACTGTTATTTAATGACACCATATGGTCATTATTAATCAATAATCATAATTGCCTCTGTGTTTTAATATAATGCATTTTAAGTCATTTTGTTTATTTAGATCTGCTTGTATTCATATTAAGAAAGATGCGTTAGTCGTGAAATTATTACCGACATTAAAACACATTATTAACGTCGACAGAATAAAATAAAGTTTCACAGGATTATGAACGTACCTGAAAGTGACGCACGGGCTTTTTTGACTGTTGATGTCTCTTTCCAGGACCAGGCATATTGTTCAATTATTATCATTTTTGGCCAAATAGACAGCCGTAACAGAGGTGAGGGCGCGCATCATCACGTGTGCTTAGCCTACTCTGCGTTCACCATAAAATGCAATATATACGTTTATATTTTTGTTTATTTGTATATGTATATTATTAATATTAATTTATTATTATAATATATAAAAACGATTTTTTTGAGCAGCTGGGATGGTGCCCCCCTGGGAGTTGGTGCCCTACGCAGACTGCGTACTCTGCGTATAGGGAGCGGCGGTACTGTGTACAAATACACGTTAAAATAAAAACATCCACGAATATTTGTACGATATTTTAGTATTGACATTAACCTGCTTCAGTCCAATTTGATGTTGTGCGTGAGCTGGAGCCTGTCCTAGAAGCATCCAGCACAAGGCTGTAAAAAGACCAGGACAGAACATCCAGTTTAAAGTTTGGCCAGTTTTGAGTCGCCAGTGAACCATCTTTAGTGATGTGCAGGGTGGAAGACCAGAGTACTGGAGAAAAACGTGACAAGTAGTAAGACTACTAATTGTGGAATTGGTAATGTACAGTTAGTTTAGATAAAAATAAGTTAACACCATTTTTTAAAATTTTTCTTTGCCTGCATGTTGACATTTTTGCAGCCTATATTCATAAAGCAGCGTTTCTCAACCTTTAAGTATTTGCGACCCGAGTTTTCATAACAGTTTTAATCGCGCCCCCCTAACGTTTTTTTGAAACCCTTAATAAAATGTATTTCTATATTTTTTGCTGCATCAAACGCTACAAGTTTTATTATACCCACTTAACTGTCATTGACATTTATCAAACTCAATGTTTATTTTTCTAGTATCAGAATGTAGTTTAAATTAATTTGTTTTGGTTTCATCCATCCATCCATCCATTATCCAACTCGCTATATCCTAACTACAGGGTCATGGGGGTCTGCTGGAGCCAATCCCAGCCAACACAGGGCGCAAGGCAGGAAACAAACCCCAGGCAGGGTGCCAGCCCACTGCAGGGCACGCACACACACACACCCACATACCAAGCACACACTATTGACAATTTAGGATCGCCAATGCACCTAACCTGCATGTCTTTGGACTGTGGGAGGGAACTGGAGCACCCGATGGAAACCCATGCAGACACGGGGAGAACATGCAAACTCCACACAGGGAGGACCCGGGAAGGAAACCCAGGTCTCCTTACTGCAAGGCAGCAGCGCTACCAACTGTGCCACCATGCCACCTGTTTTGGTTTCAATAGACGTATTGTTTTCTTTTTTTCACATCTTCGTGACCCCTTTTTTTTTGTTACTTCGGGCACGCCCCACAGGTTGAGAATCACCGTCATAATGAAAGCTTGAAGATAAACAGGCAGGGTAGAATGGCCCCGAGTCAGATGAGTTGTGTGCGTGTAATTGCTGTGGCAGTCGACTGCCATTAGGCACACAATCGAGAAGCACCAGTCAGATACGACATGGTGTATATTGCAGTGCCTGGTCATTGCAAGGGCGTGAGGGGATGGTAATGACAGGGCCTGTTTTATTGTCGGAGAGAGCTTTACTTTGTGACACTTTTACTTTTTTGAACTCTATGGTGTCATTTTTGGGAGCCTGCACATTGTGTGCATCTCACAGCGTTCCTCCAAGACAGTTAGTTCATTATCTGTGTCAATGTAGATTTTCTCACAATAGTCTTGTTCTCTTTCTGTATCTCAAGGACATGCCTTTTGGTTAATTAGTGGCTGAAAACTGGCTCAGAGTATGGAGTATGGCCTACACCAAAATGCCACCATTGCAGGTTTGGTTCTCCCCATGTGGCTAATACTGTCAGGATCGATGTCTCTCTTTGTGACATTGAATTTGAATTACCGGTAACTAAATAAATATCTGGAGTGTTGGAAGTAGAACCCACAATCTGACATCAGCTTGATGTTGTGATGCACTGACATTTTGTGGGGAGGTCGCTTTTGCCATGCACTCAAGTCTGCAAGGAAAGGCTCAGGCTGTGTCAAGATTGTGCTTTGAAACCAAAAAAAAAAAAAACTGACATAAAAACTGGAAAGAGAAAAAAAGTAAAAGGTATGAATATACCACTCTGTTGCCTTTATTTTGAAGCAGCAAGGAGACTAAAAGAGTGCAGCGCACAATGAAAAAGCTATGTAGAAATTGAATATATACTTATGACACAAAGCTTTTTCACTTTGTGCTGTATGTACTCTTTGTTTAGTCTCCTGGTTGCTTCAGAATAAAGACAACAGAGTGGCATATTCATGCCTTTTACTTTTTTTTTCTTTTCCAGTTTTTTGTCAGCTGGGCTGTAGCTATAAATTGTTGTTTTAGGCTAATAAAATGCCAATTCTGTATCTGCTTATGTTATATTTTATATCAACCTGGCTGAAAGGTTCTACCCTAAACTGTAAAAAAAAAGCAGATTCTCACTTGTTATGCTCTTTTTCATTTTTATGAGAAATGAAGTATGACCAGATAAACCATAAACATTTGTCAGTCACATCTGTCACTGTACAACATTCACTTTTCCAAGTTTACAAATTGCATGACTTTGTTGTATAAATTCCACTGCCTGAAAGGTGCAGTTTTCAAAATCAAAAGCCAGATCTACACTCAGTCAAAGACAGAGCCACAAGTGTAGGCCTCACCACTCCCAAGCTGCCCAGCCTCAAATTCAGGCTGCAGGCTTACAGTCTGCACAGACTCACTAATGGTGCAACATACAGGGTGTCCCAAAAAGAATATCGGAGTTTTAAAGAGCTGTAGATTGGCGCCCATTCATCGGAGACATGCAGAGTAACCTAGTGGTGTCTTGAGGAATTAATCTAGTTTCATTTCGTTGCTGGTAGATGGTGCTAGTGCTTATCAAAAAAGCTAACAGTGTGTTGTTTCGATTAGTTACGTTTGCAGTTATGGCTGTGCCACCACTGAAAAGCTTTTTGCGTTTGCGAAATTGCCAGAACTCAATCGGTTATTACTTTGCAGCGGGCATTTCACCAAAAATATGGGACTGACCCTCTGAATGACAATTACATCTGTCAATTTCAGGATACTGGGTGTATCTGCAAAGGTAAAAGCATCGGGCGACCTCGAACTTCCTCCTCTGCTGAGAATGTCACCCGAGTGCAAACTGGGTTCCCACGGAGCCCATCGAAATCAGTTCGACGAGAAAGCCATGAGTTACAGATACCAAAGTCAAGTGTATGAAGAATTCTCCGACACCGGTTGGTTATGAAACCGTATCGTCTGCAGTTGGTTCAGGCCCTTAGACGAGGGGATAAGACGCTTCGAGTTGAGTTTTCAATTCAGCAAAATTTGGAGACCAATGAAGATTTTTATCTTCAGTGATGAGGCCACGTTTCACATTAGTGGGAAGGTAAATTGTCATAATGTACGAATCTGGGGTGAAGAAAACCCTCATGCAGTTATTGAACATGAACGAGACTCCCCCAAGACTAATGTTTTTTTGCGCGGGACACATGTAAATATAACAGTTTTTGTATATGCTTGTATAATTCAATAAATATAGCTCTTTGAAGCTCCGATATTCATTTTTTATATACGAAATGAAACTAGATTAATTCCTCAAGATGCCACTAGGTTGCTCTGCAGTCTCCGATAAATGGGCGCCAAGCTGCAGCTCTTTAACACTCCGATATTCTTTTTTGGTACACCCTGTACATAAAGTAAAGGGTATTCAAGAAAAAAATAGAGGAAAAAATCACAAAAAAAACACCCCTTAAAACAAAACAGAGTTAATTTAAGATATAAAAATGGATTAAGAAAGCAAAAATTATACAAAAGGGAACATGAGCAGAAATAAGTGAACATGAAACAAAAAAGTTTGCCTCAAAGACAAACCTAAAAGTGAACAAGGCCAAGATCACCACCTAATAATGAACATCATAAGATAAAAAACCTGGATATCCAATAACAACATGCTTAGAACGTCAGTCACCAAAGAATAGACAAACAACCTAAATGCCAAAGCAGCCATTTTATGTGCTACTAACTCTTAAATAGGTCCTCTAGCTGCATGACCGGTGCTCCACAACCCATAGGCTCCACATAAAGAATACGGTGAATGTAATTTAAAAGACTAGGTACAACAAATTAAACATCATAGATAAACATAAAATAATTAATAAACAAAGTATTCATTAATGCCTGAAAAAATAAAATTAGTAATATTTATAAAATCATAGAGAATAAGTGTTTTCTTTTTGTTTAATATTTTATGTTACATAACAGTAAGACAAGAGATGAGGAGCTTACTACTCAGCAGTAGTCAGATTACATCACATTTTAAGATGTCTACGTGTTCTAGGAAATGTAAGCAAAAAGCTAATTTAGAGTTAAAGCTCTGGAGTGTTTACAACAATATTAGGAAAACCTTTAATTTGGTTACCAAAATAAAAATTTTAAATCTCTTTCACAGAGGTCTAGTTGTGTTAGTTCACCTCTGCACATCGAGCAATTTCATAATTCAGCCTAACAAACTTTCTAATTCTGTTTTCCCAATTTCCCCAAAGGAGTATCAAGTTCAGAATTTAAAGTCCTACTCTCCACCACACCACTTGTTAATTACAGTTATTTGTATGAAAAAAACTTTGTAGCATTTGATCACTTACCATGTTTTCATCTGTGACCCTGTGACTTTGTTGAAGCATTTATTTTAAAGTAACACTAGTTATCCCTTCATACTTTTAAACCCTTCAATCATATCTACTCTTAATCTCCATTTGCTTAAACTAAAATAAGGTTCATCTCCTTCAAGTTCTTACCTTTCAGACCCAGAAACAGCCTTGTCGCTCATCTCTGGACTTTCTCTAGTACTTTTTGTGATATGGGGACCAAAGCTGCTCCAGGTGAGGCCTCACTAGTGCCTGGCACAACTTTAGCGTAACTTGTACTCCACACATCAGGCTTTTTAACTTCACGTTCTTTTAGCCTACTTGGTCACTTCTGTCCACAGTCTGAATGTTGATAATGTTGAGTCCACCTCATAGGATGTACTTTTAATTTTCAGACATCACAATGTGTATTCAAATCTAACATTTTTAATTCTCATGTCTAATCTTTTACATTTACTTATATTAAACTAGCCGTCCCTTGTGGCATCGCCCACATAGTAGTGAAACAGGACAAACTTTAGAAATCAATAAACAAAAAGGTATTACTAGCTAAGCGGAGGCAAGTTACAGTCCAAAACGCAGAGGTAGACTGACTCCCCACTCCTGACGTCACGCTTTCTCTTCCCCTCAGCCTGCAGCCTCTGTCTTGGATTAGCGCGAATATATCACTTCTGCAAGCAAACTATGATACTTAGCGCGATGAGAGAAGTTTGCAAAATCAACTGAAATGTTCTAACTTATAGAGAAAAACCTGATCTAAATCCGTTAAGTAGTTTTCTCGTTCACTAGCTAAGCGCATGTAAGATATGCCCTGAGGCTGGCGCGTGAGTGAGGAGGGCCCTGCCTTCCTCCCCTCGGCCTGCTGCGTATCTGTCAGATTTGTGCAAATATTTCAGTACTACAAGCAAACTATAATAGCACAATGTGAGAAGTCGCAAAATCAACCGGAATATTGAAGCAAATTATAGAAAAAACACCTGATCTAAATCCGTTAAGTAGTTCTCTCGTTTGCTAGCTTAAGTGCATGTAAGATACACCCCGAGGCAGACACATGCGTGAGGAGGGCCCTGCCCCCCTCCCCTTGGCCCGCTGCGTGTCTCTCAGATTTGTGCAAATATTTCGTTACCACAAGCAAACTATAGGGTGGTCCAGAGCTAATTATGCAATTTTCATTACGCTATAACTTATTAAGTTTATTACATAGAAAATCACCCGAAAAATCCTGGACCATCGAGAAGTGTCCGAACTAACGACATGAAGAATCGTCTTTGCGCCGAACTGGAATCATCCCCGCCTAAATCAAAGCCATCCAGACAATCTGGATCTGCATAATTAGATCTGGACCACCCTGTATGAAAGCGCAATGTGAGAAGTCACAAAATCAACTGGAATGTTGAAACAAATTATAGAAAAAACACCCGATTTAAATCCGTTAAGTAGTTCTCTCGTGAAAGCGGACAGACAGACGTTGGATTTTATATATAGAGAGATTTCTTTTGCCATAAATCTGCCCAAGCCTCTTTGTTGTCCAAGTTCCTCTGTAATAATTCAGCCATTTCTACATTATCTGCCCTTCCTCTTAGTTTAACATCATCTGCAGACTTGACCAGCTGCATATTTTTTCTTATCCAGACTCTTTATGTATATTAAAAGGAACAGTGGCTCTGGCACTGATTCTCAAGGAGACTTGGGAAAAGATGTTACCTTATACAGAAGTGCTTGCCTGTTTCTTCTCGGTGTGACAGGATTGGCAATTAGAGGAAAATAGCTGACTATTCACTCCGTGTTGACAAAGTGTGTGGCCTAAATGGTCCTGTAACCTTTCAAGTAACTAAACTTCCAGAATGTTCCTTTAGTTTCAGGTTCTAGAAAACAAATTCTATAACTTTAACCAAGTGAGCTATGGATTACTGGTATATGTTTTCATCAGGAGACTCAGTTGCTTTTAAGTGACCCCAGGCTGTTGTATAAATGTTCATGTGTCGTTAATTGCTAAGCATTGAGTTGAGTCTGCAGAATAAGGTAAGACAAAGTAAGGAAGAAAGATCAGAAAGAGTTTCTTGCATCACATTTTGCAGGCCTGACGTGTGTCTTTCTTCTGTGGTTTGCAAAATAAAAAAAGCTTTTGACTCTAGGAGATTTAAGGCTATATTTAAATTTGTAGGAGGAGCGGGTTATCTCTGCTCCTTTGATTGTTTGCTCACTCGAGCTGAACACAGCCCTGTAAGGCTTTCGCTGCTGTTTAACAATGGGGGGGTAACAAGTCCAATCTTCTTAGAGCTCTGCCAGCATCTGTGGCAGCTCATCCAGAAGCTCATCACAAGAAACCTGCTGCCTTCTGTTCTTGTTCAAGGATCGATATTTGAAACATACAACTGGCTCACTGTTGACAGCTGCATAATATGCCTGATGATGAAAACATAATGAGTCCCGTTACCATCCCACTTGCATTTCATAAAGTTTCCACTGAGGCAGAAGGCATTGCTTTGTTCAAAGTCATATAAGTGCAAAGAAAAACTTCAGCAGATCAATAAGAGCCAGCAAGCATGCCTGACTGGAGTGAAAACTTGCCAAATAACGATTACTGCCCACAATATTAGCACTTAGCATGATATTTTGCAGAAGGGTTTTCATTTCCTTCATTTCCTGATGTTCCCATGTTGTTCATCAGAATGCAAACCTTTATGTTTGAATTTTCTGGCCATCACACTCTCTCAACATCTTGTAAATGTGCCCCATCATGGTGCCTTTGATAACAGCTTAATGATTTTTAGGAACTTCTGGTTACTTTGTCTTGAAGGAGATTCTTTTCCACACTATCAGAGATCTTCATCATGTTTTGTTTCACTGAGTCATGTCAATCAGTATGATAATGACCCTCTACCATGATGTCCTTGGCCAGATAACTAAGCATTCAACATCTCTGAAGAAACTCTAAAAATTGCTTATCAATTTCCATACATAGAAAAGTACCACATCATAAATACTGAGGAGTAAGTTCAACACTGCATCAGCATTGGCAAGGCTTCCTTCTGAAAACTGCATGTTTGGGACTTAAGCAATCACAGAGTTACAAACAAAAAACAAACTAATGGTCTATAAAGCCATTTGCATCACTGTAACACCTCCTGGCTTGTATATCCTTGTCACCTAAAATATCTTAAGGAATCATATCAATGATATCACCAGAAGTTTATGTGATTAACCTGGCAAGATTGTTGTAACAGTTCCATTGGGGCAAAGATAACGCTGTACAACAATTTTTTTGAAAAGTCTTGCTTCCTAGAAAGTTTTTGTTGATTGTGACAAGTACCTACTGGGTATGCACAAATATAGTTTTGGTTTAACTGCATCAAGTTGGAACTCTGAGAAACAGACATTTATATATTTACTGACAATAACGTATTTAGTCACGTTTGTGTTTTGCATAAGCTATTAAATTCAGCAGAATTAAAAGTGCTTTGCTCCTGATTTTCTTTTGTATTCAATATCTGGTACATCATGTTGCAGTATCCAACAGTAGTCAGCAAGCATTGACAGATTCCAGTTGCCCTGGTATCGTTTTTTCATCGTAGCAATGTCCTGGTGAAACCTTTCACCATGTTCTTCACTGACAGCACCGAGATTTGCGAGGAAGAAGTCCAAGTGTGAGTGGAGGAAATGAATCTTGAGTGACATGTTACACTTCATTGTCTTGTATGCTTTGAGAAGTTTGTCTACCAGCTGAATGTAGTTTGGGGCTCTGTAATTGCACAGAAAATTGTCAACAACGTCTTTGAAGTCTTTCTAGGCAATTTTTTCCGGCCCAACTAACAGATCTTCAAACCGCTTATCACTCATAACATGTTTGATCTTGGGGCCAACAAAAATGCCCTCTTTGATCTTGCCGTCAGTTATTCTTGGGAACATCTGTCTTAAATAATGAAAACCTTCGCCTTCTTTGTTCAGTGCTTTCACGAAATTCTTCATGAGTCCCAGTTTTTGTGAAGAGGAGGCAAAAATATCTTTGCCAGGTCAACAAGCGATTCATGTGCCACATTTTTATGTCCTGGAACTAACTTTTTACAGCATGGCCAGTTCTGTCGAGAATAGTGCGACTCTTTGGCACAGCTGTCCCATTCACAAATGAAACAACAGTACTTTGTATAGCCGAGCTGCAGTCCTAGTAACAGAGCAATGACTTTAAGATCTCCACAGATATTCCAGTTGTACCTGCTATACTGGACGTACTTCAGCAACAGTTCCATATTCTCATATGTTTCTTTCATGTGTGCTGCATAGCCAACAGGTACTGAAGGATAAACGTTGCTATTGTGTAACAGAACAGCTTTCAGGCTTAACATTGACGAATCAATGAAGAGACGCCACTCTTTCAGGTTGTAATCACAACCCAAGGCCGAGAACAATCCTTCAATGTCACAACAGAAACAGAGACTGTTGACTTGTGCAAACAATTTGGTTATATCATGATGTTGGCCTTGAAACACAAACATTTTCATACCTGGTGAAAGCAAACACTATTCCTGCAGTCTCGAACCCAGCAGCTCAGCTTTTGCTTTTGACAGACCTAAATCTCTGAACAAATCGTTCAATTCGGACTGTGTTATCAGATGTGGATCGCCTGATGAGCACGGTTCAAAATCCGGGTCAATGTCACTGTCAGTACCCTGCATTGCAGTTTCTTCATCTGGTTCGTCTAAGGTCCAATCCTCTGGTGGTTTCGGAATTGGAAGACTGTCGTCATGTGGCACGGGTCTCATTGCTGAAGGCAGATTAGGATATTCAATTGACTTCTTGTTTTTGGCAGAGAAACCAGACACATTAGTCAAGCAGAAATCGCAGTCCGGCCCATGGTCTTTCTGTTCTCGCCTTATCATCGGAACAGCAAACGACATCGTCTTTTGAGTGCCACTGAGCCAGGCTCTCAGACTGACAGCACATATCACACAGCAAATGTGAGGCGCCCATTCCTTGTCTTGATCACCAATTTTGCAGCTGAAATACAGATGATAAGCCTTCTTCACAAGAGCAGTCATCCAACGTCTCTGAGGCGCAAGTGTATATTCACCACAGATATAGCAGAATGTATCGTGGCTGTTACGACATTGATGAAACATATCACCCGACACCAAAATGTCTATGGCATCAAGCTTACTTACTGTTATATTGCTACAGATACTCTACTTTACTATACTGATACTATACATACACACTGACTATCTATATAAACCAAAAGAGCCGGATCGGTGTATGCAAGCCGAGCAGGCTGAGACAGCGTCAAGCTCGTTCAGACCTGCCCAGGATGTCAACTTCCACAGAACAGCTTCCAACCTGGCCTGATTCCATGCCTGGACATACCTAGGCTGCACAAACTGTTGTTGATAAGTCACTTACGGGAGCGAAAATGTTCGGATACAAATATAAGAAAAAATCATGGCAAAACTCTGAAACGGTACGTGATCAGCACCCAAAAATCTATAAGAAACACCCAACAGTGTTCAAAGAAGCAAAAACTTTGTTGTGCAGTGTAATCAGTGTTGAAGCCATTGTCCTGCAAAAGTAACTCCAGTGGATGGGCCACTGCGTCACAATGCAAAACTCCTGTCACCAGAACTAGGCTGAGGTTAAAGAACCAGGGATTGGCACAAGGAAGTGATTCACAGCCTCTCTAAACTCAGCCTTTGAGAGGACTCCTCAGCCATCTAAGATTACATACGTAACTTTGGTGGATGTTGCTCTTGTTTTTCAGGTGAAAACAAAAAGAGAGAGAAGAAACATTTAGGTGGCACGAGAATATGTGAAGGTGTGAGATCCTGGAAGCAAGATTTAAAAATTCCAAAAAATATACGTTATAATACAAGTTATGTCAGTAACACTTTGGTTTAGGTACTGCAAAAATGCCTCTTTTTTCATTTACTGTCATGTTACAAGACCTTAACATAAACTTTTTTTGGGTATTCATAACACTTGCAAAGCATCAGTAAAGCATTTATTCATGTCTGCAATGCGAACTACTAACAAAACTTCAGTTTGGAGTGGTCTGAGGGCCTTAACTGAGACACATTGCTCCTGATATTTCATATTCAGTATAAGACCTGCCACACTGAACAGAGATGAATGACCAATTCACTGATGTTTTATTGGTTTTATAAAGACCCCCAAAAGCCTTTTTTTAAGGTCTTGTTACAGGAGAGTAAATGAGTAATATATGCATTTTTGCACTACCTAAATTAAAGTGTTACTGTTATGTTAAACAGTACTTCTGTATTTTTAGTATTTCAGAAGTAAATGTAGTTGTCAGGACACGTGTTAAGAGCAGCATGGCGGAAGTAAAGCATGCTGATATCAAAATAAAAATATACATCCTTTACTGACATTTTCATCATTGAACATGTCAGAAAACTAACCTACTAGTGGCTGCAGGGTACGTTGTGGTAATAATCCACAATTTGTAGACAGAGGTTTAGTTATGATGTTTCATAATGGACATAATAGAACTAGGAAAAGCTGAGATGAACTAGTGGACTGTTTTAAGAGTAAGGGGTGCAAGTGAGCTATGAAATGTGGAGGGTCCTGCAATTGTGGCTCCGACCCCCAAATTAACCCTTCTGACATCCCTCAGAGTCTGAACATCAAAATTATGAGATGTCCTTGAATAGTATTAAGGTGTTATGAATCATCTGGTGCCCATTACTACTTTTGCCAAAAAATAAAAATAAAAAAAACCACCACACCCAACAGAACATCTTACAGACACACAGGGCTAGGTGTTTGAGGACATAAGTGATGACCTGGTGTATGTCCATTGACAAGCCTCAAGAGGATTTAAGAAATGAGGCAGAGAATTTCAGAGGAAAAGATTAAATAGGAGACCTACCTGGCTGTTAGTGCTTGCAATGGTCTCGGTGATCTTAAAGAATGTAATATTGGATAACAGAGTGTGAAGCAGAGTGCAGACACTGATAGCCTTTATATTGCAGGAAATCACTGCTTTATTCTCAGAAAAGACATGCAGAGCTGCAACAGTGGATGTCTATCGGTGTGGCGAACTGGATTTTGGCACACAATTACCTTACTTTGCTTGGTAAAATAGCAATTTTAGCACTACACAAACACACAATGACTTATTGGGTATCTGTCATTAAAAGCGTCTGTTTATTGTGATGGTAGTTAGAAGGTGAAGGTGGTGTGGCTGTTGTCAATGTGTGATGTTATTCCTCTGCTTAATTTGTTGTATATTTCATAGTACCAGCTTCAGCCAACACTGAAGCATTATTGTAACCCTCTGATTACCATAGGGTATTTTGCAGCATAAATGACTCATTCATTTATCCACTGTGGACAAGGGAAGACAATAGAGGAGTGCAAAGCATTATTGGGGTACCAACCTGGGTTCTCTTGTTTAATTCTATGCATGCAATTAATAAAAAGAACAGGCACACAGTGGTGCAAAAGAGCATATACAAATAGGCAGATGTTGCCTTGGGTCGGCTTCTTAGGCCAATATTGGTTAGGCTGGGTCCAAATGAGACACCTCATTCCAGGAATGTCTGTTTTTTTACGGGACTCCGACCTGCAGGTGCAGAATAAGTTGCCCTTGTTGACGTCTGGCCCAAGTTACTGTGGTACCACCAGGTATAGTGATTAGAAGCTTGTGATTGAACATGGTATGCGTTATGAACTTTAACTCATATCAGGCAGGCTGTACCTTCAAATCATGCCCCTCAAGGTGTCTCAGTCTTTCCCTATATGTGTCTTCTAATACGAGTCAGAAGATCATACCCTTTTGAGCTGAATCTAGTGAGTCTCTTAACTCTTTGAGGGCTGAATATTTTTTCAAAAAACAGTTTCTGAAAAGCAATGGTTTCACACAGAAATCAAGATAAAACGTCTGTTGCTGCATGCTGTGGCAGCCAGTTTGACAAGAATGTACGGCAGGCTTGCTGCCAAGCTGTCTTCATGTGGCTGAGGCAGCAGTACCGATCACGGTCGCAGTGCATTGCAATCTAGTTTCTACATCTTATCATTGTTAAGTGGCACTCCTCCCTAGCGAACATTGCAGTAGGTACTGTATATCAGCTACATGAACCCGATTAGCACCGTGATTAGCTGGGGACTAGTTAACTGAAGCTGGAATCTCACATTTGTTTTTGATCACTTGTATCAAAATCGGAGTCCGACAAGTCATGGTTCATAGATAATAGGCAAAACGTCGTCCACGCAGTAGTTTGCTTTATGCAATCACTTTGATCTATCACCAGATGTCAGTGGTATTTTTGCTGTTGTTTATGCCTCGCTACTCACATGACCACAGGAAATCTTGGTCAGACCAATGAAGCTAACTTTCCTTCTAGCAACAAGAGTCCAACTAAAACATAACAGTTGCTTATTTCACAGTGTACAGTTGATTACCATTGTCAACTCCTCCTTTTGACAAAAGTCGACATCAGCCCTGAAAGAGTTAATAGATTATCCATCCATCCATCCATTATCCAACCGCTATATCCTAACTACAGAGTCACAGGGGTCTGCTGGAGCCAATCCCAGCCAACACAGGGCGCATGGCAGGAAACAAATCCTGGGCAGGGCGTCAGCCCACCGCAGTTAATAGATTATGTACTCTGAATATTTCTTAGGTGCATAATCTAAAACAAGATTTATCATTTTTTTCTCTGCATCTTAAAGTAAACTCAGGGACTCTTTCAACCACCAGGACAAACTCCTACTCTGCGGCACACAGCTGAAGGTTTGTGATTATCCTCTTACTTGTGTAAGGTTTCTCCCATGCGACAACTGGAAAATAGGAAAGAAACCACCCTTGATCAAGATATTTGGTCTCTGGGCCAAATCTGTATACAGAGGCGAGCATGACTTTATCAAACTTGCATATTTTAATCTCCTGTATGAGTTTTGGCTCATTTTATTGCATCTCTGAAGATCCAATTTCCTTTGACAATGTCTAGTATACTTGCATATACCCCTCTCTTACCTGACTAACATTACACTCTTTACCCTGTGAGTTATCAGCCCACATAGCAGCACCATGCAGGTTTTTCTGACGAAACACAACTGAGTTACCTGGTGTGGTCTATGGCCGGCCAGTCATCCCGGCCAATACCCCCAGGCCGCCAGGTGGAGCCCTCCCTGCAACATGGAGGTGACCCGAATACCAGCAGGGAATTATGGACCATGGAGTTTTCATCCACAGCCCTGCTGGATACCACAGAGGCCACTAGATGGAGCTGCAGGGAGGAGCAAAGAGTATTTTCATTCAACCCGGAAGTGCGTCCTAGTCACATGGACAAAGGGAATGACGTGCTTCCGGGTTGAAGAAGAGGAGTTTTCATCTGACCCAGAAGTGCTAGGAAATCACATGGACAGGGGTTCAGAAGCACTTCTGGGTCACGGACTATAAAAGGACTGTGGGCGATCCCAGACATTGAGCTGAGCTGGGTGGAAGGGTGGCAACGCGTCTGGGAGAAGGAGGATTGATTATTGTAGTGATTATTGTTTATTTATATGAGTATTGTGGAGTGTAGGGTGCTTTGTGCACAGTATTATTATAAAATAAAAATTCTTTGGACTTTTATCTGGTGTCTGACGACGGATCTGAGAGTTCGGGGGGATGATAGCGCCCCCTACCTGTCACACCTGGATACATTGGTAATTTGGTATCCAGTGGAGAACAAAGCTCCCAGGCTTAGCTCCAGGAGTGAGTATTGGCAATTTAAATAGAACACTAAAGATGGATTGCATTTTGTATGGCACACATCCCCGGACATCATAGTTCTTTTGAGATCATTGAAGCACATACCAAGGTGACAATCTTGCAGGGATCAAAGTCAAATCAGGAAACCAAAATGAGGAGTCACTGAAGTTGGAAGTAGGCAGTACATATAAGGAGATGCCACAGGAGATGTCCAAATCAACCCCTGATCTTAGATGAATAAGAGTTCACATACTATATTGTACTGGATGACCCCACACTTGTTGAGTTCCCTTGTGTTCTTTGACTCTGCGGTCATCTCATTTGTCATGCCAGTCAGCAGAGATACTACAGGTCACCAAAAAGTGATATTGGAAAGATTGTGTACTTTCTTGGCTGTAGCAATTGTGTAGAATTGTGAGAATGCGTACCGATATACAGAGATGCACCTGAGTCTTTGAGGTGGAATGTATCACTGCTTAAATGAAAAGCTGTCTTGTATTTCCAAAATAAAATGATGAAATAAGTGAGACATATCTAGATTTGGATATATGTGGCCTTAAAAATTTTCATTTTGTGTAAAAGTCTAAAAAAACAAAAATAAGGCTGCATGAGAGATAATTGACATGCTATAGCTACTGCATATACTTTAGTGCTTTTGTACCTGTCTTGTACTATTGATTACTATGAAGCAATTAAACGCTGAGTCAGTGTATACAGTACATATCCCTCATGATGTTCGAAGTGCAACTCTCTTATAGACCTTTTTCAGATCTTGAAATCTAAATTTCATATACCATAGTTTAGATATATTTACCATTAGATATTTGGAGGACTGACAGACAGTTCTTCATGCAATTTTTTTGTGTACTGTACTTTTCCTAAAATCGCCATAATATGATTCCTGTCAAGTTATCATCTATTTACATGAAACCTGTCAAAAAGAAAACAATGAGAAGATATAAAATGTTTTGGGATACCTGTGGTAGCCCAGTTTACTTTCTAATGAAAAAGGCAAAAACACAAATAAAATTGCCAGAGTTTGCAGTAGCGATGCAACATGTACTATGCTAGTCAAACAAATGATGCCGGAATGCATAGTGTACATACGAACATAAGACATTTCACAAATGAGTGGAGATCGCTCACTCCATCAAGCTTGTTTGTTTAGCTAGTAGGTAAACTCCCCCAATAACTCATCCAGGTACTTCTTAAATTTTGTTGATTGCCGTAACTCTTTGCTTAAAAAAAGTTCTTCCTGGCTTCAGCCCTAAGTGCACTTCCCTTTAATTTCCACTGGAGTCTTCGAGAATGTGATTCACTGTTAACATGAAAGAATTCTGCTGGATCTACTTTATCAATGCGCTTGAGGATTTTGAAGACCAGAATTAGGTCTCCAAGCTGTCGCCTCAGCTCGAGACTAAACAGGTTTAATTATCTGAGTCTATCACAATGCAACATGTCCTTAAGTTCTCTATGCTTCTGCAGAGCTATAGGTGCTGCTATGTCTGTCTTCTGTTGTGGTGACCAGAACTACATATACTGCAGATGTGGTCTCACTAGTGTGTTATATAGTCTGAACATAACATCCTTCAGTGTATTAATTATATAATCTTACATTTTGTCTGCCTTTTTAATGCTTCTGCATGCTGCTTAGGTGATGAAAATGTTGTGTCAACATAAACCTGCATTAAACTGTGTTTGCCCAGTTCTGAAGCTTGTCCAGGTCTTCCTGAAGTGTTTTTATTGCCTCCTCAGTATCTGCCATAGCTCCAGTTTTAGTGTCATCTGCCAGTTTAACAAGTTTACTGACTACACCAGAACTAATATAAATCACTCCATTGATGACCTCACTTCATGTGAAGGATTCTTCTCTTAGCTTTACTCTTTGTCATCCACCAGTTAATCAAGAACTGTCGGGAATGGATGTAGGGTTTTGAAGAGAGATTACTTTTGTGACCTTCATTTCTGAGGGCAAAAGAGAAAAGATGTGTAATTGACTTTTTCACATTCACATTCAACCTTAAAATCTGTCCCATAAGAGAGACACTATACTTGCATGTATGCATCCCTGTAGAGCCAATAATGAACACTTAGGCCACACAAATCTAATCTTGTGAACACCTAGCCATGCTGATCGCTAATGTCCCATGCTGGTGTACAGATTGTATCTGCTGGTTTTGTCACTGAGTGAAGTTTATGTCAAAATACATTAGACATACAAAAGAAACTTAAATACCATGAAGGCTTGAGCTCCAAATTTGTCACTGTGATGAGCCACGTCACAGGATTAGTGGATTTCCTATAAACATTTAACTGTCTGTAGCCTAAAACACTGTAATAAATAGTTAAAGGTGCACTTACCATAAGAACTGAGTTGGGTGCAAGGTGAGCCATGCTTCACTATTATTGAATGCAAAGTAAAATTTACAAGCTTCAAAGGTGGTTATCCCATAGCATGTGTCCCACCTGGAGGCCTAGAAACACATTCACACTGCTGGATACTGAGACCACTATCCTGGTGGTATGGAGTAGGGAGTGTGAACAGATGCCAGAGCATATATAAACATGGGCCCAAAAAAAGTTCAGAAAGCTGAAGAGGCAGCGGACAGACAGACAAAGAGATCTCACATGTATGCCAGCATACACGCGTGCGAGCAATTATAAACAGACATAGTGAGTTCCTATTAGAACGGGCCACATAGAGAAGCTAGTGTTGTAACGTTCATAGAGACTAGAGAACTCCTGATGTGTCAAAGGGGACTAGGCAGTATAACCTCACGCTAGTATAAAACACCTGCATGGGCGATAGGGATTGTCTTTTTGCTGATCCAACTTGCTAATCATTTGAGTAACAGAGCAAACGGTGAATGGTATTTTGGAGTTGAATTCCGATTTATTTTTTTTAGCGGCGTGGAGGTGATCACTGGAGAGGAGAGGTCATGAGCTGTGTGCCTACTGGAATCTTTTCAATTATTTGATCTTTTCTTCTTTTGATTTTTCCCTTTCATTTCTTGTGAAAATAACTTTTGATTATTCTTTAAGAAGAAGAAAACTTTTTGCTTTTGTTTTAATGAAGAGTACAAGAATGTGCAATCTCTATATATAATCTTCATTTGGATCTTGATCTTTGTTATTCCGCGAATGAATTAGAAGAAGAAGCACTAGATGGCAGTAGAGAGACAGCTAAAACATAGGCATTGCATTAAGAATCTCCTCCAGGCTTATACTACTGAAGACTGTAGTACTCCAGTCACACCTCAAAACAGAGACATTCAAACTAAAAAAATTGTTGTGCTTTAAATTAACTAAAGAGATCTTCATTTAGATCTTGATCTTTGTTTGTCCGCGAATTCCA
>JANRMT010062799.1:11582011-11627044 GCA_026402145.1 Polypterus bichir lapradei | reverse complement strand
TATCTATCTATCTATCTATCTATCTATCTATCTATCTATCTATCTATCTATCTAGAATTTCGAAATGAAACCTGCCTAACTTTTGTAAGTAAGCTGTAAGGAATGAGCCTGCCAAATTTCAGCCTTCTACCTACACGGGAAGTTGGAGAATTAGTGATGAGTCAGTGAGTGAGTGAGTGAGTGAGTGAGTGAGTGAGTGAGTCAGTGAGGGCTTTGCCTTTTATTAGTATAGATTTGTAAGCAGTCCTTTATTTTGCCATGTTGGATTTTTTTGTGATATAATTGCTGCATTGACTGTGTTGTTGAATTTGCATGCCACTGATTTTTGATTAGTGTAAATAAAAGGGCTGCTTTTGATTGCAGCTGAACACGTGTCATATGTATTGCTGGTTTTTGGTCCTTTCATGAACTATTTAATGCCTAGGACAGCGTTTCTCAACCTTTACGTATTTCTAACCTGAGTTTTCATAACAGTTTTAATCACACCCCCTTAACGTTTTTTTTGAAAGGAGCCTACTAATACCAATTTGTTCTTTTTTAATCAATGATACTGTATATCATAGATGCATATTTTATTATACCTACCTATCTTTTATCAACTTTATCTAACTCTATATTTATTTTTCTAGTATCAGAATGTAGTTTAGGTTAATTTGTTTTGGTTTCAATAGAAGTATTTTTCATATTTTCGATTCTTGTTTTCTTTTTTTCATATCTTCGCGCCCCCCTTTTTTTTTACTTCGCGCCCCCCTAGGGGGGCCGACCCCACAGTTTGAGAACCACTGGCCTAGGAATTAATGTTGGTCTAGGATTCACAAAGTACAGAGCATCACAGTCAGGTACAGAGCATTTTGATACTCTCTCATAGATGATTAAAGGTTCAGCCCTTTCTGTAGAAATGGCCAAAGCAATTGAAGAGGTTTGGTTGTGTACTCAATTTTGTATGGCAGTGGCAGTAAAGGGTTTAGAAATGGGATGGGTAAGCTTATTAACTGTCCCTGTCCCCCAAAGGAGTGCATATTCTGATCGGTTGTGGTTGTTTACTTTTGGAGGGAGGTTTCATGTGCAGAGTATGGGTTGTGGGAGAGTGGTGTTTGTTGTTGTGGAGGTTGGTTCCATCAGGAAAAAAGGTATCTGGGGATGACTGGTCCTCTTATGAGCTTGATGATTGGTTGTAGAACATCCATATGGATTTGATTGGTTGCTGACAATGTATTCATTATGTGAAAGGTTGCAGAGAGGAATAATAACAATGATAATACATTTTATTTATATAGCTTTGTAGAGGAGGTTTAGGAGGGAGTTAGCCCCTTATTTAGATTGGCTGGGTACCTCATTTGCGAGAGTCCTATTAAGTTTTAAGTAAAACAAGATCATTGGTTTGTGTATAGGTTCTAAGTCTTTTCAAGATGTTGCAAGGTGATTTGGACAGATTGCTTATGTTGTGCAAAGAATATCCATTAGGGCTGCACTATCCAGACTGATGACAGGAAATGAATAAGGACACATATACCAAATGACAATTCCTGTCTGCAGGGCAGCAAACACAAGTTTTCTGTCTGTGCTAGTATTAAGCTTCACACGGCAGATTATTAGGAGCCTTCTTCTGGTCATTTACATGTACTGCAGAGTTCAAGGATGATAATTCGGTCGGACACCTTGACACATAAAGCAAAGATTAATCTGTTGTTGAGAAAGGCTGCTCTCGGCATAAGAGTAGCACCAGTTTATTTTCAGTGATGAATGTAGTGTCCATTTGAAACAGTAATGGTCCATGGAAGCTCTTACACAAAGGGCTTTTTGAGGAGTTGATGATGTTAGTACATTGCCATTTTTTGAGTATTTTCTTGTTTTGGACTCTGGCATGTGATGCATTCATAGGGACAGCCATTTCTTTGTGGCTGCTATCATCACTGAGCATCACGTAACACCAAAATTATGTGATAGGCTATGTCATTGCTTCATAACTATGTAGAGTGGTGATGTTGTTATCTAAATGTTATTTACTGGAAAATAAGTTAGTTTGGGAACATTTTATAACCAGTCTTTTGGATTATTGCTCTGGTTTTGTGTTTTTACTTTGACTCTTTGTTTTTGTTTTTGGTAATTTTTTAAAATCAGAATCTTTCCTGTTTTGCAAACCATAGTTCTGTATGCCTTTTTTTGGATCCATCTGTTTTTTAGTTTCACAGTCTCTATGATAGCAGTGATAATAACAATGTACTGCCCCGCAGGGAGGTAGTAATATTTTTATGTACAGGACATGGATAATTGTGTAATGGGAAAAACAAGCCAAAATTATAACCAAAAGTCAATCCTATCTTTCAGACAAACTTGAAATGTAATCATCACTTAGAAGTCAGAACCAAGAGCTTCTTCTTCTTTCAACTGTCCCCTTAGGGGTTGCCACAACAGATCATATTTTTCCAGACACTCATTACCTGCATGTCCTCTCTCACCACATCCATAAACCTTCTCTTAGGCCTTCCTCTTTTTCTCTTGCCTGGCAGCTCTATCCTTAGCATCCTTCTCCCAATATACCCAGCATCCCTCCTCTGCACATGTCCAAACCAACACAATCTCTCCTCTCTGACTTTGTCTCCCAACAGTCCAACCTGAGCTGACCCTCTAATGTACTCATTTCTAATCCTATCTATCCTCGTCATACCCAATGCAAATCTTAGCATCTTTAACTCTGCCACCTCCAGCTCTGTCTCCTGCTTTCTGGTCAGTGCGATCGTCTCCAACCCATATAACATAGCTGCTCTCACTACTGTCCAATACACCTTCCCTTTCACTCTTGCTGATACCTGTCTGTCACAAATTACTCCTGACACTCTTCTCCACCCATTCCACCCTGTTTGCAGTCTCTTTTTCACCTCTCTTCCACAATCTTCATTACTCTGTAATGTTGATCACAAGTATTTAAACTCATCCACCTTCGCCAACTCCACTCCCTGCATCCTCACCATTCCACTGACCTCCCTCTCATTTACACACATGTAGTCTGTCTTGTTCCTACTGACCTTCATTCCTTTCCTCTCTAGAGCATATCTCCACCTCTCCAGGGTCTCCTCAACCTGCTCCCTACTATCGCTACAGATCACAATGTCATCAGCAAACATCATAGTCCACGGGGACTCCTGTCTAATCTCGTCTGTCAACCTGTCCATCACCATTGCAAATAAGAAAGGGCTCAGAGCTGATCCCTGATGTAATCCCACCTCCAACTCACCACGGTCACACTTCCCTCGTACATATCCTGTACAACTCTTACGTACTTCTCTTAACATTCCCGACTTCCTCATACAATACCGTAGCTCCTCTCGAGGCACCCTGTCATATGCTTTCTCCAGGTCCACAAAGACGCAATGCAACTCCTTCTGGCCTTCTCTATACTTCCCCATCAATATCCTCAGAGCAAACATTGTATCTGTGGTGCTCTTTCTTGGCATGAAACCATACTGCTGCTCACTAATCATCACCTCACTTCTTAACCTAGCTTCCACTACTCTTTCCCATAACTTCATGCTGTGGCTCATCAATTTTATCCCCCTGTAGTTACTACAGTCCTGCACATCCCCTTTATTCTTAAATATCGGCACCAGTGCACTTATTCTCCTCTATTCAGGCATCCTCTAACTTTCCAAGATTCCATTAAGCAATCTGGTGTGAAGGACTGCCGGGTCCCATGCCTGGCAGGAATGCCCCTGCTGCTTATGTTTCGGGGAGCCACCATGGGCAGTCCAGTACCTCCCCCAGGACGCTTGGTGGCAGCATCCCTGGCTGATGGTGATTCCCCAACCACCCGCAGGGCTCCATGGGAGATGGAGTCCTCCACAGCCTGGTTGGGGGGCTCGGATGGCCACTGGTGGAGCTGCATGGACTCAGCAGCCTGGCTGGATGAATCTTCAGCCCCACCCGGAGGTGCAATTAGGACCAGGTGGTCAAGCACCTTTTACAAATGCCTTCCACCACTCAACAACAACCAGTGTTCATTTTATTTAGTCCAGTTATAATTCTGATATAACTATCAGCTCAATCAGCAGAAGCGTTCATTTTTGCAATGATGCACATTAGAAAAAATGTGATGCGAACAGGACTTGCAAACCAGTGAGCTTGCCAAAATTCATCAAGATTTGAAAGTCCATAAGAGCCTGCTGTCTACCAAAATGCTTAATAATTAATTTGGTGTGTTCTTTGTGTAAAGAGAAGCATAACAATTGTGTTAAATTTGCTGTTAAGTTTTCACCTGTTCCTTTGTGTTCTTGTCACAAAATGTATTTTAAAGTAGCAGCTAGGATCTATTATACTACTTCCCTTCTTAATTTTAAACACTTCATTCATGTCTTAATCTTCATTTGCTGACCTAAAAAGGTTCAGCTCCTTCAGTCCATCCTCATAGCTCATATCTATTATGTCCTGTAATCAGCCTTTCCTTTGCACTTTCTCTAGCTTTGCTATGTCTTTTTTTGTAATATGAGACCAAAACTGAACATAGTACTTCAGGTGATGCCTCACTGGTGCATGATATAACTTAAGCATAACCTCCCTTGACTTGTACTCCACACATCGTGATATATAACCTAATATTTGTATTCAAACCTAACATTTATACTTTTCTAAACAGGATAACATGGGTGGGTGTGGTTGAAGTGAAGGCCATGAGTAGAATGCTCTCGCATTAGCACAGTGACTTGTGCTCATGATTGTTCTATACACAGAACAGGGTGAGCATCCTCTGTCCGCATCCACATCTGCAGCTGTTTGTGTCCATTCAGTCCATTTTGGAGTATAAACGTTCCTTTAGTATTTGTTCCTGTGTTTGCACTTACTTACATAATGCATCTTAAATTCATTCCACCATTAATTTACCTTGATGCATGTTAACCTTACTAGCCTTATACAGTCAGGTCCAGTATTTGGACAGTGACGCAATTTTCATAATTTTGGCACGGTATGCCACCACAATGAATTTGAACAAAAGCAATCAAGATGTGATTCAAATGTAAACGTTCAGCTTTAATTCAAGGGGTTGAACAAAAACATTATATGAGCTGTTTAGAAAGGAAAGACATTTTTATACATGGTTCCAGCATTTTCAGGGGCTCAAAAGTATTTTGACAAACTAACATAATCATACGTATGATGATCGTTTTCAATATTTGGTTGAAAATCCTTTGTAATCATTGACTGACTGAAGTCTGGAACCCATGGTCATCTCCAAGTGCTGGGTTTCCATCCTAGTGCTGCTTTACTGCACCTGTCTTCAGGTGCTGCTTGTTCGTTGGACTTTCTGCTTTTTGTTTTGTCTTCAGTAAATGAAATGCATGTCCAGTTGGGTTGAGGTCAGTTGACTGACTTGGTCAGTCCACTTATTTACCTTGAAAGCACTTGGTTTGGTACTGTGAAGTGTCATCCTGTCAGTTTTGCAGCATTTGTCTGACTCTGAGCAGATAGTATAGCCCTGTACACTTCCGCCACCAGTGGCTGACTTCAAATTGGCGGTCATACGTGCCCATGCCATAATACTGCCTTCACCATGTTTCACAGCTGATGAGGTATTCATTGGATCATGAACTGTTTCTTCTCCATTCTCTTTCCAACATTCTGGAATATATTGATCTTTGTTTTCTTTGCCCAAAGAAAATTCTTACAGAACTGTATAGGCTTTTAGAAATATTTTCTGGCAAAGTCTAATCTGTCCTTCCTGTGCTTGAGGTTTAACAGTTTTTTGCACTTTGTGGTAAACCCTCTGTCTTTACTTTCATCAAGTCTTCTCTTGATTGAAGACTTTGGCAATGACAGGTCTACCTCCTGGAGAGCGCTCTTGGTTTGGCTAAATGTTGTGAAGGGGTTCTTCTTCACCAATGGCAGAGTTCTGCAATCACCCAGAACAGTTGTCTTCCATGGTTGACCAGGCCTTCAGGTGTTGCTGAGTTCACCAGTGCATTCCTTCTTTTAATGAATGTTCCAAATGGTTGATTTGACTACTCCTGGTGTTTCTGCTGTTTCTTGAATGGGTTTGTTTTGTATTCTCAGTCTAATGATTGCCTGTTTTTACTTGCACGGACATCTCTTTGGACATCATATTGAGAGTTCACAATGACACCTTCCAACTGCAAATTCCACACTTGAAATAAATTCCAGACCTTTTACCTGCTTATTAGTTAATGAAAAATTCCTGGACCTGCTCACACCTGGCTATGGAACAGCTTGCTACTGAAATGTCCATGTTCTTTAGAGCCCTTGGAAACTGGGAAGCTATGCAGAAAAATGGTTCTCATTCCTAAATGGCTTATACAGTGTTTTTGGTAATCCCCTTAAATTAAAGATAAAAGTCTACATTTCAACCACATGATGTTTGCTTTATTTCAAATCTATTGTGGTGGCGTACAGAGCCAAAAATATGAAAAAAGTGTCACTGTCCAAATACTTATGAACCTGACTGTAGTTATCTGGATTAGCCGCCATCACTCAATAAGTCAGGATAATATTTTTAGATATGTGATCCATTGGTATGTGTTTGTGCAATTCAGAAAAAGTCTCTCATCGAGGAGTCTGGGGGCAGAGCTTAGTCCTCACACTTACACGGCGGGATAGATTGGTTGCATGTATTATGACTGTTGTGATGTGAGATTTTGCATATAACTTGATAAATGTTTTGTATGTCTTTATTTATAATTTAGGCAAACCAATGTAACTTTCGTGAGAGGTATTCCTGTTTGCCACCCCCCCGCCCCCCTTTTACGACTGTCTCTTTGTAATTTTATGACAGGATTTAGGGGGATGTGTCTTAAACCAGTTTGATGAGTATTTCTCTGCTAAAGTCTTTGAACCCCCTGCAAGGAAGCCAGGATGTTTAACATATGGTTTTGGGGCAGGAGATAAGATGTTCTATTTCCCCCATTGGTCTGAGGTATGGCTGTTTGGAATTGGCTTGTCTTAGAGGCATCTAAGTACCATGATGTCCTATTGGTTCGAGGGGTTGGAGAGAACATCTATAAATGTACGTGCTTAACCTCACATTCTCTCTCTTACTAACATCTGAAAGAAGCATCTCTCTTACCAACATATGATGAAGAAGCATCTCTCTTGCTAACCTGTGATGATGAAGACAACACAATGAAGAGCACAGCTCAGCAGCCATATTGAACAGACATGTGGCTGAAAGCTGAGCACCAACGATGCCTTAACTAGAGACATTTTAAGTAACTACAAGTCAGTGTGCCACCTGAATTACACATCACCATTTTATCAGGTTGTATGGTTGCCAATATTCAAATGTACTTTGCATTTTGTTATTATTTATGAATATTATCAGTAATACATAATTTTATGTGTAACTTAACTCCTGCTTGTCTTTTTACTACATCTAATTGCCTGAGGTTATAGATATAGAAGGGAAGGTGGGGATTAGTTATATAAAATAATATCTTATAAACAGTGGTACGTCTGTGAGATTAGGCATTCTAAGGCTGCATATTAATAATACAATAGGGGAAAGTAGAGCAATACATATATTACTCTACCAAGATAAAACAATGACTTTTGCACCTAAATGAATTTCCTACACATATTCTTGTTAATACTGGGTTGTTCACTTGGAGTCTTAGGCAATACTTTCGACTTCATTTCCCTAACTCCCTAAACCATACCATACCATACCATAACATACCATAGCAAGATCCTTAAGGAGCCACACCAGTGGCCGCTCACTCTGGCCAATAGATTTCAGTGGAGGAGAAGCACCTCCTGAATGCTTGCTCTTTATCTACAGCCTCTCTTCCACATTCAGCACCAGCTCCTTTAATAGCTGGCTGCTAAGTCCCATAGTTCTGCTTTGTGGCTTTTATTTTATTCATCTTCTACCCTGTTTATAATTGACATTTTAGTTTCTAAAGGTATTGCTTTACATTTTTCTTACAAACTGGGCAAATTATATTTATGAATGTATTAAAATGACAACAATACTGCATGAAATACCTCAGCACTTACTGTATGTATAATAACTTTGCCCCCTACAGTATGCATGATATCAATGGCAGATGTCTGTTCTGTAAAGGGAAGCTGCACAATGATTTTCACAGGGCTGCAGTGGACAGGTACTTGAACATGCGCATGCACCATGTCAGATTTTCTATCAGCTTCTCTGCATCGGAGCTTCATTTTCAAAGAACCTGTTAACCAAAGTATTACTTTGATCAAATTACTTAATGTTTTTAAGATTTTACTGAAAGTTAGACAGATCCCTGCTGGTCTGTATTTGGCATTATTGCCAAATTTTGTTAAAAAAAAAAAATTCTCTCTCCACTTATTTAGTTGTATTTTTAGCATTGTTTTTCAGGATAAAACAATCTTTTTATATGTTCCCTGCAATCCGCCCTTTCAGTTTGCACAGTGGCAATCACAAAGATTACATGCTTTGTAAAGGGACAATCATTTTTTTTAACCACCTAGGGTGAAAATGCTTTGCCGTCTCAGTGAGGAAATAACACCCTAAGTGAACCCTCCTCCCGACTTGATGCACTGGCCTCTGAGGAGTAATCAACTGGCTGCATGATGCTTTAGCAGATTGTGAAATGCTAGTGGCTTCTGATTGCTACAATTTAAGAGGCTTCTCATTTCAACTGATATTGTCCTAATTTCAAAGAAAAGAAGGCAGGCATTTGATTGCAGACAGAGAAGGAGATGACTGCTGGCTTGAGTAGTTCACAAGTTACTGATTTTATTGTCAGACATACCGTTGACAGAGTTGAGGGATTTTTAATCATCACATTCATTTTTTGTTTCTTTCAGTTACATAACTGAGTGGGCCCTCATAACAAATTAAATACTTGATATTGGTAATTACCCACCTTAGTTTAATGCTTCGACTTCTGATCTTGATTAAGCCTATTGTATAGAAAATTATTCCTGGTAGAGCCCATAGTCTGAAAAGGGGCATCACACAATTTAGTAAACACCTACAACCTCCCTAAATGTTTGAATGTGCCCAGTAAGAAATGTGCAATCAGAACATAAGAAAGTTCTTGCTCATCAGTAGTAAAATGAGTGCAAGTGGCACAGATGAACAAAAGTACATCAGTATAAAACACAGGTGAGTGAACTGATCAGTGAATGCATTTGTAATTACTCCTTTGTGATAATGTTATAGCTTGGCTGGTGACCCTATCATACTTTCATTTTCTGCATGGATGGCTGTTAGAAGTAAACACTTTAGTGTTCATAAATTAGCTATGCTACAAATCGGAAAATGCATCAAAGTCACAAAACAACTTACCATCATCATCAACAGCTACAGCATTGTTAGGCTGGCAGATTAAATATAGAGCAGACTGTTTGAAACTTTAAAATCCAAAAAATAAGACATTTCCATGCCTAAGTGAATGTCCCTTCCGATGTTCTAATGTTGCCAAACTACTATTTCCCATCAAACCCCTTTGCATTATGTACCCACAAGCCCTGGATCTTCGCTCGTTACTATATTTTTCTGTGTACAGATTTTGCAGTGATCATTCCACTCAAAGAATGTTTGAGTACTTGTCACTATGAGGTAATGAATTTGCAAATCTCGTGCCCTCTAAACAATATGAAGCTAGCATGTAGCTAGTAGGGCGGCACGGTGGCGCAGTGGTAGTGCTGCTGTCTCGCAGTTAGGAGACCCGGTTTGCTTCCCGGGTCCTCCCTGCGTGGAGTTTGCATATTCTCCCCGTGTCTGCGTGGGTTTCTTCCGGGTGCTCCGGTTTCCTCCCACAGTCCAAAGACATGCAGGTTAGGTGGATTGGTGATTCTAAATTGGCCCTAGTGTGTGGGTGTGTTTGTGTGTGTCCTGCGGTGAGTTGGCACCCTGCCTGGGATTGGTTCCTGCCTTGTGCCCTGTGTTGGTTGGGATTGGCTCCAGCAGACCCCCATGACCCTGTGTTCGGATTCAGCGGGATGGATGGATGTAGCTAGTATTCATAGTTCTCTGTAAGATCCCATCTGTCTGATGAATTAACCTGTATTAATTTCACAAATTTAGGATAGATATTGGTACATTGTCATATTGGAGATACATTTGAAAGCTGTATTTGAATATGCAGTCAGATATGAACAAAATTGAATCACTTTTAACTGCAGTCTGAATGAACCAGTAGTGGCTTGGAGGAACATAATAGACTCAGGTGCAGCTGGTATGGACTTAGCACCATTTTTACCATTTTGAACCAGGATTTGAGCAGGAAAAAAAAGGACTTCAGGATTGGTGGCAGATGTCCCTATGCCACCCCAGTAGATGGCATCTATGCTGCTGGACACTGCCGTTTTAAATAGGTAGAGGGAGATGCCATGATATGCCACAGGGATCGAAACTGTAAACATGGTTGTGGCCACAGTAGGACAGTGACAAAATTTAACCAGCCATTAAAAAAAAAATAAAAACAGAAAATGACTTTGGCAGAATAACAACTGAATAATCAAAAAGAAATGATCATACAGTATAAATATTCCAAAACATAAATGTCTTGACTAAGGGAGGTCAAAAATGCAAATTCATTATAAGAAACAATACAGTTTTTAACATAAAATACAGTAATCTTCTCCTTAAGATGAGTCTTATTTTTTGGAAGGAATTTTCTTTTGTTATTTGACATAGTATATTTTTAAATTTCCCAATATTGATGACTTTGGTTTGTGACTGATGTTCAGTCAATGTGCATTTAAAATTTACTGGCACACATAGCTAGGCGTCTGATTTTTTTTTCTGTCTTCCATGTTCTGGATTGTGTTGCTCATTTCTCTGGCTCTGTTCAGGCATTTCTAACAATTTGTCTGTACCTGACCACGTCTTTCCTGTGTTCTGTCAATCTAACGAGTGTAGGTACTGTATGTCTAAAGTCACTTCCAAGAAGACAATATAGCATTAAAATCCTAATACTGTTTTCCTTTAACTATGTGTTTGCTAATCATCTTGGTTTTGTCTTCTGGTTTACTTAACCTCCATTAAAATACCTGAGCCTACTTTTTTGCTATTCTTTTAATTTTACTCTTCTAATAGTTCTGTTGGGTTTTCTGAGCCTTATCTATGTTATTACTAACGCAAAGCAATTTAAAGAGACAGTAGCTGCATTTGTCCAAAGTTTCCAAAATTCTGCAGTCACACCATACTTCATAGAACAATTCAGACAATAGTGTGAGACTTCTTAGAACATTAGCGCAATCTAGATGAGAGCAGGCCATTCAGCCTAACAAAGCTTGCCAGTCCTATACAGTTAATTCTTCCAAGATAACATCAAGTTGACTTTTGAAAGCCCTACTCTCTACCACATTACTTGGTCATTTATTCCTTGTATCTGTGTAAAGAATAACCTCCTAATGTTTATTGCAAAATTTACCCTTTGACAAGTTTCCAACTGTTTCCCCATGTTATCATGCTTTGTGTATGGAAACAGGAAAATGGCATATCAATTATCATGTTAAATGTATTATTAATTATATATTTATAAATACCTGCGGTGGGCTGGCACCCTGCCCGGGGTTTGTTTCCTGCCTTGTGTCCTGTGTTGGCTGGGATTGGCTCCAGGAGACCCCCGTGACCCTGTAGTTAGGATATAGCAGGTTGAAAAATGGATGGATGGATAGGTTTATATATACAGTAACCTGTTATAGGCAAATTACTAAACCATTAAATTATTTATATACACACAAACATTTACTGTATCAAAATAATGTACAAATTATTAAATATTTGTGATGCAATCAGAAGGGACCATGCAATGGATTTCTCATATATGACGAGCAACAAAGGAATCAAAAGAATCATAAGAAACGACTAACTTAAACGGGTAGTTCGAAAGAATTGAATCAGTGAAGTCAATCGAAAAGCATATCAGTAATGAACAGCAAGAGGCTGCATTTCCCATCAGCCTTTGTAATGTTGGGTGCTGTCCCTTAATCACCCCATCTCTTGGAGAACCAGCCACAAAATACATAGAACATCAGAGAATAGAAAAACACACATAGAAACTACATAATAGCTAAGTAGAATACAATTAATGGAAAATACATAATTAAATAATATATGAACAGAACAATAATATAAACAAAGGACAAAAAGAAGCACTTTAAACATGGGCTAGTGGAGGATCCCTGACTTGACCATAACAACTGGGACTTGTAGTGGACTTGTTACTGTCTACATCTTCACAGTATACATTATCATCATAATTTATGTCCATCCATTAATATTATTCACCACCTTCCTAACCCACTTATCCAGGTTAGGGTCATAGGGCAGCTACACCTTATCCCAGCAAGCATAGGATGCAAGACAGAAACAGTCCCTGGACAAAGCACCAGTCCATCCCAGGGTGAACACACAGACACACACAAACCACTTTAGGGGCACAAATTCGCCTAAGTGTATATCGGGACTAAGTTTATGTCATTTGTATGTTTTTAGCATAGGCAAAGTTGTAGTGCCTGGCTGTCATTGCTACTTCACAGCACCAGGTTCTATATGGAATCTGCATGTTCTCCCCATGGATTTACAGATTGGTATCAGTGAATGCAAGTGAATATACACATTCAAAAACGGTGTCCTCTGCTCTTTTAATGCCATATCCTCAGCAAGAGTGACTCATCATACCTTAAAAAACATGATAATTGGTTTGTGGTGCTTGAATCTGCTGTACCACACAATCTGCACTTTTTCATTTTTTGAGTATTTTTTTTTTATTGTTTTATCAGAAAATGTAATATGCTAATGGCTTGTATGTTTCAGAAATGTAAGCGTTTTATTAATTTTACAATGTTCCATAATTTGTTCAATTCAGATTTATTTTCATGTACAAAGTACAGGGAAACTGTTATGTGTTCTTTCCATGCTGCCACTATGGAAAATAAAAATCTATGTATTAGCATAAAAATAATTAACAGCTTCTGAAGCATTAGATTTAGCATAAATTAGACATGTTAAGCAAATAAGATCTGTCAAGCAAATAGTTAAATAAAAAACATTAGTCATATTGCATTTCTAATTAGGCTTGAAGCAAAATTGCCAATATTGGGAAAGGAAGGACAGAATAAGAAGAGAATGACACACAGAAACTATCGAGGACAGAAGAAAGGGTAATAAGAACACCTGTTGTTTGAAGGCTAGGAAGCAAGGAACATACCAATGACATAATACAGAAAAATGGTCATGGTAGGCACGTGAGAAGCCAGCTGGAATAGTGATTCAGCAGAAACAGCAAAGGCATTGCTACAAATGAGGTCAAGATGATGTAACATATGAAAAATAAAGCTAGTATATTCATGTATTAACATAAATAAATATAGAAAAAAATATTAGCATTAACCTTAGTGTAGAAATTAATGCAAGTCAGGCATGCCAAGCAAATGATTAAATAAAAGTACATGCCATATTTCTTTCTCATTAAAGCTTAGCTTTGGCCATTAACATAAAATAGCTTGAAAGCCAAGGAAGGGGAAATGATAAGAGAATGCCCAAAAATGGAAGAAGGGAGCATCTTCCCAGCTGAAGCCAATCATAATACTGTAAGCAAAACAGAAAATAAAGATGGCCAATAGACAGTAAAACTACCGGTGGCCAGCAGCAGAAGGAAGTCAGGAGATAATAATGGTTCCCATGAGGACTTAAAGTATCGGCTGGACAGGTGCAGAGGGGAGTCAGAGAGAACAGCGAATGAGCTAATTTGAGCAAGGTCGGAATGATAAGAAATTATTATATAAACTTTGATTTCTGGCTTGAGTCCGTGTTATTGTTTTATTGAAATAAAGCTATAAACTCTGTTTGCCTATCCTCTGAATCCTAATAGCCTTCATTTCAGGTAAAAACCTTTTGGTGACAATTTTTCGCCATGACACCACTAACCATGCATCTCACTCCAAGGGTGTTATCATGATGGCTGCTGCAAGCAGAGAAGCTGGCAAGAAAATTATTCTTACCTCAAGAAAATAGTACCAAGAATCTGTGATACAATTTGTTATCTTCAGTTTACTTTTGTTGTCACAAGCCATGAAATCCTTGGCTACTTCATAGTAGATGTATTTGGTTTCGTAAGGGTTAGTTGAAGAAAAAAGACCATGAAAATCACAGTAAGGTATTGGACAAAAGATCAAACTGGGAGTCAAAAACATCACTTATAAACAAAGCATTTGTTGTTACATTGTGGGGTTCTCCACCTCTGTTACACGTTAAAATTCAAGCCCTGAATTGTATTTTGAAATTTATGAATGATTACTTAAGTGATAGTTGAGGACCTACTTGATGGATTTATCAGTATTTTAAAGCTTTCGTTGCTGTTTGTATTTATATATTTTATATTGTATTACTGAAAAAGACACAATATTGTTAACTTTAATAATGGAGGTACTTTAATAAAAAGCCATTGAATGAGATTTCTGTTTTTGCTGTGGTATCGTCAGGTTATTGAGTACTGTAAAATTTCACTGCGATTGGTATCAAATACTACAATTCTGACATTATGACATCACTAGTCATACATACAGTGTAGGAAGTGAGGAGAGGTTTAACTCAGTTAATCAATTATCGTTTTTGCCTCCAGCATTGCTGGTAATTAATTAAGTAATTCAGTAAGGTTCCTACTTTATCTTCCTTACCTTTCTTTGTTGTAGGAAGCTGGTCAGACTAGTACAATTTGTTGTTAAACACAAGGATTATAGAAATGTGACAGCTGCATATATACGAGGGATATCCAGAAAAAAAGGTTACAAGTGCCCTGGAGGGTGCAGGGAATTTTTTTTTTCGAAGGTTGGCATACCTGCGTGTAGGGTGGTCCTAACGGTCAAAATAAGCCCGGGACCGCATCAGTCAGTTGTGAAATGTCATCACAGCAAGCGAGTTCGTCAACCTCTGCTGAGGCCGTTTGCTCCACCTACCGCCGATGCGAGATTCATTCTGTCATCAAGTTCCTCACTTTGCGTCGCGAATCCGCGGCCGAGATCCATCGTCAGCTTGTGGAAGAATTGTGAAAGAATTCTTGGGTGGGAAACATTTTTCCACCGATGAGGAGGTGAAGGAGACAGTGGAGAAGTGGCTTTCGGAGGTGGAGCGGAGCGTATTCGACGAGGGTATAAAAAAGCTGGTGCCCAGGCTGAAGAAGTGCATCGAAGTTGACGGCGATTATGTTGAGAAATAAACACATATTTTGGAACATACCCTGTAAATTTGGTTGAAATATATTCATTTTTCGATTTTTAACAGCTGTTGTAACCTTTTTTTCTGGATATCCCTCGTATGTTGGCATATAAAATAGGTCACAGACAGATGAGACAGACAAACATATAACACAGAGAGGCTGACTGTTTACTGGCTATTTAGAGTTCTACTTTATCTTGGCACAGATAAATAATTTAACAATACCAAGTCTTTAAAGATGATGTCTGATGTTGTGTGGAGTTGTTGCTTTGTTGCTGCTCCAAGTTCAATTAGAGAATTCTTCTTGTGGTGGAGTACACTCATTCTCTCTCCTCCATAATCCTTTCTTGGTGGTGTTCATTGCTTTCCTCGGTTAGGCTCTTTGATGTGTCATCTGCAACTTCAAAGGGAAAAACATTACTGTTTCTGGCACAAGAGTTTGGATGCTTAAGTCCCCTTCTTGAAATGATACCTGCATCTCTGTCTTCAGAGCCCACTGGCGCAGGGTTTGAGTATATAGGCAGGTCCACAAAGAGAAGAGACTGTCATGGTTTTTAGCTCCCCAAAGAGGGAAACGACTTTTCAGGTTACAGAGATAGGTTTTAGAAGGTCATTTTACATAGTGAGGGCACAGTTTTCCCCTGGAGCAGAAAGCATGAAGAGAGTCTTCAGGGAGTTCAGTGAGAACACCCCTCTCTTCTTCACAGAGTTCCTTCCGATGGGATGAGTATAATTAGTGTATGAATGAACATCTCATGATTGGAATTAAAGTCACTTCTAGTTTCAAATTCAGGACTTGCTCATAGGTGAGTTTTTATGTCCATCACAGTTGTCATTCCAGGAATTATACTGTAGATCTTTTTCTTGTTTGAGTCTGTTTTGTGCCTCCTAACTCAAGATTTTTGCAGAGAGGCCGCTGCAAAGATTTCAGTTCAACTCTAATTTACATCTTTGTTATCAAATGAAATATAGGCTGGTCCCGGTATGAAGACTTCAGTCACTTAATTTGGATGTGCAAGCTTGGGAAAGGTGAAGCGAGATTTCTGCAACTCTGTTAAATTGGCTTCTTCAGTAAAACTGGTGAGCCACTAAAACCTAGCAGAATGGACAATGGCCACTTTGTCTTACAACAAGCAGCTGAAGTAGGATTCCTGTACTCAGATGCTCCACTCATTCCCAAAGATAGGGAGAGAAATTCTGTATTGCAAGAAGAATTCTAAGAATCAGAGCTGCCTCTTCAGATCAAGAGGAACCAGTTCATGTGAGATGGGTACCTATCAAGAGAATGTAAGAATACCTGTGGGCCAAACCAGGAAAGATTAGGGCTGAGAACATCTGAGAATTTTCCCCACATGTGCAGAAAAAGTTGTTTAATATAGTATGACCCTGCTTCCATCACCAGGAAAAGTGAAGAAAAGAGAAGCACAGGAAGACCAAAATGAAGGCATTTCAGATAGAGATTAAAGTGGATTCAATATTAGAATTTCCAGGTGTATCCAGCAGAGAATGCTAGCTCCCTTGGAATGAGTTCTTTTGTAATTGTGGCGTGTTACATATCCCAAAACTATACTGTATAGATATAATATAAAAAGGCAATACCCCTCCCTTAGTGATATAGCGGTAAAAAATCACTCAAGAGAAATAGAATAGCTTAGTTTAATGACGGCTTACGCTGCATAACAGATGAAGGAAGCCAATGGAAAAAACCCAGTTCGGGAGTGGGGGCCTGATGTGTAGAGTCTGCCATTTTTGCTGTTGCAGTAGAAGGATTTTCAGGATCCTTTGACATTATCTCCTGTCTTTCTGTCGGCTTCAAAAGTGTGCTAGGCAATGTTCCAAGCCTTTACACTCTTTCTTCACGTGCAGGCCCCCACTTAGGTGAATCATGCCATTACAAACAAACCAAAAGAGGACACAGTTTCATGCTGACTTTGACAGACAAAAATAGTATACAACAGTTTTCAGTCTGACTGCCCATTCCCCAGTTGTCTCTATCTGTCTTGTCTTATAATTCTTGCCTAGCAGTTCTTAAATGGTGAACCCCTGTGCTAAATCTGGCTCTGTGTCAACTGTGCATGTGAGTAGAAAAGGCAGATTTATAAGATATATTTGCACAGACCCCTAATCAAGCCGCCACCTTATCGTGGTGGAGGGGTTTGCGTGTCCCAATGATCCTAGGAGCTCTGTTGTCCGGGGCTTTATGCCCCTGGTAGGGTCACCCAAAGCAAACTGGTCCTAGGTGAGGGATGAGACAAAGAGTGGTTCAAGAAAAACCCCTATGAAGAATAAAAAATTTGGAACCCATTTTCCCTCTCCCGGACGCGGGTCACCGGGGCCCCCCTCTGGAGTCAGGCCTGGAGTTGGGGCTCGATGGCGAGTGCCTGGTGGCCGGGCCTGCACCCATGGGGCTCGGCCGGACACAGCCCGAAGAGACAACGTAGGTCCCCCTTCCCATGGGCTCACCACTTATGGGAAGGGCCAAGGAGGTCAGGTGCAGTGTGAGTTGGGTGGTGGCCGAAGGTGGGGACCTTGGCGGCCCGATCCTCAGCTACAGAAGCTTGAGAGGGGCTGGACTCTCTACCTCTCTGGAGTTGCCCCCGGTGAGAGGCGCCGAGCAGGTGTGGGCATACTTATTCCCCCCCCGACTTGGAGCCTGTTCTTTGGGGTTTACCCCAGTGGACGAGAGGGTAGCCTCCCTCCACCTTCGGGTGGGGGGACGGGTCCTAACTGTTGTTTGAGCATATGCCCCGAACAACAGTTTGGAGTACCCACCGTTTTTAGAGTCCCTGGAGGGGGTGCTAGAGGGCATGCTTTCTGGGGACTCCCTCGTAATGCTGGGAGACTTCAATGCTCACGTGGGCAATGACAATGAGACCTGGAAGGGCATAATTGGGAGGACTGGCCCCCCGATCTGAACCCGAGCTGTGTTTTGTTATTGGACTTCTGTGCTCGTCATGGATTGTCCAAAACGAACACCATCTTCAAGCACAGGGGTGTTCATATGTGCACTTGGCACCAGAAAACCCTAGGCCTCAGTTCGATGATTGACTTCATGGTCATGTCGTCGGACTTGCGGCCACATGTCTTGGACACTTGGGTGAAGAGAGGGGCGGAGGTGAAAACTGATCACCACCTGGTAGTGAGTAGGCTTCGATGGTGCGGGAGGATGCCGGTCAGGCCTGGTAGGCCCAGACATGTTGTGAGGGTCTGCTGGGAATGTCTGGCAGAGTCCCCTGTCAGAAGTAGCTTCAACTTCCACCTCCGGCAGAACTTCGACCATGTCCCGAGGGAGATGGGGGACATTGAGTCCGAATGGGCCATGTCCCATGCCTCTGTTCAGGCGGCTGACCGGAACTGTGGCCGTAAGGTGGTCGGTGCCTATTGTGGCGGCAATCCCCGAATCCATTGGCGTACACCGGTAGTGAGGGATGCTGTCAAGCTGAAGAAGGAGTCCTACGGGACCCTTTTGTCCTGTGGAACTCTGGAGGCAGCTAATAGATACCGGTAGGCCAAGTGGAATGCAGCTTTGGTGGTTGCTGAGGCAAAAACTCGGGCGTGGGAGGAGTTTGGGGAGGCCATGGAGAACGACTTTCAGACGGCTTTGAGGAGATTCTGGTCTACCATCCGGCATCTCAGGAGGGGGAAGCAGTGCAGTGTCAACACTGTATATGGTGGGGATGGTGCGCTGCTGACCTCGACTCGGGACATTGTGGGTCGGTGGGGGGAGTACTTTGAAGACCTCCTCAATCCCACTAACATGCCTTCCAATAATGAAGCAGAGCCTGGGGACTCGGAGGTGGGCTCCCCCTTCTCTGAGACTGAGGTCACCGAGGTGGTTAAAAAACTCCTTGGTGGCAGGGCCCCAGGGGTGGATGAGGTACGCCCGGAGTTCCTTAAGGCTGTGGATGTTGTAGGACTGTCTTGGTTGACACGTCTCAGCAAAATCGCATGGCCATCAGGGACAGTGCCTCTGGATTGGCAGACCGGGGTGATGGTGGTCCTCTTTAAGAACGGGGACCGGAGGGTGTGTTCTAACTACAGAGGGATCACACTCCTCAGCCTCCCTAGAACAGTCTATTCAGGGGTCCTGGAGAGGAGGGTCCATCGGATAGTCGAACCTCTGATTCAGGAGGAACAGTGTGGTTTTCGTCTTGGTCGCGGAACAGTGGACCAGCTCTACACCCTTAATAGGGTCCTGGAGTCTTCATGTGTTTTGTGGACTTGGAAAAGGAATTCGACCGAGTCCCTCGGGGAATCCTGTGGGGGGTGCTCTGGGAATATGGGGTATCAGTCCCTGTACAACCAGTGTCAGAGCTTGGTCTGCATTGCCGGCCGTAAGTTGAACCCGTTTTCAGTGAGAGTTGGACTCCGCCAGGGCTGGCCTTTGTCACCGATTCTGTTCATAACTTTTATGGACAGAATTTCTAGGCGCAGCCAGGGTGTTGAGGGGGTCTGGTTTGGTGGACTCAGGATTGGGTCACTGCTTTTTGCAGATGATGTTGTCCTGTTTGCTTTATCAGGCCGTGATCTTCAGCTCTCTGTGGATCGGTTCGCAGCTGAGTGAGCGGCTGGGATAGGAATCAACACCTTCAAAACCGAGACCATGGTCCTGAGCCAGAAAAGGGTGGAGTGCCCTCTCAGGGTTGGGAGTATCTCAGGGTCTTGTTCACAAGTGAGGGAAGAGTGGAGCGTGAGATCGACAGGTGGATCGGTGCGGCGTCCGCAGTAATGCGGGCTCTGCATCGGTCTGTTGTGGTGAAAAAGGAGCTGAGCCATAAGGCAAAGTTCTCAGTTTACCAGTTGGTCTATGTTCTCACCCTCACCTATGGTCATGAGCTCTGGGTAGTGACTGAAAGAACGAGATTGCGAATACAAGCGGCTGAAATGAGTTTCCTCCACAGGGTGTCTGGGCTTTCCCTTAAAGATAGTGTGAGAAGCTCAGTCATTCGGGAGGGGCTCAGAGTAGAGCCGCTGCTCCTCCGCATCAAGAGGAGTCAGATGAGGTGGCTCAGGCATCTGATCAGGATGCTTCCTGGACGCCTCCCTGGTGAGGTGTTCTGGGCACGTCTAACCGAGAGGAGGGCCCGGGGAAGACCCAGGACATGCTGGAGGGTCTATGTCTCTCGGCTGGCCTGGGAATACCTCGGGATTCCCCCGGAAGAGCTAGAAGAAGTGGCCGGGAAGAGGGCTCTGCTCAAGCTGCTGCCCCCACGACCCGATCTTGGATAAGCGGAAGAGGATGGATGGATGGATATTTGCACAGAGTACAGTGACATATTAAACTTATGCTTATTACACTGGGTTTAGTTAAAAAATATTTATTTATTTATTTATTACTTGCACCCTATACCCCTTAATAATCCACCACCACATTCACTTTCAAATGAGAATTGTATAGCACTGCATTTAGACTGCTGAATAAATTCTTTTCAGCTAGGCCCGAAGTAAGTAAGTGCAAAACAAAAATGCTTGGTTTTAAAACCTTTAACCCTATCAGAATAAGATGGCCAATACATTTATAACCACATTGTTAGAACAAAGGACTGGTAAAAATAGTTTTTATGCACTGCTAGTGGAATAGGGCACACCATCAAAATATATTGACATATAGATTTTCTCCTCCCCTGGATCGTAATGGGCTTTTGAGCTTGATGCTGTCTGCTTTCATAGTTGTGAGTGATGCACCAGCTCAATGTTGATATCAGATGTTGAAAGATATTGTCACTGTTGTCATGACAACTGCTGTTTCCCGTACAGAGCTTAAAGTGCATTTAATACAAATGCATTTGTATGGCTGGTTTGTGTATCAAGATGTTTGATGCTTCCCAAGACACATTCAGATTAGTAAATACAATACCTGGTGGCAAATTACATACATCATGTAAAACTTCGTGGAACCGAGTACCTCACGATGGTTTGCATGACTGGGTAAACATGGGGAGAAAAAACATACTGTACTTGGGAAAGCTGTACATATCAACTCAGACAACTATTAAATAGTTTAAGAAAAGCAGTTCTACTGGAAATGTAAGTAAACCAAAAACAGATACATGAAGTAAACTTCTGTGCTTAATCATGAACAGGCTTTAACATGTGACTTCCCTTTCGATTGAATCTTGTATATACTGTACATAATGAATAATCATAAATCATTATTTTAAACCAGCTTTCTGCTTTTCCGATTCTATTTTATATTTTTACAACATTATTCTTATGTAAGTGCTAAGTTGACACATTTTAATAAAAAGGTAGACATTTCTATATGCGTTTCTTTGTTGAAAGAGTGGATTATCTCAAAGTGAGAATGTGCACGTGTTGTTGTTTAGGTCCCAATTTGTCGGAATAAAGAGGAAAGCTACCTAGTTATCTTTAGCGGTGCATTTGAGGTGTGCCCAGATTGCAGATCCAGATAAGCATGCTGAGGAGAAATATTCCTGCAAAAAAAATGGTTTGTACAAATCTACAAATCAAAAAGAAGGTTCTAAAAAGACGCAAAAAAAGTAAATTATTCACACCACAAGCAAAAGTATGGAAATTACCAGACAGGTGGCCTGGTCAAAATATTAGACATTAAAGCACCAGAACTCCATTAAATAGTTCTTGCAAAGGCATAGATAGCACAGAGCTAGAGCAGAGTTCCAGTCTATATTGCTTGCTCCTTCCTTCACATCAGGACAAGACTTTCAACAGGCATGTAACTTCAATTTAAGGGCAGAACATTTTTTAGCCTATCATAGGCAGTTGTCTGAGGCACAGGCAAGCTATTTTTCCCCAAAAAATCCTTTCATTTCCAGACATATTAGATGGGGGTTAGGGACTAAAGCTGAGGTAATAATCAGTAAATCCCTTTAGAATTATACTAAATTAGTCTGTTTTTTTATTAAGTGAAGAAATATTAAATCCCTACTTAAGAGCATGCTGAGAAAAGGAAAACCAAATTTAGCAAAGCTGCTTTTGTGACCTAAAATTGCCTTTGAGTATGAATCAGAATTTGAGAGGTTGTGTAGTGGGCAAGAAGGTGAGGAAAAATAAGCAGTTTTAAAGTGAATGACTGCAAAAGCAATCTGCTAAATTAAAATCATGGTGGAATTGTGAAAGGCTTAGGTGGGGGAAAATTTGATTTGTGAGATTAAGAGAATGGTCATGGGCCAATTTTAAAACAATATTGACATTCAGTGTGTTTACATGCGCTTCTATAACTCAGTTTTTCACAGAAATTTTGATTTCTAAAATGCCATGTAAACCCTTTTTCCGGTTAGAGGAACAACAACAACAACAACATTTATTTAAATAGCACATTTTCATACGAAAAGTAGCTTAAAGTGCTTTACATAATGAAGAACAGAAAAATAAAAGACACAGTAAGAAAATAAAATAAGTCAACATTAATTAACATAGAATAAGAGTAAGGTCCAATGGCCAGGGTGGACAGAAAAAAAAAAAAAAAAAAACTCCAGACGGCTGGAGAAAAAAATAAAATCTGTAGGGATTCCAGACCATGAGACCACCCAGTCCCCTCTGGGCAATCTACCTAACATAAATGAAACAGTCCTCTTTGGATTTAGGGTTCTCACGGAAGGACTTGATGATGATGGTCACGTAGACTTCTGGCTTTTGATCCATCCATAATTGTTCGAACATCTTGATGCTTTGAGTAGGTGGTGGTGGTGCAGGCCACCACCACAGAGAAACCGGAAAAAGAAACAGAAGAGAGAGTAGGGGTCAGTACGGATTTTAGAGCCACCATGAATAGTTATGATGAATTGAACATATAGAGGATCAGTATTAAGTTAAAGTGAAGTTATAAAAAGGCCATGTTAAAGTAATATGTTTTCAGCAGTGTTTTAAAGTGCTCCACTGTATTAGTCTGGTGAATTCCTATTGGCAGGCTATTCCAGATTTTAGGTGCATAGCAGCAGAAGGCCGCCTCACCACTTCTTTTAAGTTTTGCTCTTGGAATTCTAAGGAGACACTCATTTGAGGGAAATACAGGGAAGACCCCCGTATCTAATAACAAATTTACTATGTCAAGAACATTATCAATTAGCACGCCCGATACTTCTTTGAAATAATTTGTTGGTATCGGGTCAAGGACGCAGGTGGAGGATTTTAATTGAGATATTATTTTTTTTAAATCAGGTAAATCTATCCTAGTGAAAGAGTTTAATTTGTTTATAACAGAATGCTGGGGTTTAGGAGGATCCTTAGTGTTTGAGGGATATACTATGTTATTTCTAATATCATTAATTTTTTGATTGAAAAATACAGCGATAGCCTCACAGGTTTTACTGGAAGTACTTAGGAGGCATTCCTTTGAGTTACCTGGGTTTAGCAGATGATCTATCGTAGAGAATAAGGTTCTTCCAAGGTTATCGACCTTGGAAGAACCTGTTTAGCAGAGGCAGACTTCTCTAATGAATAATCTAATTATATGGTCATGTTTACCCCTAACTGGGTTACTGTTAAGGATTCTGTAGTCTGTACGTATCCTTTGCACGCTAGTATTTGCTCACACACGCTTTCAGGAGTCAAGGGCAGAAGTATCAAAAAATAACTTTCCAGAAGCAATGTTTGGGCAATCTCATTATTCCTTCTCCTGGGTAAAATAATTTGTGTCACTATTTCAGAAATTGCTAAATTTTTGTTGATGAACTGAATGCACAGTACTAAACTCAGCAACACAATCTCAAGAGCAGTAGGATGACACGTTAAAAGTAACACACGTTACATAGTCTGATTACAAATTAAAGTAAGGAGTAACCTAATTTAATACTTATTTTATTGAAGTAAAAACACCTGCGTTATTATTGTTGTTCCAGCAGGACTGAGTGTAAGACAAGGAGCACATGTATCGGTGCGCTGGTCCTTTTCAGGGCTCAATTACGTGGCCAAACAGTAAAGAGTGTACAATAAAGAGTATAGAAACCGATAAATAAAGCATTAATTTTAACTAAACATATTTATAGAGCACAAAAAATTTACCATGGGTTATTTTCATATATATTTTCATGCTTATTTTCAGATACAACGTAGCCAGTGATGATGTTTAACTCTTTTTTGCAGAGTTTAATGACAGTTGGAACATTTTGACAAAGGAGAACTTCAGTAAATTACTTGCCCATTTAAGCACAAATGTTTAAGAAACCTTATTTTTTTACTTAACTAAACTATTCAACTTATGTATGTGCATGTAAACACACTTATTGATGCTTAAGAAATTTGAAGAGGCAGGAAAGAGCGACAAGTCACAACTTTTATGACAAATGTTCTCTATTTGATTGTTCTATGTTCTGTGTCAATTAAAAAATTTAACAAAATCGTCATCCTTGCATTAGAATATAAAGCAGTTAATATTTTGATGGTACTTCATATGGTAAAGCTTCATTATGTTTTAAATTATTTTTATCGAAAGAACAGCCTCAGGAAGAAGTTCAAGCATATTTAGATACTCAGTACGTCAGTGCAATGGAAAGCGGGTGGCATTTAATAGAATTGCCAATGCACCGTCAAAGTCATTCTGTTGAATTATTACCGATTCATTTACCAGGTCAGAATATGATTCAATTTAAAGAGGGCGAAGAAGCAGAAGCTTTAGAGGCAGCAACAAATATAAATATAAAATTATTGGCTTACTTTGAACTTAATAAAACAGATGTAAATACAAAAGCATATACGGATATGCAAATTCCTCAACATTACACATGGCAGAAACAAAAAAGAGTGTGGCATCCAGGAAAAATTTATTGCAAAAGTGTTGTTCGATTAAATATTGTATCACCAAAAGATATCAAATGGTTTCATTTAAAACTGTTGTTACGTGAATCGAAAGGAGCAATGTCATATAAAGATGTTCTAACTATAGATGGAACTAAGTATGGTACTTTCAAGAAGCAGCACGAGCAGCTGGGTTATGTAAATCGGACGACTATGTGTTTGAAATGATGTCTGATGCCGCTTCTATAATGATGCCTGACAAATTATGACACTTCTTCGTGTACTTAATTATGACGGGTGAAGCTGATGCTTTACAATTATAGGAAGCATTTAAATGACTATTATCCGGAAAGTCGAATGAACAAACAACTCTTTCGATCATCAATGAAATATTAGAAACTGAAGATTTAATGATGCAGCAATTTGGACTTCCAGAAGAAATAGACGAATCAGAGGTAAACAAAAGGTAAAGAAAGACATAACGGCAGATGAAAATTTAACAGTGGAACACCATAAACAATTATATCAAAAAAGTTAATTCCAAATATTGTTTTTACTAAAGTTTTAAAGTAAAAGTGAGCATAATGCATATGTAACAATTACCATGAAAAAAACAATCTCTTTAAACTGTATTCCTGGAAAAACAAACCTGGGGTTTGGTGAGCGAAGCGAGCAGGGTGCAAATCCCCCTAGTGTATATATATACATATATATATATATATATATATACATATATATATATATTTATGTATCAATATATAAACAAAAGAGAATGTCTATCTGTATGTTACTTATACAATCAAATGCCAAGTGTTGCGTAGTTGATCTCTAGAACCATATGAAAGGGACAGACCACTTTGGGACTCATATTTTGGGGGTTCCAGTGGTTTCTATTTTTCCCCTTTGTGCTATGGCTTGCACACCAGTGTCACCTGCTGACTCAGAGCAAGTGAGACATTCAAACAGGTTGAAGCCAAACAAACAGACAAAATGACCAGAGCTTAACATGACTTGCCCAGGCAATGGGCCATTTCCATAGCCCATTCTACAAATACAGGGAAGCAACATCTGGTATTTCAGTTGTTATAATATATAAAAATTGTGTGTATGTGTGTCTGTGTGTGTACATATATACAAAGTCTAGAAGTGCAAATCGCTATTTTGTTGCTTACATTAGGAGAGGAAGCGCTGGAAGTTTACAATACACTTGAAATAGCCAAGGCAGATCCAGAAACGATTACAGTAGATGCAATTTTGGAATCTTTAAAAAACTATTGCACACCCAAGAAAAATTTGGTATTTGAAAGACATCAGTTCTGAACTTATAATATGCAAGAGCCGCTTTAAATAGACCGGTTTGTTACCGAACTCCGGCAACGGAGCAAAAACTGTGAATTTGGCTCTACAGAGAATGATATGATAAGGGATAAAATTGTCTTCAGTGTTAAAGACAAGCATGTGAAAGAAAAACTTCTCAGAGACCCTGGTCTGAATTTAGAAAAAGCCATTGACATTTGCAGAGCTTCAGAGATAGCCAGAGAGCAAATTAACATAATGACAAAAGTGAAATTAGAAAATGAAGTGCACATGCTCACCCGGGCACAAAAAGCACAGGCACAGAGCAAACAGAAAACTGTTCAGAATGTGGTAAGGAGTCAGCATAGAGACAAAAATGATAAACTGGTTTCTTGCAAAAGAGACAAAGGTGATACAAAATCATGCAACATGTTTGGGAAAGAGCATTGTCCCAAAACATGTCCAGCATATGGCCTGAAGTGCAGAAACTGTGGCAAAATGAACCATTATACTAAAATGTGCAGGTCTAAAGCAGAACAGTCTCCTCAGACTGTGGATGTGCTGTTTGTTGGAATCTTACAGTTTTCCCAGTTGAATGTGCTACAGACAGCTGAAAATGGAGCTTGGCATGAGATCTTGTCAGTTCAAGGGGTTGCAGTAAAATTTAAACTGGACACTGGTGCAGATGCCAATGTGATGTCAGTAATACAATTTCAAAGACTCCCAGGGGACATATTTCTTAAACCTACCAAAACAAAGCTGATTGCATGTTGTGGAGCCAGGATCAGTCCTGCTGGGTGTACCTACCTGAGATGCAGTACTGCTGGCATAGAAGCAGAATTAAAGTTCTTCATCACTAAACAGCCTTTTGCATCAATCTTAGGGAGAGAAGCATGTGAACAATTGAACCTAGTCAAACGAGTTGACAAGCCACAAGTGCACTCACTAGCAACCATACAAGAGTTAGTGAGCATATATCCTGATGTATTTCAAGGTCTGGGTGAATTTCCTGGTGAACATCACATTCATATTGATCCAGAGGTGACACCAATTATACATGGCTGTCGGAAAATTCCGTTCGCTATTATGGACAAACTGAAAGAAACACCATGTCATCTAGAACAGCAAAATGTTTTCACACCAGTAACAGAACCGACATAATGGGTTAGCTGTCTGGTGATTACAGAAAAGAAAAATGGCAAACTCAGAATATGTCTAGATCCACGTGAGTTGAACAAGGCTATCAAAAGGCAACATTACTCCATACCAACCCCCAATGAAGTCTACAGCAAACTGGCTGGAAAAAAAATATTCACCATTCTGGATGAAAAGGATGGATATTGGCAAATCAAGTTGGATAGAGAGTCATCAATGCTCTGCACATTCAACACTCCATGGGGACGGTACAGATTCAAACGTCTCCTGTTTTGAATCAAATCTGCAAGTGAGGTCTCCCAACAGAAGAACAGCGAAACATTTGGACACATACCTGGTTTGCACATCATAGCAGATGACATGATTATTGCAGCTATAGATGAAAAGGAGCATGCAGAGATCCTTCACGAGGTGATGCAAAGAGCAAGACAGAAAAGTATTAAATTCAATAAAGAGAAGATACAATATGAGGTCGGAAAAGTTAAATATATGGGACAAATAATGACAAGAGAGGGAGTATAGCCAGATAATGACAAAGTGTAAGCAACTGTCAATATGCCAAACCCAGAAGATAAGAAGGCTTTGCAGCGCCTGCTGGGCATGATTAAATATCTGGCACAGTACATTCCCAATGAAACAGCAATAACAGCACTCTTGAGACAGTTGTTGAGGAAAGACGCACAATGGCTCTGGAGTCCTGAACATGATACAGCACTGGATAATCTCAAGAAATCACTGATGGAATTTTTTGATCCAAAGCAAGCAATAGTTCTTCAGGCTGATGCTTCAAAAGATGGACTTGGTGCATGTCTTTTGCAAGAGGGGCAACCTGTTGCATATGCATCCAGAGCTCTGACTCCATCAGAATGCAACTATGCACAGATCGAGAAGGAGTTGCTGGCTGTAGTTTTTGCTCCAAGGAAGTTTCATCAGTACATTTTCAGTGTCCCAGTAGTTGTGCAATCAGATCATAAACCACTGGAAGCCATCTTCACAAAGCCCTTAGGACAGACGCCAGCACGTCTGCAAAGGATGCTTCTTCAATTGCAATGCTATAATCTTCAAATAAAGTATACACCAGGCAAGGATATGCTCATAACTGATGCCTTATCCCGAGCATATGATGTAGAAGAAGCTATTGAGGAAAGCATGTGTGAAGATGAGAAAGTTGTTTATGCCATGGAAGCAACTGAAGCTATTGGGGAGGAGCTATATACACAGCTACAAAGTGCAAACTTAGAGGATGAAACATTCCAAAAATTGAGTACTATGCATAAGAATGGGTGGCCAATGCACAGAAAACATGTAGATGCGGCACTGCAAGTATACTGGTCAATCAAAGACAGTATCAAGGTCAGTCATCGCGTCTTTATGTTTGGTGACAGAATTATCATCCCTACCAGAATGAGATTGATGATGCTTGAAAAGTTACACATCGCTCATCAAGGTATTCAGCGAACCAAAGAACAAGCACGTACTTTAAGTACATGTACTGGCCTGACATGTCCACAGATATTGAACAAATGATAGGAAAATGCAGTGCTTGTCAACAATATCTCCCAAGAAATCAACGAGGACCCCTAAAAAGTCATGACTTACCTGAGCTGCCGTGGTACAAAGTTGGTTTAGACATATTTGAGCTACAAGGTCAGTCGTTTCTTCTCACAGTGGACTATTTTACTAATTACCCAGAAGTACAGCAGATTAGTGAAAAAACGGTGCAAACAGTGATTGCAAAACTGAAAGCTGTGTTCTCAAGGCATGGAATTCCTAAGGAAGTGATTAGTGACCACGTTCCTTTTGCAAGTGCTGAGGTACGGCAGTTTGCCAAAGACTGGGATATAACATGGAAGTTCTCCAGCCCTGGATATCCCCAATCAAATGGTATGGCAGAGAGAACAATAAAGACGATCAAACTGATGCTTAAGAAGGCTCTCCAGACGAACATTGATGCACATCTTGCATTACTCAGTCTGAGAAATACACCATTTACAGGATTAGGTTTCTCACCAGCAGAGCTATTGATGGGCCGTGTTCTCAGAAGCGCCCTCCCTGTAACAAGTCCCATGCTGAAACCCAGACACACAAAGAAAATAAAGCAGAGACTAACACAGCAACAACAAAAACAGAAAACCTATTATGATCAACACACAAATTCACTTTCTGTCCTTGTTCCAGGAGCAAAAGTCAGTGTAGAAACCCAGCAAGGCTGGAAACCAGCAATAGTGGTATGAAAACGTCAAGAACCAAGGTCATATGACATTGTGACTTCAACAGGCCAGCAGTATAGATGCAATAGACAACATCTTAGGCCACGCAAAAGTGACACTTTTATAGTTGATGAGGAAGAAGAAGACCACTGTAGTACAGAACAGGTCCCGACACAAGAAAACGCAGGTATACCACCTCCAGAAAGCCACCAAGGGGGAAGACCAAATGGGCAGTCAAGTTCGAGAAAGATCCACTAGAAGTCGCAGGGTTGTAAAAAATACCTGAAAGATTTAAAGATTTTGTAATGGGCAACAGTCAAATGTAAGATCCAGCAGGAGGCAAAGTACTCAAGACCTCTGGGTCTCAGGACTACATAAGCACACAGTACTCAGCAGTGAACTGATAATATGAAAAAAAATCTGTGTGCATGTGTACATAGTTGGTTATTTTCTAATGCAAAACAGTAAGAAAGAAAAGGAAAAGTGATTTTGTTTTTTTTGGAAAAAAGGGGGATGTGGATGTGCCCAGGGTTTGTTTCCTGCCTTGCGCCCTGTGTTGGCTGGGATTGGCTCCAGCAGACCCCCGTGACCCGGTAGTTAGGAAATAGCGGGTTGGAAAATGGATGGATGGTTACTCTTTTATCTAACATTTTTTTGTTAGAAAACAAACATTGGAAATTGCCCTATAATTCTTTACTACATTCAGATCACAATCTGGCCACTTTAATAAAGGCCTGTCAAAGGCAAATGTAAAGGTACTAAGAACAATATTTAATAATGATTTATTAAGTATGTTATCTATGGGTTATGCTAGTGAGTTTTTCATTAAGCTAGCTGGAATTGGGTCTAAAGGGTCTGTAGTGGGTTTCATTTTGATAATTACATGTATGAGCTCCTGTTCTGCCACAAGTTTAAATTTGTAAAGGTAATTGTAAAGCACTTTGAGCTACACTTTCTGTATGAAAATGTGCCATATAAATAAACGTTGTTGGTGTGGGGAGTGACATAACATAATAAAGTGTCTCTACATTTGGGAGCAGACTGCATATTCTCTAGCCTTATATTATCTTGTTTATTATTTAAAAAGTTCATAATCATTGATACAAAAACTAAACTTTGTGTAAAGCCACACACATTTTCACAGCACCCTTAGACCACGAGTGTGCACGATTCTGTTTTGTTTAGCAAACTGGCGGCACCCAGCGTCAAAGCAGTGTCCCTGTTTCTGTGTGGTCTCCCTTCTTTTTTATATTTGCATCCATGACATGGGATTTATCAAATGCACTGAAATTAATTGCATATTGTTTGCAAATTTAAGTCACTAGATTGTAATCATTCTGTAACAATATAATGGTGCACGGATTGGCCAAACTAAATACCATATCTGCTTTAGCGCTGTTGGAAGAAATGGAAGAATTAGAAAAGAGCACGCATTTATAGATGATGACGACTGGCTTCTAAGTCAATTTCAGTTTCCAAAAGCTGTCCTCTTGGAGCTGTGTACTGAACTGGGGACAGCTTTACAAAGACAGACTTTGAGGAATTATGCTCTACCTGCTCCTTTGCACATTCTGTCCACCCTCGGGTTTTTAGCCACAGGAGCTTTTCAACGTGAACTTGCTGAAAGATCAGGTATATCAAAATCAATCACTGAGTCACGCCATGCTAGCTGTATCAGATGGTATTATCAGCTTGCCATCCAGATATACAACATTTCCTTACACTGTGGTTGAACTGGCAAACATCAAAGTGCAATTTGCAGCAATGTCCAGTTTTCCAAATTTAATCGGAGCAGTCAACTGCACATACATTGATATAGCAGTGGCATTGGACAAGTTATACAGTCAAATGAAAAAGTTTGGGAACCCCTCTTAATTCTTTGGATTTTTGTTTATCATTGGCTTAGCTTTCAAAGTAGCAACTTCCTTGTAATATATGGCATGCCTTATAGAAACAGTAGGATTTCAGCAGTGACATTAAGTTTATTGGATTAACAGAAAATATGCAATATGCATCATAACAAAATTAGACAGGTTCATAAATCTGGGCACCCCAACAGAGATATTACATCAATACTTAGTTGAGCCTTCTTTTATAAATATAGCAGCCTCTAGACGCCTCCTATAGCCTTTGATGAGTGTCTGGATTCTGGATGGAGGTTTTTTTGACCATTCTTCCATACAAAATCTCTTCGGTTCAGTTAAATTTGATGGCTGCTGAGCATGGACAGCCTGCTTCAAATCATCCCATAGATTTTCAATGATATTCAAGTCAAGGGACTGTGACGGCCATTCCAGAACATTGTACTTCTCCCTCTGCATGAATGCCTTTGTAGATTTCCAATTGTGTTTTTGGGTCATTGTCTTGTTAGAATATCCAACTCCTGTGTAACCTCAACTTTGTGACTGATGCTTGAACATTATCCTGAAGAATTTGTTGATAATGGGTTGAATTCATCCGACCCTCGACTTTAACAAGGGCCCCAGTCCTTGAACAAGCCACCCAGCCCCACAGCATGATGGAACCTCCACCAAATTTGACAGTAGGTAGCAGGTGTTTTTCTTGGAATGCAGTGTTCTTCTTCTGCCATGCAAAGCGCTTTTTGTTATGACCAAATAACTCAAGTTTTGTCTCATCAGTCCAAAGCACTTTGTTCCAAAATGAATCTGATTTGTCAAAATGAACCTTTGCATACAACAAGCAACTTTGTTTGTGGAGTGAGTGCAGAAAGGGCTTCTTTCTCATCACCCTGCCATACAGATGTTCTTTGTGCAAACTGTGCTAAATTGTAGAACAATGTCCAGATACACCATCTGCAGTAAGATGTTCTTGCAGGTCTTTGGAGGTGATCTGTGGGTTGTCTGTAACCATTCTCACAATCCTGCACATATGCCGCTCCTGTATTTTTCTTGGCCTGTCAGACCTGCTGGGTTTAACAGCAACTGTGCCCATGGCCTTCCATTTCCTGATTCCATTCCTTACAGTTGAAACTGACAGTTTAAACCTCTGAGATAGCTTTTTGTAGCCTTCCCCTAAACCATGATACTGAACAATCTTTGTTTTCAAATCTTTTGAGAGTTCCTTTGAGGATCCCATGCTGTCACTCTTCAGAGGAGGGTCAAAGAGAAGCACAACTTGCAATTGACCACCTTAAATACCTTTTCTCATGATTGGACACACCTGTCTATGAAGTTCAAGGCTTAACAAGCTAATCCAACCTATTTGGTGTTGCAAGTAATTAGTATTGAGCAGTTACAGGCATTCAAATCAGCAGAATTACAAGGGGACCCACATTTGTGCAAAGCCAGTTTTTCACATTTGATTTAATTTCATACAACTAAATACTGCTTCACTAAAAATCTTTGTTCGGAAAACACCCCGTACTCAGATGTTCCTAGGAAATGAAAGACATACCACTGTTATCTTTTTGTTGAAAGAAGAGTAAATTATTATGCAGGCTGAGGGGGGTTCCCAAACTTTTTCATATGACTATATCAACCAGAGATGAATCACCAAAATAATGAGCTGGCATTGCATCATCTATAGGAGGAATGTCTAATAAACAGCAACTTCACACAGTCGCAGGTGCTTTTTCCAACTAGTGGGGCAAAAGCCAAGGAGTCCTTTTAAGCATAGCAAGTCACCTCAAAGAGCCATATAAAGAGTAGAGAATCTATCCGTTGTGGCGCTCGGTGCTACACTTTAAAGATGCCTTCAGAGAATAAATTTGCTTACATAAATAGAAAGCATTTACACTCTATTAATGTGCAGCTTTATAGTTCATAGAAAGTGTGTCACATTGCGCAAGTATGTAACGTGCTGCATAATGTGACACACAATCATGTCTTGCCTGTACCTGAAGAGATGCGGTATGATGAACCTGACCCTGACTCAGCAAATGATCAGCCAAATCGGACAGCATTGCAACTTCGTTTGAATGTAATTAGCAGAATGTAAAAACAGGTAATTAGATGCAGCATTTATTTTTTAACCAATTCATCTAAAGTGGTCAGTATTACATAGTACAGCCCTTATATTCCTTAGTTCAGTGGTCACATGCTGTGGAGAGGCTTGCTGCTCATATAGTGAGCTTCCACCAGTTAGTGCAACTAAAGCCTGTCCTTGGATTTAAATTTATGGTGATGACTTGAGACTTTGTGTATTTACTAATTATTTTCCACAACACCTACTAGAAAGTACATCACATAATCTTTTCATGGAGCCACAAACAAATTCTGACATTTTCGTTTGGCTCATGGACAAGATGTGCCTATTAATTACTTCTGATTGCTCAAAGCAAATGTCATTAGTGTTAACATGTAATGTCAAAGTAGCAACTTCTTCATTAGTAAAGTCTGTCAATTTTGTTTCAGTGTCAAGAGCCCTGGCACTTAAAAAAATGTTTAAAATATACTGCTGGCTTTTCATACTTAGGAATTCTAAAATTGGTGACCTGGATCCAGAATGTTTAATTTTTGAGCACTTAAAACCCTGTGGCTGTAATCTTCTCAGTAGGTGGTCAAATTGGTATTCCTACTGTATTTGGTCACTCTTCAGTTACATGGGTAAGTTGAGGGCCTAAGGTTGAATCACAAAAGATCATAATCTGAATAAACTGAACCTGTCCAGTTTCAACTTTGTACAAAGACTTTCAGAATCCTAATCTGTTCTTCCAATAAGTGCATATCTAAATTAACTATGCACTAGATACATTTAAAAATGCATAGATGAAACAAGGATGAACATTCTGCATGACATACACATCACATGGTATACCTGAGGAAGAATGGTAAAAATATCCTGTCTGTTAATTTTTAATCTGGAATCCATTTTGCATACTATAATAGATTTATAACACCAGGGACTAAAAGCCACCATGACATCTGGGCTCCTGGAAGATGGATTGAGTTATTAGTTGTTCAGGTCAAATGAAGTTGAGGTCCCCTAAAAACAGGCGGCTCTAAGTCCCTCTCAGAGAAATGAGGAATTCATCAGAGGAATGGTGATAATTTAATCCAAGAGTCAAAAAGGCACCATGCCTTCTCTGTTGAATTTGGTGTTGTTTTACATTATAAATGTGGTTGTGAATTTTTTTGCTGTCTTTTTCCATTTTGTGTTGATTTTCATGTGCACGGCCATATTTTTTATGTTACTAACCTGATTCCTGCTTTGTGTTTTGTGAGCATTCATTGATAGCTGACCCCATTTAAGATAGTGCTTAGGGAGCAAACATTATCCTAGTTTGGAAAAAGTGACCTAAATAAATCTTTTTGTTAGGGAATTCTTTATTCATTAGGAAGAGCATTTAGAACTTTGGTAACATTAATTTGACTACAACTTTTGTTTTCTGTTCAGACTTGGGTACATTTCATCTTCCAACTAACAATCTGTGGCACGTTTTTTTATTCTTCTTTTGGTAATGTGTGTATTTCCTGATCAGAACTAAGTTTTGCTGTTTAGCTGGTGATTGCTATTGTGGCATTATCCATTCATCACCACCACTGTCTTTGGATGCAAACTCTCTCTCCCCACAGATGTTGTTTCAGTTCATAGGACACCACAAGATAATGTAGCTAATCTCAGCTTGGTAGGTTTTGCAGGCTATATGTAACATTGATATAAAAATGAAGGCTAATCTAATGAACTGTGCTGGGCCCGCTCCTCTTTTCCCTATACACCTCCTCACTTGGCATCCTCATTTGAACATCCAGTTCCATAGTTTCTGTTATCAGTGCTATGTTGATGATTTGCAGCTATACCTGCTGTTCCCTCCAGAGAACCATATGGTATCTGTTAGAAATGTCTGCCTGTATCACTGATATTGCAAACTGGTTGAAAGAAGCACCATATCCAGCTCAACTTGACAAAGATGGAACTTATTTTTATCCTTGCTTTTTTATTTTTTCAGCAGCTCTGTTTAGCTTGCCTCGTTATCATTAACGCCCGCCAAATCTGTACGCAGCTTTGGGTTGGTGAGCAATTACCAGCTGTCCTTCATCGATCATGTTGCAATGGTCACTCATTTATGCAGTTTCACTCTGTGCAACATCTGCAAGATCATAATGTGTCTGACAGAGCATGCAGCACAACTCCTGGTCCAGGCTTTGGTCTTGTCATGTATGAACTACTGCAGCTGTCTGCTGGTGGAAGCACCAGCATGTGTCTCCAAATTGCTGTAGATGATTCAAAATTCAGCAGCACATCTGGTATTTTAACCAGCCAAGAGGATCACATGTCACTCCTGTCTTGAGGTCACTACGTTGGCTACCTGTAGCAGCACAAATTAAGTTCAAATCCTTGATGCTTGCCTAAGGAGTTGTCAGTGGGTCTGCACCTGTATATATATATATTGTGGTCCCTGGCCGGGACGCCCAGGAGTACCGGAGGAGGGCTTGTGCCTCCTCCAGACCGCGAGGGGGCGTCCGTCCTGGTTATGTTGGGGGCCTCGGGTAGAGGGCTTGGAAGCCCAGCCCTGTAGGGACCCGTGGCCACCGCCAGGCGGCGCCCAAGTGCCTGATTATCCCGGGAGCCCGGCACTTCCGCCACACCAGGAAGTGCCAGGGGGAAGACTTTGGAGGACACCCGGAGAGCTGCTGGGAGGACAGCCGGCACTTCCGCCACGCTGGGGCGTGGCCAAGGGAAGAATGCCGGGAACACCTGGTGCTCGTCTGGGAAGCATATATAAGGGGCCGCCTCCCTCCAGTGATTAGTGGATGTCGGGTGGAAGAGGACAGAGCTGGAGAGAGGACGGGAGGCGGCCAAGAGAAAGGCACTAGAAGAGTGTGGCCTGGACATTGGGGGAATCGGTGCTGGAGGCACTGGGGTGTGTGAGTGCACAAAAACTTGTATATTATTGTATAATAAACGGTGTGTGGTGGAACCATGTTGTCCGTCTGCCTGTGTCCGGGCCAGCGTTCACAATATATATATATATATATATTTATATATATGGAGATACTTGTGAGATCCTATGCTCCTTCTCAACCACACAGGTTTTTCTGATGAGCAGTGCTTGGTGATGCCACCTCTGTATGGCATCAAATCCTAGCCAAGACTCTTCCTGTGTAGCTGCTAGTTTGTGAAATGAGCTGCCTATCTCCATTTGAAATTTTGATTAAGAAGTGTTTAAAGGCTCTCTTGTTTAGTGAAATTTTGCCTATCTGAGCAAGGTAGTGTAATATGCTTGCATTTTGTTCTTAGCTCTTCACTTGTGTACCATTGTCTTGTAACACTGTTTCTTGATTATGTTGACCTATTTTGTAAGTCACTTTGGAATAAGACATTAGGTCAGGTCAGGTCCGGGAGCATGTACTGGTACCATGCATTGCCACACCCACCACATAACAAAACAGCTCAGGATCCTGGTTGGAAACCCCCAAGGCAAACATGTGGTCCAGTCCCACCCTCCGGAAATGACCATCTATCTGCTGCAGCCAGGTGTTACGTGGGCATCTCCTTCGTCTTGGGTCCTCAGCAATGAGGATCCGGCAAGCTGGATCACTCTCGGGGAATTGTGCCACATGGCTGCAGTGCTGTAACTGATGTTGCAGAAAATGTGCCTCATTGAAGACTTCATGAGGAACTGCTTGTTTGACACAAAGTCAAACCAACGGTACCCAAGGATTCTCCGAAGATACACAGTACCGAAGGAGTCCAGTCTTCGTCTCAGGTCACTGGAAGCATCCATGTCTCACAAGTGTATAGCAAGACAGGAAGCAGCATCTGCAAACATATCAGGAGCGCCAAACACCCCTTTCCAGTGACCTCCTGACCTCCCATGCTCTCCCAATCCGTCTACTGAGTTCATAGGAAGAGGCACCACAGACATGCATGTTTCTGCCGAGGTAAGTAAACCTCTTGACGAGATCGATATTCTCTCCGCAGACAGGCACACTGCAGATGGCTGTGCCCAAGAGGTCATTAAAGGCCTCGATCTTGGTTTTTATCTAGGACACACGCAGGCCCAGACATTCAGACTCCTCCCTTAGTCTCTCAAGAACCCCAATCTCAGCATCATCAGCAAAGTCAAGATCAGTGAATATTTCTTCACCAACAGATGCCCCACAGCCTCTGGATCCCACGACTCTGCCCAACACCCAATTTATGCAAGCATTGAACAGAGTAGGAGTAGAACACCCCCCTGACAAACCCCAGAATCAACGGGGAAAAACACAGAGGTTCTGCCTCCACTCTGCACAGCACTCACAGTACCAGTGTACAGACCAACCATGATATCCAGCGACCTTGGGGGGTCCTGCGAAGTCTCAGAATGTCTCACAGGGCAACTCGATCAACTGAGTCGAACACTTTATGAAAATCAACAAAGGCTGCAGAGAAACTCTGCTGATATTCACATTGGAGCTCCATGCGAACCCTCAGTGCCAGAATGCAGTCGATGGTAGACTTCTTAGGAGTAAAACCAGACTGTTCAGGTTGCTGGTAGGTGAGCAAGTGATCATGGATTCTATTGAGGATGACCCTAGCAAGGATCTTACCCAGCACCGAAAGCAGTGTTATCCCACTGTAGCTGGCCCTCATCCTACCAATTCCAGATAGGGATGACAAGTCCCATTTTCCAGTCAGTTGGGATGACTCCCATCTCCCAAATGGAAGCAAAGATTGCTTGCAATGCACGGAGGACATTCTTACAACCAGCCTGGAGAAATTCACACCAAATACCACAGATCCCTGCAGCCTACCCTACCTTCAGCTGGTTCACACCTGTGCAATTTTAGTGAAATTGGGTGGTTTACACCAAATTGGAGGATCAGCCTCAAGAACCGTGGACCCAGAGATGTCTAATGTCCTAGTGAGAGGATCAGCTTTAAACGTCTGCTCAAAGTAGCCAGCCCAGTGGGTCACAACTGCAGCATCATTAGGAAGGACTGTTCCATCCCTGACTGCGACTCTCTGAAGAACAGATTTGGATGTGCGTAATGCTTTGATTCTCTGTCAGCAGGTTGCCAGATCATAGATGGTGTGCCACTTGCTCACAGATTCCTCTAACAAATGCCTCCTTATCTGCCCTCAGAGTACACACAGCCATCCTTCTTAGTTCCCGGTACAGACTGGAATTGCCATCAAGCTGTGTGCTGCGACACCTCTTGATGATATCCAGGGTGCCCTGTGAGATAAAACACCGGCAACACCAACACAACCCTTAGTAACTTTCAGGGTCTTGTCACGGAAGGTCTCCCACATCATATTAGGATCAGTAGGCATACACAAGTCTGCAAGTTCCTTACATAAATTGCATGCAAACTCATTAGAAACTGCCTGATGTTGGAGTCTGGCCAGGTCCAGCCTCATTCTGCTAGTAGGTGGTAAGCCTACTGGACCTTAGCAACAACAAGTCTGTGGTCAGAATTCACAAACTGGGTACTTCTATAGACCCAGCAGTTCTGTAGGAGCCTCCAGTGTCCACCCACGAAAATGTAATCAGTCTTCTCCACTGCATCACTAGTATTGGAGTACCAAGTCCAATGATGCAACTCAGGACGCTGGAACCAGGATCCAGCGATCCGCAACCCCTGACATTTTGTAAAGTCAAGGAACATGAAGTCTTTTTCACCACAGTTGCCAGACCCATGGGGAGTGACACAATCCTCATAGCCAGCTCTGTCTGTTCGAGTGGTCACATTAAAGTCACCCATGAATAGAAGAGTATCACCTTGTAGGTACCCATCAACCACCAAATGAAGTTGCAAATAAAATGTCTCCCTCACTGAGACATAAATCACCGTGGTTGGAGCATACACAGAGAGAATAGACAAGGCACCCAGAGTCTCATAATATGTTTGTTGAAAGGAGTGACATCAGGCACCATTGGGAGGCGCCAATCCACCACAGCAACAGTTTACGAAGCTCCTCTGACAGCAGAGGAAGATGATCATCATGCCGGAGAGAGAAGATGTTCCATGCCCCTACCTGGAGGGGCCACCTCAGATTGGGACCTGAGTACTGCCATGCAGTGGGCAAGACCTCAACATGACACCAGTTCTGATCTTCAATAGGCCTATCCCCATTGACTCTCTGATGGTTTCGACTAAACTGGGAATGAGGCTTCCGAGGGCTTTCCCCTATCCCCTTCATGATGCAAGCAGCCACTCTATAGGCAGCTACAGCAGAGCTGCTCCCAAAGAGAGCAGAAAGAAGTCCTGCCTGTCGTTTCAGAGATGAATTAAAATTTTTATGGCTGGACTGAGAATCCTGCCACCAACCCCTAAGTTTTCCCTGCAAGTTGGAGGACCACTTGCAGGACTGGATGCAGTTTAACATCTGTGATGGACGGCTGGGTCCCATCCCCGGCCGGGACGCCCCGCTGCATATGTTCCAGGGGAGCAACCACAGACAGCTCAATACCTCCCCCGGGACGCTTGGTGGCAGCCTCCCGGACCAACGGTGATTTCCCAGCCTCCCGCCTCGCTCCATGGGAGATGGAATCTTCCACAGCCTGTTTGGGAGCTGGGATGGCCGCTAGGAGGAGCTGCATGGAGTCAACAGCCCAGCTGGACGAGTCTCCAGCACTACCTGGAAGTGCAATTAGGACCAGGTGGTCAAGCACCTGGAACTCTTCCGGGTGGGCTATAAAAGGGGCCAGCCACCACCACTCCAGAGCTGGAGTCGGGAGAAGGAGGACTAAGCTTGGTGAGAAGGAGTGGTGGACGAGAAGAGTGTTTTGGTGTTTTCCTTTGTGTGTTTTGTGCTTTGGGACTGTGTTAGGCTGTGTGACACGGGGAAGACGTGTTCCATGGCAGAAGAATATAATAAAGCCTGTGTTAATTTTGTACGTGCTTCTGCGTCAGTCTGTGCCGGGTCGGGCGCTCTATAAAGCATCCTTATTACACATCATACCTAGGACATGAATAATACGTCCACTAAGCAAATAAAAGTACCTGTAAAAATAAATGCCCTCTGCAGCAAGGTCAGTTTACATTGTAGCCTTGGATGAAGAAAAACAATGCTTTCTTGAAATACCAGTGTTACCCCAGTTTAAAGATACATAAATGACTGCCAGAACAGTATGTTAAATTGCTACAGGCACACTATCTCATTCCCCACTTATTCTTGATTAAGGTGGTTGTTTCTGTGTATTCTAGATAAAATTTGAGCTTCTTAATTTATTGATGAATATAAAGTCATTCGTTTTGTCAGTGCTGTTACTGATGGTTTGACTTTGTTTTGATCTGTTTATCATCATTTTACCTTTATTCTTGAATGCCAGTGATTTTACTGGAACTGTGTTACAAGTTGCTGCTATGATGCAGACATTGTTGTGTGATGTCCTGGCGACTGTCTTACATTTATTTGAGCTTCATAAGCATGTGCTTTATGTAATAAGAATGCTTTACTTTATTCAGTCACCAAATTGATCCTCTGATGTGAGAGTGGCCAAGCACTGGTAATAACTGAGTATGTGTAAAAGTGATCAGGTAGACAGTAATGTAGTTAATCATAATTTCAGATTAAACTGCCCTGGACAGCACACCAGTCCATCAGTGGGACCACCTTTACACACTTACACAGTCTCACCTATAAAGAGCCTCTTAATCAGAAAATCTTTTGGGATGTGGAAGGAAAACTGGAGTACGAAGAGACAAACCCACACAGAAAGAAAGAAAGAAATTGAATGAATTTACTTTATTTGTTCACAAGGGGAAAGCAGTCTTTTTACAGAAGCTCTTTAAATAAACATATTAATTAATGTATATATATACACACACACATACACACACTATGGTCTTAACACACAGAATGACGAAAAGGAAGAAAATTAAAAAGAAGGAAAACTTCTGGCTCAGCAATTACAGCAACAGTGAGGCAATGTATGGGCTTGACATACTTTGGCTGAATGATTCATTGCCTGAAATTCCTCATTGTTAGTGTGTCACGGAGAGAAGATGTGCAGCATTGTTCATACTGGCACTCAGCTTTGTTTAATTCCCTACTCCACTTCTACTTCCAGGAGGTGTAGTGTACATCCCATAACTGAGCCTGCCTTTTTGTTGACTCGGTGGGCCTCTCCTGAAATGATGTTACCAGACCTTCACTCCACACTAGCTACCACAGAGATGTAGAAGATATAAAGGATATCATTACCTACATTAAAAGAGCACAGACTTTTAAGAAAAAAGAGCTTGCTCTGCCCTTTCTTATATAGCTCCCCTGTGTTATGAGACCATTACAACCTGTAATTGATGTGGACTCCTAAATACTAGGAGTGGGCCACCTCCACATCCACTCTCTGAATGGTGACCAGATATGGATGCTCTTTGATGCAGTGAAAGTCATAAAGTTTTGCTTCTGTTAAGGTGCAGACAATTCTCAAAGTTCTTCCCCTGACTCTTCTCTTCTGGCTCATCCCCTTTATGAATACACCCCGTAAGTACAGAATCAACAGATAATTTCTGCAAGTGACTTGATCTGCTGTTATATTTATAGTCCTATGTGTACAGAGTGAGGAGAAAAGTGGACAGGACTGTTACTTGTGTTGATCAAGACAAAATGTACAAACTCCACCTAAACAGCAACTAGGAACAGAATCCACACATGGAATGCTGGGTCTGTGAGGTGGGAGTTCTAACAACTGCACATCTGTGCTACCTTTAGCTTTTTCTTTTGTCCATAAATGTAAATCCACATCATCGGTACAGCACACTGTGATATTAACTCAAACTTATCTTTGATTTTTCAACCTCAGATTCCAACATTCCATCCTTGCATCCATTCTCTAAGCCCAGGTGGTTCTAATTCATACTCACAGGGAGCCAACACTTGTTATGCTGTTTTAATCAAAGCCCACATTTCTGGCTCAATAAGTAAGATGCTATCAAATGCATCTTTCATGCAGAATTCAACATGATAATAGTGCTGGCGGGAAAAACTTTGGATTTACAGTAGTGGGACTGAAATGTGCATTCCCAAATTGAGGAATTATGATTCACAGATATAAGTCAGATAGGAAGAAGTCATATTCTCTGAGAGCTGTTGTGGGCTGTTGATTGTTTCCTCACACATCTGTCTATATCAATCATAAGCTATAGAAAGGATGCAGGGTAAGGAGGAAAAACTGTAGTCTTAAACTGATAACTACATTCATGACGAAGGAAACTGTTGTAGCTTTTCTAGTTATTTTTAAAGTGGTTGCTTCCTAAGGTTAAAGTGTTACACAGGCATTACTGACATGATAGTAACAGAGAATGGATGATTTGTTTGGCACCATATTATTTGATTACATTTTCATCATTTTTGCAAAATAAAATAAGCAGCTGCTAGAGGAGAGTAATTTTCTGGAGAAATTCAGAATTTGCTGTAATGTTGACATATGTCCGCCATGTCAGTCAAACCTTGAGCTCCGTGTTGGAAATGCACCAGGGATCCACCTTTAAGACTCAATGAGTCACTTCTTTTTTGTTTATGTATTTTGTGGGTAAGTTAATGATTATATGTTTGTGTGGTCAGAGTTGTATATATGTGATATTTTTTCATTTCTTTCATTAATTGATTTAATTAACTTTCAATCCACCTTTTCTGGTCACAGTGGCAACATACTGACCTAGTCACACTAAGCCACCCAATCCCATCTCGTATTGGTGAATTGCCAAGTGTTTGCCAGTAAGTGGAGAGAGAATGGCTCAAGCATGTCCTGGGTGTACCCTGGTCTTCTCCTAGTTGTTGATGGTTGACATTCTAACTACATACCCATACCACCTTACCTGACTCCTTGCAATTTGGAGAAGTAGTAGTTCTGCTTTGAGGTTGTAGCAGTCAGGAGCCGCTAAGATTCACACCGTCAATCTGACGGTGATTTATTTATTTTAGTGGAGGATTACCAGGGACAACCCCAGCCTTGGAACGACAAACACACTACAGAGACCAAATAAAGCACGCTTGGAACATTAAGCGATAAAGAATATAATGAAATTAAATTATCTAAATGAAAACAATAATACCACCCCAAACCCCTTCAGCGATATTACATTTAACATATAAACACAATAAACACACAGCAAAGTCCATGAAAACCAAACCGGATGAAATGAGAGGTGGTGAACTTAAGTCCAGTGATCTGTATGTTGAAAGGGTGAAAGAAAACTCAGTCCTACCAGTAGTTACTGAAAGGATGAAGTCAGATGGATGGTTCTGGAGCGCTCCTTTTCTTGCGGGAAAACCAATGAAACCAAACACAGTCCTCAGTATACAGGTAGACAGACGATCCAGACCCTAACAAATGAATACAGTCCAGGACACAATGATTAATTAAGGTTCAAATAACAGCAGGAAGCACGACAGATAAACGTAACACACAATGCACCAAAACAAACTTTTTTTCATTCTATGATGCCTGCCCTCCTTTAAAACCCCTCTGGCCACCTTTGACCCCAACAGCCCCGGCAAGGACTGCTGGGAAATGCAGTTCTAACTACTAGTAGCATTGCTACAATTTCTTTGCATATTGCAGAACTACATACCATAGTCTTTGCAATTTCATTTTTTTTGCCACCACCACAAGTGAGGACAGGGATGTAGACTGATTGGTAAATGGAATAGTGTTGCCCACACATTTAGCTCCCACATCACCACAACAGTCCTATACCATTATAGCAACTGCTGCACTGATAAATTGGTTAACCTTCCGCTTGCTTTGCTTTTTCCCCTCACTTGTGAAGAAGGCTTTGAGGTAACCTGATAATATATTTCCATCTGTGGAAATTTCAATGGTATATTTGCCATGTTTTGCTTAAATTAAACCATACTTAGTAGTGATAGCTCAAATGAAGATGGAGAGAAATGGACCCTGTGATCATCAGAGGAGACTGTGTGCAGAGGGTGCAGACCTATAAATACCTGGGAGGGCAGCTGGATGATAAATTGGACTGGACTGCCAATACTGATGCTCTGTGCAAGAGTGGACAGAGCTGACTATACTTCCTTAGAAGGCTGGCGTCCTTCAACATCTGCAATAAGATGCTGCAGATGTTCTATCAGACGGTTGTGGCGAGCGCCCTCTTGTAAGCGGTGGTGTGCTGGGGAGGCAGCATAAAGAAGAAGGACGCCTCACGTCTGGACAAACTGGTGAGGAAGGCAGGCTCTATTGTAGGCATGGAGCTGGACAGTTCGATATCTGTAGCAGAGCGATGGGCACTGAGCAGGCTCCTCTCAATCATGGAAAATCCACTGCATCCACTGAACAGGATCATCTCCAGACAGAGGAGCAGCTTCAGTGACAGACTGCTGTCACCGTCCTGCTCCACTGACATACTGAGGAGATTGTCCCTTCCCTACACTATGTGACTCTTCAGTTCCACCCCTTGGGGGATAAACGTTAACATTATACAAAGTTATTGTCTGTTTTACCTGCATTGTTATCACTCTTTAATTTAATATTGTTCTTTATCAGTATGCTGCTGCTGGAGTATGTGAATTTCCCCTTGGCATTAATAAAGTATCTATCTATCTATCTATCTATCTATCTATCTATCTATCTATCTATCT
>JANRMT010062799.1:11570888-11582001 GCA_026402145.1 Polypterus bichir lapradei | reverse complement strand
TCTATCTATCTATCTATCTATCTATCTATCTATCTATCTATCTATCTGTCTAGTGTGTGGTAATAATAAATAAGCAATTTAAAGTAAAGACTGCAGTTTTTTTTGATTGCCCATCCTAGCTTTTCAAATATTGTCAAGGTGAAGAGTCATTAGCTCTGTTTTAGACTTTTAAGGAATGGTCACATAAATAAATGCATGAGCCTTGAAAGGATAGCACACCTACTTGGTAGGCTTCGTTTGGTATTCACAAAGGCAATAATGGGGACCTCTGGAGGAGTATGATTTGGAAGAAAGACTAATGAATATCTGAGTGCTGCATTATTACTGTAATTCTGTTCAAGTTATGAATCATGTGGAGCATCACATCTAAACATAAACCTACTCGTGTGCTTGCCTATTGCCATGAAAATCTCAACAGTCAATTTTATGGCCTCTCCTTCTGGCTTCAGGTTGTATGTCATTCAGATAAAGAGTCATCAATTGATTGCTAGTTTGTGTTGAATTGGTGCAGGTGACCTGGGAACACCATATTGACCGTAAAGGTTTCCTGGAAGCACCTGGAGATGACAGCATGATATGGAACCCCAAAACAGAAGGGTTTTTCTGTTAAGCAGAATAGATTTTATTTTTATATGCAGAGATCATTAGCTTGACTTTCTTTTCCTTCCATGATAAGGTTGCATGTTCTCTGTGTCCATATAGATGTCTTTTGAGATTCATGTGGATGGGATGCTGTGAGATTGATTGGTATCTCTAAATTGTCCCCGTGGCTGTTTTCTGTGATAGACCCTGCCCCTTCCTTTAATCTGAAGTGGGTTCAAAACATGGATCGGAGTCTGACCTATAGTAATGGATAGCATAGCTTGATAAATTTTTATCATGTACATAAAATGTAGCAGTAGTTTGTTTGTGAAGAATTCCAGACACTCACTTAATACTTGATGGGAGTAAAGAATGTTCAAGCAGATGGAGTGCGCTCACCAAGAACAAGAGCAAAGGTTAATAGTGAACATCTGCAGTCTATTATGACAATTTGGAGACTGTTCCTCATAGTTTTATGTTGCTTGTTGTGAGATTTGCACCTGGATATTACAGCTGCACTGAAGGACTGGATACTTTGTTTTCCTGTTTGGGAATTCTAGGGGGACAAGCCAATTTACAGAAAGAGCAATGGAACTTATGGTGCCTTTTCTTTTAAAAATACAATAAAGAAGGAAAAAACTCAAAGCAAACACAATGAAGGAAAAAACAAAGAGGAACATAACTTTAACTGCCAATGAGTGCTCTGGCTAGGTGGCATAGCATTTAGATTTCCATTGCTAGGGCCTCTGCCTGTTGCATACCACCTCTTTAAAATTGTATTGAAAACTTTAAAAAATGACAATTCCGAGGAAATAAAAAGAACAAGTAGAAGAAACTTCATGGTTTGAGTTCATAGCTTAAGTTGCCCACGTAAGTCATTCTGCCTTTTTTGTAGAAGCATTCATAATGTGTGCCATCACCACTCAGAAACAATATTGACAGGGACAAGTTCTTTGGAGACAAAAAAGATATATTAAAGGAAAAATAAACATAAAGTGAAGGAATAAACAGATAGAATGCAAAGTGCCTCAAAATGCCGCAATATTAGTCCCTGGCATAAGCATCAAAACATGTTGCGTCTAAAACTCCATTTACTACTCTGGTTGCAAGGCCACCCAGCCAGTGTAGTGATCTGATATATACTATACCAGCGTTTCTCATCCTTTACATTTTTGCGACCCGAGTTTTCATAACAGTTTTAATTGCGCCCCCCTAACGTTTTTTTGAAAGGAGCCCACTAATACGAATTTGTTCTTTTTTAATTAATGATACATCATAGATGCATATTTTATTATACCTACTTAACTTTTATCGACATTTATCTAACTCTATATTTATTTTTCTAGTATCAGAATGTAGTTTAAGTTAATTTGTTTTGGTTTCAGTAGATGTATTTTTCATATTTTCGATTCTTGTTTTCTTTTTTTCACATCGTCACGCCCCCTCCCCCCCCCTTTTTGTTACTTCGCGCCCCCCCCTGGGGGGCCTGTCCCACAGTTTGAGAAACACTGTACTATACATTTTTTCTTTCCTGCTTTTAGGTTTGTTCTGATCTGAAATGATGGCATACTCTTGGTTTTGAACTTCAGGGAATCGTTTTGGTGAATATTTTCGTCTGGAAAAATGTAGTTTTATTTCAAAATATGTTTTGTGTTTGCTGCTGTATTATCATGGAGGTATGTCAGTCCCTTTTATGTTACACGTATCTGTTTCCTTTAGAAGCAAAAGCTCCCTAATTGGAATATGTTCTTCTAAATTGCGGCATTTTAAGTAACCGAAAAATATAGAGATATGATATTAAAAGGCGATATCCCTCCCATAATGATTATGGCAGTTACAAATCACATCAGAGATATATACTTAGCTTTCTTTAATGAGCCTTTATGCGGCTGTACAAACTGAGGAAGCTATAGCAGACAATACACAAGGTCAGATCTTGATGTATACAGTCTGCCATTTTCCGTTGCTGCGCTGAAAGGATTTTCAGGACGGATGAAGATAACATCATCCGGCCATCAGCTTCAAAGGGTTTGGCTGTGTCCAAGCCTTTTTATACTGGCTGCTCCATGTGCTGGTCCTCTATGGTCTCCACACAAGAACAGTAAAGACTCAACCCCACCTCCAAAAATACAATAATAGCACAATGCCTACACTGCAGTTGTCCCCTTCAAAACTGCTAAACTAGTGGTTCCTAAATACAGGCAGACTAGCCCCTGTGTGCCAAATTGGCCTGCTCATGTGAATGAATCCATAAAAGTGTTTTACAGTGACAGTGACATTAACCTTAATATTATATTATAACAGTATCAAAGGTTCTTTCTTAAATAGTTGCGACTACTCCAATCAAGCAAATCACATATAACATTAAGAAGGTCTACAGAATGGGGTGTTATATAGTGTTTCAATATGTAGCGTACAATTCCGAGGAGGCTATGTTCAAGTTTTTAAATGCACTGGTGAAGCCTCATCTGGAGTTCTGTGTACAGTTTTAGTCTCCAGGCTATAAAAAAGACATAGCAGCACGAGAAAAAGTCCAGAGAAGAGCGACTAGGCTGACTCCAGGGCTACAGGGGTTGAATTATGAAAAAAAAATCAGTTTAAGCAAAAGAAGCTAAAAAGGAGACATGATTGATGTGTTTAAGATTATGAAGTAAATTAATCCACTGGATCGAGACAGTGACTGTAAAATGAATTCATCAAGATCATGGGGACACCATTAGAAACTTGTTAAGGGTAAATTTCACAGAAACATCAGGAAGTTTTTCTTTACACAAAGAATCATAGACACTTGTAATAAGTGACCAAGTAGTGTGGTACACAGTAGAATGTTAGGGACTTTCAAAACTATATTTGATGTTATTTTAGAAGAATTAGGCGGAAAGGATTGGTGAGCTTTGTTGGACTAAATGGCCTGTTCTCGTCTAGATTGTTCTTATGTTCTAAACTCACCCTGTGTTACTGTATGTTTTTACTTACCACACTCAAGTATGATTTAAATAGTGTACTCAAAAAGCACCTGGGGCCACAGCCACAAGTAATAGAGCTTGTGCTCACAAAGTCACACTTCTATTACTGATTAGTGAGACAAAACCCACGACTGACCACAAACAAGAGCCAGTGTTTCTCAAGTCAGTCAGATGAGGAAAGATGTACACAGCTCTATTCAGTGCTGCAGCCAAGCACTCATTATATTATTATTTAAACATGCTATAGAAAGATAATTACACCAAGCAGAATAGAAAATGCAAAGGTTGAAATAATAGAATACAACCTGAACAGTAGACAATGCCCTAAGTTGATTCATATAGTAGGTCAGTTTGAAGATCAGAGCCTTTATTTATTAAACAGTTACTGCACCCTGGGCAAATTTCTAAAGATTACAAGCTATCAAATATCATCTCATTATATTGAAAATATTATCAGGCCAATCCTAGTAACTACAGACCATTAAGCTGGTCATGTATCAAAAGAAAATTAATAGAAGGAAATACAGGGCCTGTATTTATTAAGTGCCTCAAGAGTAGGAAAATGGTCCTAACTATCTCAAAAATCTCAGTGATGCAAGCAGGAATAAAATTATAATATCAGTTTTCCTAGAAAACTACTCCTAACTTAACTAGGATTTAGAAGAGCCCATAAACTCTCCTAACTCGCTAGGAGTTACCGGAGGATGACGCTTAGGCAAAGATCAATATGCACGTCCTATGAAAGGGTGAAAGTTTAAGACTAGTTAACAATGAACTTGATTCAACAAGATATTGATTTGAGGGAGATGGAATATTATTCTTAAAACAAATCTTGTTTGCCACATGATTGCTCGATCAATGCGAAGAAGCAATATGCTGCCAGCCAAAATTAAAGTGTTGGTAACGTTACATTTTTTGGCCACAGAGAAAATGCACCTTTGCAATAGCGATGATTTGGGTATGACACAACCAACCATTTCTTGAATTTTCCGCCAAAGATTGAGCATCCTTACAAAGCATAATTAATATTCAAATGTATACATTTCCCCACCACTCCACATGAGATAATGTTAAAAGAAGCTGCCTTCATGCAAAATGCTGGTTTTCCTAGAGTTGTTAGTGTGATTTATAAAGATCATTGCCTCATGTGGGGATTAGCTAGCATGTGTGAATCGCAAATGATATCACAGCATCTACACACAGGTGGTCATGGATAAAGACTGTTATTCTTGATATTGTTGCAACTCTAGAGTACCCCATGAGAGTGGCGTTAACCTTTTATTATGTTTTCCTTCTTCTTCTTCTTCTCCTGCTACTTTGAATATTATTATTATGTTTATGATGAAGCCTTAGTGTCAGAATCAGAACTACTAAATGTCAACATAATTTCCAAGGAAACTATAAAACGCCTTCACGCTTTGTAGCCCAGGATGCTGTAAAGTCATTCATTCTCAAACTTGAACTTTTGCTCCTCACTGTGAATGGGTGTAGAACGCTCCATAACTACTACGTATGTCCTACTCTGAAGCAGGACGATTTTTTAATCCTAGTCAGACTTGAGTGCAATTCTGATCAGCATCTCTGATGTTCCTGATAAATATGAGCACAGATATTTTTCGTTGAGACAGCATAAAGCTTGCATTGCACTGAAATAAATGTAGAACCTCAGTTACTTGTGGTAAGGTGCGATTCTGTGTCACTCTGCAGGAACCTGCCCATATTTCTCCTTCCTTTCTTCTCTGCTGTTCTCAGTATCCAAAGTCTACTTCAGAAAGGCACATAAAGTCAGGAAATAGCATCTTAATCTGATTTTTATTACACCTTAGATTTATGCACTTAGAGTGAAACTGAAAAAAAAAGTAAATTACAAGAAAAAAAATCTGTTTTCAATAAACATAAATATACAGTATATCTACATTTATTTCATAAGTTAAATAACTAAGTTAAAATTTGCTTTGATGGGATTAACATGTTTTATACCCACTAAACTACAGTCATTTTGCTTCATGGACCTGACCCGGAAGTGCTTTCCAAGTGTAATGTTCTGGCTATGGATGTTCTCCCAGATTCAGCATAAAAGCAGTCACTCCATTGTACTTGGGAGAGGACAAAGCTTGTTAGGGAGAAGCAGAAAAAGAAAATGGGAAAAGAAAAGAGATTACATTGAGTATTCTAGAAGAAGCCTAGTTGAAAGTATTTTTGGCAAATAAAAGCAGTCATTTGAACCTGGGATAGTTGTTTAATGTGTCTAGAGTTTGGGGCTCTGTTTCTGCCCCCTGCGGGCCACAATCTATTACCTGCATCCGATTAATTTGACAAGGCTTAATGAATATTAATACTTGTGTGCTCCTGATCATTACCCAGGCTCCTTTATTTACTCTGGTTTATGGATATTATAGGGAAGAGGAGGTGCTGTCTACTGACTCATGGCTGTGCTCATGAATTTGACTTGGGCCAATACATGTATCTCATGCCTGTCCTTGTAATCTTTAACCTGCCCTAAACCTCAGCTTTTCTGTAGTTTCATTTATTGTTTTCTTTTTATTGTTGTTATTTTTTTATGATATTTTTGGAGTTTCTGTAAAGCTCAATTTCCCCTAGGAGACAAATGCAATACAATACAATACAATACAATTTATTTTTGTATAGCCCAAAATCACAGAAGAAGTGCTTCAATGGGCTTTAACAGGCCCTGCCTTTTGACAGCCCCCCAGCCTTGACTCTCTAAGAAGACAAAGAAAAAATCTTGTAGGGAAAAACAAAATGGAATAAACCTTGGGAAAGGCAGTTCAAAGAAAGAGACCCCCTTTCCAGGTAGGTTGGGTGTACAGTGGGTGTCAAAAAGAAGGGGGTCAATAAAATACAATACACAGAACAGAACAAATCCTCAATACAGTATAAAAATAAATAATTTTACAAGTACGGAGCAGAATTTAACAGTAGATGATATCCCATAATATGATTTGGATTTGTTTAGAGTCCTGGAGACCTCATCCATCAAGCTGCCTCTCCCATTTGGCCAATCCACAGCTGAAACAGCACTGGGCCAGCCAGTCTGATGAAAGGACCCATCTACCACACGATTCCTGCGATCCTGCATCAGGAATGACTTTACCTTAGGCAGGCAAAACAACTTGGCAGGTGGGCCGTGGCACAAAGTGCCACATTTGAGTATCGAGAAGAGAAACAGAATAGGTGAGGGTTAGTATCCAATTATAACTATCATGTTACTTATATTTTAGTGCTAATGACTAACAACAGAGATGCAGTCTGTACAGTTAATCAGCAGCTCTAGTCAGGGTGTGCTAAACTGAAGTAGTGAGTCTTCAGCCGGGATTTAAAAGCTGAGACTGATAAAGTATAATCTAATCTGTTTAAAAATCTAGATTGTGTGCATTATAATGTTTTTGATCATTTTAAATGCTGTTTTGTTTAATGCTTATTTATTATGTGTGTATGCATTTCCAGTTTTGTGCTAATTGTATTAATTATGTGTCATGTCCCTGTTATATAGAGTTTCAGGGGGCAGGGCCACTTCTGCTTACAGTGCATCCGGAAAGTATTCACAGCGCATCACTTTTTCCACATTTTGTTATGTTACAGTCTTATTCCAAAATGGATTAAATTCATTTTTTTCCGCAGAATTCTACACACAACACCCCATAATGACAACGTGAAAAAAATTTACTTGAGGTTTTTGCAAATTTATTAAAAATAAAAAGAAATTGAGAAATCACATGTACATAAGTATTCACAGCCTTTGCCATGAAGCTCAGAATTGAGCTCAGGTGCATCCTGTTTCCCCTGATCATCCTTGAGATGTTTCTGCAGCTTAATTGGAGTCCACCTGTGGTAAATTCAGTTGATTGGACATGATTTAGAAAGGCACACACCTGTCTATATAAGGTCCCACAGTTGACAGTTCATGCCAGAGCACAAACTAAGCATGAAGTCAAAGGAATTGTCTGTAGACCTCCGAGACAGGATTGTCTTGAGGCACAAATCTGGGGAAGGTTACAAAAAAATTTCTGCTGCTTTGAAGGTCCCAATGAGCATAGTGGCCTCCATCATCCGTAAGTGGAAGAAGTTCGAAACCACCAGGACTCTTCCTAGAGCTGGCCGGCCATCTAAACTGAGCGATCGGGGGAGAAGGGCCTTAGTCAGGGAGGTGACCAAGAACCCGATGGTCACTCTATCAGAGCTCCAGATGTCCTCTGTGGAGAGAGGAGGACCTTCCAGAAGAACAACCATCTCTGCAGCAATCCACCAATCAGGCCTGTATGGTAGAGTAGCCAGACGGAAGCCACTCCTTAGTAAAAGGCACATGGCAGCCCACCTGGAGTTTGCCAAAAGGCACCTGAAGGACTCTCAGACCATGAGATGCAAAATTCTCTGGTCTGATGAGACAAAGATTGAACTCTTTGGTGTGAATGCCAGGCTTCACGTTTGGAGGAAACCAGGCACCGCGCATCACCAGGCCAATACCATCCCTACAGTGAAGCATGGTGGTGGCAGCATCATGCTGTGGGGATGTTTTTCAGCGGCAGGAACTGGGAGACTAGTCAGGATAAAGGGAAAGATGACTGCAGCAATGTACAGAGACATCCTGGATGAAAACCTGCTCCAGAGTGCTCTTCACCTCAGCCTGGGGCAATGGTTCATCTTTCAGCAGGACAACGACCCTAAGCACACAGCCAAGATATCAAAGGAGTGACTTCAGGACAACTCTGTGAATGTCCTTGAATGGCCCAGCCAGAGCCCAGACTTGAATCCGATTGAACATCTCTGGAGAGATCTTAAAATGGCTGTGCACCGACGCTTCCCATCCAATCTGATGGAGCTTGAGAGGTGCTGCAAAGAGGAATGGGTGAAATTGGCTAGGATAGGTGTGCCAAGCTTGTGGCATCATATTCAAAAAGACTTGAGGCTGTAATTGCTGCCAAAGGTGCATCGACAAAGTATTGAGCAAAGGCTGTGAATACTTATGTACATGTGATTTCTCAGTTTTTTTATTTTTTAATAAATTTGCAAAAACCTCAAGTACATTTTTTTTCATGTTTTCATTATGGGGTGTTGTGTGTAGAATTCTGAGGATAAAATGAATTTAATCCATTTTGGAATAAGGCTGTAACATAACAAAATGTGGAAAAAGTGATGCGCTGTGAATACTTTCCGGATGCACTGTATGTGTTCTAGGCAGAGGTTAAGGCTCTACAGGCCCTCATTGAGTGATAAACAGGTTTAAAAAAGGATGGATGGAAAATTTCCTGTGTATGTAATTTATGGATTTACTGGTTTCTCATTCTTTGACTTGATTTTGTGTTTGCTGTGCAGACTAGTTTTTTTGTTCTGCATTGGTTTTTCTAGGCACACCCTTTTTGCTTTTTTTGATATTTCGAAATATTTATTTTCTTCCTTGTAATAAATCTTCACTCTTTTTAAAGAACCAAATGAGCATGAAGAAAAATGAAATAAATATAAACCAAATAAAATGTCAATTTCCGTTGACTGAATCCTGCCTCTGCAGAGGCTATCAAAGCAAGTTCTACAATCCAAAGGACTAAACAAAGCTTTTTCACCTGTCTCATTACTGAAATGAAGAGCATACCTTTCAATTCTTAAAATCCTCTTTCTACAGAAATTGATGTTAGTGGATTATTTTTTAAAAAGAGATTCTAATGGAGAAACAACATTATTTTTATGAAACGACATCTTCCATTGCATTACTTTCTAACGTGAAAGATATCTAGCATTTTAACATACACGGTTCAAAAGATGGAAAAATAATGAATATTGTTGCCTACTTATAACTTTATCTGTACTTAAAAGTTATTTTCTACTGTTGTACAAACTCTGTGGTGCCACTTTTTGCTTGGAGCACAATGCATGTGCTTATTTGCTTAATGGTTAATCCATGGCTGCCTTATTTTAATTTTTATAGACAGTGGAAAGTATCTGCATGCATGCATTAAATAATGTCACAAATTTATTTTTTTGTTGGCAGCACTCTGCCCTAATAACATCTTTGTAGCACTTTATTTTCCTAATTTTTCCACCTAGTCGCTCAGTCTGCTGTGTTTCAGCCATGGTTCTCCATTTAGTCCATCCATCCATTATCCAACCTGCTATGTCCTAACTACAGGGTCACAGGGGTCTGCTGAAGCCAATACCAGCCAACACAGGGTGCAAGGCAGGAATCAAACCCCGGGCAGGGCACCAGCCCACCGCAGGGCACACACACCAAGCACACACTAGGGACAATTTAGAATCACAATGCACCTAACCTGCATGTCTTTGGACTGTGGGAGGAAACTCTCCCTTTAGTTGTGTTTCAGATTCATTTTTTATGTCTTATTTTATTCATTTTTGTTTCTTTTATTTATGTTACTGTTACTTGTGTTGCTTTTTTGTATTATTCTTCATTTTTGATTGTGTCTATGTATGTAAGCTGCCTGGGTTATGTAGTATGTGTTTTAGGGGTAGTCCCCCATTAAAGGTTGGGCCATCTACCAAAACACTGCCAGTAACTTGCCACCACCCTATAAACCTGCTTAGGATAATGTGCTTAAGAATGATGGGTGTTACCGTGATTTTTGTGTGCCTTGTGCTTAATATGCTGTGGTTTATTGGATTTTTATGACCTTACAATACAATACAATACATTTTTTTTTTGTATAGCCCAAAATCACACAAGAAGTGCCGCAATGGGCTTTAACAGGCCCTGCCTCTTGACAGCCCACCAGCCTTGACTCTCTAAGAAGACAAGGAACAACTCCCAAAAAAACACCAGTCGGGAAAAAAATGGAAGAAACCTTGGGAAAGGCAGTTCAAAGAGATACCCCTTTCCAGGTAGGTTGGGCATGCAGTGGGTGTCAAAAAGAAAGGGGTCAATACAATACAATACAATACATGATTTGGATTTTTTTAGAGTCCTGGAGACCTCATCCATCATGCTGCCTCCCCCATTTAGCCATTCCACGGCCAAGTCAGCACTGGGCCAGCCAATCAGATGAAAGGATCCCTTTTTCCCATGATTCCTGTGATCCTCCATCAGGGATGACTTTACCTTAGGCAGGCAAAACAACTTGGCAGGTGGGCCGTGGCACCAATTGCCACATTTGAGTACCGAGAACAGAAACAGGATAGGTGTTTGATTTCACCTTGGCTTTCTGTTTTTGGACTTTGTTTTGCATTGGATTACATTATGGTTTTAGGCAACTCTTTCATGCCTTCTGTTTTCACTGAGAACTTAACATGGAGCATTTTTGTGAAAATAAAAATAAATAATAAATGAATAATTAATTATTAATAAATAAAATAAATAAAATTAATATATAATTACTAATAAATAAAACTTTGGTGGTCTGGCACCCTGCCTGGGGTTTGTTTCCTGCCTTGTGCTCTGTGTTGGCTGGGATTGGCTCCAGCAGACCCCCGTGACCCTATAGTTAGGATATAGCGGGTTCCATAATCTATAATAATAAAAGGCAAAGCCCTCACTCACTGACTGACTGACTGACTGACTGATTGACTGACTGACTGACTGACTGACTGACTGACTGACT
>JANRMT010062799.1:11536265-11570788 GCA_026402145.1 Polypterus bichir lapradei | reverse complement strand
GGCTCATTCCTTACAGCTTACTTACAAAAGTTAAGCAGGTTTCATTTCGAAATTCTACACGTAACGGTCATAACGGTCGATAACGGTCGACAACGTCCGCCATGTTGAACTTTCTTATTTATGGCCCCATCTTCACGAAATTTGGTAGGCGGCTTCCCTGCGCTAACCGAAACCGATGTATGTACTTATTTCGATGGTATGACGCCACTGTCGGCCGCCATATTGAAATTTCCAACGTCACCAATTTTCAAACTTCCCGTGTAGGTAGAAGGCTGACCCCATCTTCACGAAATTTGGTAGGTGACTTCCCTGCGCTAACCGAAACCGATGTACGTACTTATTTCGATGGTATGACGCCACTGTCAGCCGCCATATTGAATTTTCCAACATCACTAATTCTCCAACTTCCCGTATAGGTAGAAGGCTGAAATTTGGCAGGCTCATTCCTTACAGCTTACTTACAAAAGTTAAGCAGGTTTCATTTCGAAATTCTACGCGTAACAGTCATAACGATCAACAACATCCGCCATATTTAACTTTCTTATTTATGGCCCCATCTTCTCGAAATTTGGTAGGTGGCTTCCCTGCACTAACCGAAACCAATGTACGTACTTATTTCGGTGGTATGATGCCACTGTCGGCCGCCATATTGAACTTTTCAACAGTCTTTGTTACTTATGGGCCCATCTTCAAGAAATTTGGTACACGGGTTCCGAACGCTAATTGAATCCTACTTACGTACATATATACGTCCATAGCCTGCAGCTTGGTCACCATGTGAGGCGGCGTTGGGTCCCCCATCCCAATGCCTCCCACGTTGTTGGCTGCCTGCCTATATAAGGCCGTCCGTCGCTCCGGTCTCTACATTCCCTTCCTTGCTTCGCCACGGGATTCACGTCTCCCTGCTGATAACTACAGCCTTTTTGTTTAATCCACGGCTTCTCCACTGTTTTATTGTTTGTTTATTACAATTATAGTTATTGTATAGGTATTTTACATTTACTTTACATTACTCAGGTACCCATTTCCTTCATCATTCCAACCCCCATTACCATGTCTATCGAGGTAATCACCATCGATCAAAGAACTGTCACTTACCGAGTGGTTTTCATGCCCGGAGATGGCACCTTCCTTTTCCATTCTCTGTGTTACATATTGCACGGCCATATCAGGCTCACTCTTGATATCCGGAGGAACATTGTGTCTTATGTATTGAATGACTGGGACAGGTTCAAGGTGTGGACTGATGACGGTACAGGAGATAATTATACTACACAGGAGCACTAGAAGAGTGAAATGCTTAAGCCCTTCACCTATGGTTCTGCATGTGAGTTGATGGCTGCCGCTGAATTGTTCGGTTGGTGCTTTCAAGTGTACCGAAATGGCCAAATATTTTACACCTTTCGACAACCACCAATGCCTCTTAAACATCTTACATTCACAGGTGACGATTTCAGTAGTGGACACTTTGATGTTTATGAATGTTTAAACTCTCAAAAGCTGGATGTGAAGTTATCGATGAAACCGGTTGTAAGCTTACAACGCTTGAAAGATGCCGAATGTCACTTCAACACAAGTCCTGCAAATACTGTCGTAATTGAAACAAACCATGAACCTCAAACTGATTATGACAACAGCAATCCAAGCTGTGAGATTTGAGACAAGATTACTGTTCACATGGCCAACTGTACGTTACATGCTCAAGAGTAAGCTCAGCGCACAGCTTGGTCATGTTACAACTGGAGGGCCGAACTGACAACATGGTATACAAAGAGATCCTTAACAAATAATTATTGGCATATTTTCCCTCAGTTTATAAAGGTTAAATTTTCTTCTTAATAAAAATTTTAATGCAGTACTTCGCCGCTGCAAAGCGCGGGTATTTTGCTAGTGGATGGATAATGCTTTTTTGCCCATTTATCTAACTGGGGTTTGGAGGTATTAGCCCCTTTATGTGCCTTGGGTCTCCTAGTCATAACACAGACATTTAGCGATTGTAAAATGTCTACATGAGCATTCTGCAGAAAGCACTTTGATAGTGCAATTGTTGCATGTGAGTTTGAATTAATGCTTTCATAAATTGCTAGCTTTAAGTTATACAGAGAAAAAAACTTCAGTGTTGGTTTATCACCTTAAACAGCAAACAAAACATAACAACTCAAAATACACATTTTAACATTAATGAAACAAAACTAGCCAAAGTCATTCTGCCATCCAATTCTGCTGTCCATATTTATTATTAAAGCATTCATTTTCTGCAACAAACACATTTATTTTATATAAATCCAACTGAGGAAACAAACTCACTCTCAGTTTTAGAACATGTAGGCTATGCGCTGCTTGATTGCTTGTGAAGATTTACACTTAGCTATAGAAGTCTGAGTGAACTTTCATCTCCTCAGGTGGTCCTGAGTATGCGGCACTGTGTCAGGAGGACAAGTAACAAAGGCAGCTTCCGGATGCGCTCAACTGCAGTAAAAAGGTCAAAATGATAAATGGAAATTTTTCTTGGTTGACAAATCGTTACCAGTGTTCTGCATGCCACTAGACAGAGCGTTCTCCATGAACATACAGAGACATACAGATTTTACCTCTTTAACTTCTGACAGCAGATAAGCAAGAAAATATACCCTACACATACATCCATCAACAGTAAACTGGTTTGCAGCTGCTCCATCAGTCAGGTCTGTAGTCTGTTGCAAGGCTTCTTTAAAGCATATCAGTTCAGTTCATCCTTGATCATTTTTACCGCACAGTTTTCACTTTTGTCCATCATCCAACATTCACATTGCCATTTGGTTTTTATAGATGCTGCTACTTTTGTGGTTTGGATACAATAAGGCTTTAAAACATTACATTTCTTATTCTTTTGCATGTTTGTCACACAAAATGTTTCTGATCATCAAACACATTTAACCATTAGTCAAATATAACACAAGTAAACACAAAATGCAGTTTTTAAATGATGGTTTTTATTATTTAGGGAGAAAAAAAAATCCAAACCTACATGGCCCTGTGTGAAAAAGTAATTGCCCCCTGAACCTAATAACTGGTTGGGCCACCCTTAGCAGCAATAACTGCAATCAAGCGTTTGCGATAACTTGCAATGAGTCTTTTACAGCGCTCTGGAGGAATTTTGGCCCACTCATCTTTGCAGAATTGTTGTAATTCAGCTTTATTTGAGGGTTTTCTAGCATGAACCGCCTTTTTAAGGTCATGCCATAGCATCTCAATTGGATTCAGGTCAGGACTTTGACTAGGCCACTCCAAAGTCTTCATTTTGTTTTTCTTCAGCCACTCAGAGGTGGATTTGCTGGTGTGTTTTGGGTCATTGTCCTGTTGCAGCACCCAAGATCGCTTCAGCTTGAGTTGACGAACAGATGGCCGGACATTCTCCTTCAGGATTTTTTGGTAGACAGTAGAATTCATGGTTCCATCTATCACAGCAAGCCTTCCAGGTCCTGAAGCAGCAAAACAACCCCAGACCATCACACTACCACCACCATATTTTACTGTTGGTATGATGTTCTTTTTCTGAAATGCTGTGTTCCTTTTACGCCAGATGTAACGGGACATTTGCCTTCCAAAAAGTTCAACTTTTGTCTCATCAGTCCACAAGGTATTTTCCCAAAAGTCTTGGCAATCATTGAGATGTTTCTTAGCAAAATTGAGATGAGCCCTAATGTTCTTTTTGCTTAACAGTGGTTTGCGTCTTGGAAATCTGCCATGCAGGCCGTTTTTGCCCAGTCTCTTTCTTATGGTGGAGTCGTGAACACTGACCTTAATTGAGGCAAGTGAGGCCTGCAGTTCTTTAGACGTTGTCCTGGGGTCTTTTGTGACCTCTCGGATGAGTCGTCTCTGCGCTCTTGGGGTAATTTTGGTCGGCCGGCCACTCCTGGGAAGGTTCACCACTGTTCCATGTTTTTGCCATTTGTGGATAATGGCTCTCACTGTGGTTCGCTGGAGTCCCAAAGCTTTAGAAATGGCTTTATAACCTTTACCAGACTGATAGATCTCAATTACTTCTGTTCTCATTTGTTCCTGAATTTCTTTGGATCTTGGCATGATGTCTAGCTTTTGAGGTGCTTTTGGTCTACTTCTCTGTGTCAGGCAGCTCCTATTTAAGTGATTTCTTGATTGAAACAGGTGTGGCATTAATCAGGCCTGGGGGTGGCTACGGAAATTGAACTCAGGTGTGATACACCACAGTTAGGTTATTTTTTAACAAGGGGGCAATTACTTTTTCACACAGGGCCATGTAGGTTTGGATTTTTTTTCTCCCTAAATAATAAAAACCATCATTTAAAAACTGCATTTTGTGTTTACTTGTGTTATATTTGACTAATGGTTACATGTGTTTGATGATCAGAAACATTTTGTGTGACAAACATGCAAAAGAATAAGAAATCAGGAAGGGGGCAAATAGTTTTTCACACCACTGTATATTGTTCTACTTTCCCCTATTGCATTATTAATATGTAGCCTTAGAATGCCTAATCTCACAGACTTACCACTGTTTCTAAGGTATTATTGTATATAATACCTTATCCCCACCTTCCCTTCTATATCTATAACCTCAGGCAATTAGATGTAGTAAAAAGACAAGCAGGGGTTAAGTTACACATAAAATAATGTTTTACTGATAATATTCATAAATAATAACAAAATGCAAAGTACATTTGAATATTGGCAACCATACAACCTGATAAAATGGTGATGTGTAATTCAGGTGGCACACAGACTTAGTTATTTAAAATGTCTCTAGTTAAGGCATCGCTGGTGCTCAGCTTTCAGCCACATGTCTGTTCAATATGTCTACTGAGCTGTGCTCTTCATTGTGTTGTCTTCACCAGTTCATGGTGTGATGGTCTTCATCGGTTATTAGCAAGAGAGAGATACTTCTACATCATCACAGGTTAGCAAGAGAAAGGTACTTCTTCATCATATGTTGGTTAGTAAGAGAGAGATTGTGAGGTTAAGCACGTACATTTATAGATGTTCTGTCCAACCCCTACAGCCAATAGGACATCATAGTACTTAAAGGCCTCTGAGACAAGCCAATTCCAAACAGCCATACCTCAGACCAATGGGGGAAATAGAACATCTTAACACCTGCCCCCAAACCATATGTTTAAGTACACCTTAGCCTACTTGCGGGGGTAGAAAGAGATTAGCAAAGAAACACTTGCCAAACTGGTTTAAGACACATCCCCCAAATCCTGTCGTAAAGTTACAAAGAGACTCAGCCGTAAAAGGGGGTTTTGGTAAACACTAAATTACATTGCTTTGCCTAAATTACAAATAAAGACGTACAAAATATTTATCAAGTTATATGTAAAATCTCACATCACAACAACAGGTATGACTCTAAGAAGAAGAAAAAAACTGGTGTTGTTCATGTTAAAGGGTTAAGGAATGTAACTTTCCATTGTCAACTACTATTTTGGTTTACCTGTTGGACCCAAGTGTGTTTAGAGATCATGATTCTTGTCATGTCCATCTTCTGATCTCTAAATGGACTTCTCATATGCCTCTTTTCAGCAGTAAAAGGGAAGGCTCAGCGGTGCACAGGTAAGCGGCCAGCGTTTAGACTCCAATCAGGCACAAGGGGCTGTAGGAGCATGACTTACAAACCAGAGTGCACATTAAGATCTTAAGATGGCGGTCTGTTTATGATTCCAATGATTAATAAAATAACAGTGGGAGGTCGAGCTTTTAATTACAGGGCCCCTAAACTGTGGAATGGTCTGTCTGCTACTATAAGAGATGCCCCTTCGGTCTCAGCTTTTAAATCCCGGCTGAAGACTCACTACTTCAGTATAGCATATCCTGACTAGAGCTGCTGATTAACTGTACAGACTGCATGTCTGTTGTTAGTCATTAGCACTAAATCATAAGTAACATCCATCCATTATCCAACCCTCTATATCCTAACGACAGGGTCACGGGGGTCTGCTGGAGCCAATCCCACCCAACACAGGGCACAAGGCAGGAAACAAACCCCGGGCAGGGAGCCAGCCCACTGCAGGGCGCGCACGCACCCACACACCAAGCACACACTAGGGACAATTTAGGATCGCCACTGGACCCAACCTGCATGTCTTTGGGAGGAAACCCACGCAGACACAGGGAGAACATGCAAACTCCACGCAGGGAGGACCCGGTAAGCGAACCTGGGTCTCCTGACTGCGAGGCAGTAGCAATACCCACTGCGTCACAGTGCCACTAATCATAAGTATCATGATAGTTATAATTTGTTACTAACCCTCACCTATTCTGTTTCTCTTCTCAGTACTCAAATGTGGCACTCAGTGCCACGGCCCACCTGCCAAGTTGTTTTGCTTGTCTAAGGTAAAGTCATCCCTGATGGAGGATCACAGGAATTGCGTGGTAGAGGGGTCCTTTCATCAGATTGGCTGGCCAAGCGCTGACTCAGCTGTGGAATGGCCAAATGGGGGAGGCAGCTTGATGGCTGAGGTCTCCAGGACTCTAAACAAATCCAAATCATATTATGTGATATCACCTACTGTTAAATTCTGGTCCATACTTGTAATAATGATCTGTGTATTGTATTGTATTGACCCCCTTCTTTTTGACACCAGCTGCATGCCCAACCTACCTGGAAAGGGGTCTCTCTTTGAACTGCCTTTCCCAAGGTTTCTTCCATTTTTTCTTTACAAGGGTTTTATTTGGGAGTTTTTTCTTGTCTTCTTAGAGAGTCAAGGCTGGTGGGCTGTCAAGAGGCAGGGCCTGTTAAAGCCCATTGCGGCACTTCTTGTGTGATTTTGGGCTATACAAAAATAAATTGTATTGTATTGTATTGTATAAGGCAGTAAAGTTGTATTTATTTGTTTATTTTATATTGAACAGTCCTTAGCGGTCCAGAGGTAGAACAGTTAAGCGGGCGACAGCGTAAGGTTTCATTGATACAAACAGTGTGAGTGGAGAGCTTATAAGTAAGAGGAGCGCAAAGTTAGGAGAAGAGACAGAGAAAAGTAAAGTTAACCTCGTAGAAAGACAAACAGCAGGCAGCTGAGAAGGAGAACAGTATAGGGGCTTAAGGGGAAAAGGTGTAAATATCTGTAGCAGATCTTAGTGTTACCATTTAAGTTAAATTTATTTAATTTTAAGAAAAAAAAAAAAGTTAAGGCAGTTTTACTAATCCAACATCAAATTTTAATAATGAGGCCAGTGCAATGCAAGTCCTGTTGGATGTTGGACTTTTTAGATGATGGTTTGGAAGAGCCAGGTGTCTATGAGGGCTACATCTACAGGAGATGTCAGCTGATCCAGCATCTCAAGCTCAGGGACACTGAACTGAAGGAGGAGTAGGCTGACCTGCATTGTAATAGAGAATTGGCAGACTTGGCCCAGGTGTCCTTTAGAGAGATAGTGTGCACCCCTAAGGTGGCGCGGGAGGAGATTCCAGACTAGACAGGTAGAAATAGGTGGGTCACGGTCACAAGGCGTAAGGTAAAGGGTGCACACTGTCCGGGGGCATCAACCCCAGAATTAGAAAAGTCAAACCGTTATCATGTCCTTGTGGAGCTGAACGGTGTCTCTGATAATTCTGAGGTGGTAGGCAGAGATAAAGAGCCCCAACGGGCCACCTCAAAATCAGCACCAAAAAAGAGAGAGGTAGTGATAGTTGGGGACTCAATCATTAGGGGGATTGAAGCACAGGTGTGGCCAGAGAGAGAATCCTGCACGGTGTGTTGCCTTCCAGGTGCACAGGTGGGAGACCTCCCTGGAAGGGTGGATAGGCTCTTGGCCAGAGCGGGGGTGGATCCAGTTGTCATTGTCCATGTTGGAGCAAATGACATACATAAGGGTAGTCTGTCTGTTCTGCGATCCAAATTCAAAGAGTTAGGTGCCAAGCTGAGGAGCAGAACTGACAAGGTAGTCTTCTCTGTAGTTCTGCCTGTGCCACACGCCAGTCCAGGTAAGACTGAGGAGATTAGAAGGCTTAATGCGTGGCACAAATCTTGGTGCAGGGTAGAAGGGTATAGGTTTATGGGGCATTGGGACTCCTTTTGGAACAGATGGGACCTGTTCCGCCGTGACGGGTTACATCTGAACCGGAAGGGCACCAATGTATTGGGGAGGCATACGAGTAAGCTAGTCGAGGATTGTTTAAACTATCGAATGGGGAGCAGGGAGTTTAGGACAGGCCAGGTTTAGATCTATGCATGGAGGTACAAACAACAGTGTAGAAATAAAAATGCATAGTAATGTAAATTTTAAGCAAACATTTAAACGTAGAAGGAGTAACACCTTAAAAATAGCTTTTCTTAATACTAGAGGTATCAAAACTAAGGTAAGTGAGTTGGAGTTGTATGTAGCAGAGCATAATTATCATATTATAGCAATAACAGAAACCTGGCTAAATAACAAAGATGGGGATGAGTGTAACATAGAGAGATACACATTTTTTAGGAAGGATAGACAGAACAGAAAAGGAGGTGGGGTTGCTGTTTATGCCAAACAGAATTTAAATGTAAGTCATCTTCAGTTAGATGATGAGCCCCATCTTAATGAGGACATGTGGCTTCGCCTGGAAAATATTAGGGAAAGAGGTCTTATTTTAGGAGTGTGTTATAGACCAGCCAATTCAGACAGTAATTTCAACAGACATCTTTTTAGTAATATCAAAAAGGCAAGTTTATACGGAGTTATTATAGTCATGGGGAACTTTTATTATCCAAATATTAACTGAGATAACCTTGCTGATGGAGGAACACGAGCAGGACTTTTTTAGAAGTAATCAGTGACTGGGTGAAGCTTGTCTGGATTTAATATTCTGTAATAATCAGGATAGAATTGAGGGTGTAGAGGTGATTGAACCACAAAGGTCAAGTGGCCATAATATAATACAATTCTCAATATTTTGTAAGTGTGCAGATGGAAAGACTAAAATTGTTAAGTTGAACTTTGGTAGGGCTAATTTTCATGCAACAAAGTCTAAGCAGGATAGACTGGGATAAGCTTTTAAATGTGGAGACAGTCGAGGAGCAGTGGAACAGGTTTAGAAATGTTTTACATGTAATGCAGGACAGAGACATACCTAAATTTGGAATTAATAGAAAAACTAAAAAAAACTCCATGGTGGATTAATAAAGATTTAAAAAAGAAGTTGCAAAGGAAAAAACTTCTTTATAAGGCATATCAGACTAATAACTGCAAAGTGAATCGTATAGTGTATGACAGCAACTATTAAGAAGGATATCAGGGAGGCTAGAAGACAGTTAGAGAGAAATATAGTAGATAAGGCGAAAGAAGACCCTAAGAGATTCTTTCAGTATTTTAGTAGTAAAAGAACAGTCAAGATATAGTAAAAGGGAAATAAAAGATACATTGAAATAGCGGATGCCCTAAACTTTCATTTTTCTGAGGTGTTCACAAGTGAGCAAGTGGATAACCTCCCAGAGGTAAACAAGACTACTAAGGAGGTTCAGAGTGATGTAGAAACTGTATAGAGAGAAGTGCTGCTCAGATTAAATAGGCTGAAATCAAACAAATCACCAGGACCAGATAATATTTACCCTCGAGTTCTTAAGGAGGCTAGTGAGTACATATATAAACCCTTGACACATATTTTTAGGAAGTCACTGAGCACTAGAGAGATTCCAAAGGATTGGAAAATGGCAAATATCATCCCATTATATAAAAAGGGTGACAGGGCAGATCCAAGTAACTATAGGCCAGTAAGCTTAACGTGCATCACAGGAAAATTAATGGAAGGAATTATTAAGGATACGATTGCAACACCTGGAAAGGACAGGAGTTATTCTGAACAGTCAGCATGGGTCCAGAAGAGGGAGGTCATGTTTTACTAACATGTTGGAATTCTATGAAGAGGCAACAAAAGGACACGATCAACGCGGAGTATATGATATTATTTATCTTGACTTTCAGAAAGAATTTGATAAGTTGCCACATGAGAGGTTGGGCATCAAACTAAAAGAAGTGGGAGTTCAGGGTGATGTTTTTAGATGGGTGCAGAATTGGCTCAGACACAGGAAGCAGAGGTTGATGGTGCGAGGAACCTCATCAGAACTGGCCAATGTTAAGAGTGGTGTTCCACAGGGGTCAGTGCTAGGGCCGCTGCTATTTTTAATATATATATAAATGATTTAGATAGCAATATAAGTAACAAGCTGTATGGCAAGCCAAATTAACATTTAGAGATATCTCAAAATGAATTTTGGATATCTTAAAATGTAATTTACTTTTTATGATATCTGAAACTCGCTTTGAGATATCTTAAAATAATTTCCTTTACATTTTAAGATATCTGCAATACATTTTGAGATATCTCAAATGCATTTCAAGATATCTCAAATACAGTTTCAGATATCTCAAAATAATTGTTTCTGCATTTCAAGATATCTCAAATGAATTTTCAGATATCTTAAATTGACCTTTCATGCATTTTAAGATATCTTAAATGCATTTCAAGATATCTCAAAATCATTTCCTGTAAAATTGCCTATTATTTCAATGGGACTTCTTGTTTATTATAAGATATCTTAAAATGTATTTGAGATATCTTGAAATGAGCAGGAAGTGATGTTGAGATATCTTAAAATGTATTTGAGATATCTGAAAATGGACAGGAAGCTGTTTTGAGATATCTGGAAATGTATTTGAGATATCTTAAATTGTATTGTATATATCTGAAAATGCTATTGAGATATCTTGAAATAATTGAGTGTCCTTTTAAAGATATCTTAAAATGCATTTTAGATATCTTGAAATACAATTTGAGATATCTTGAAATACATTGTTAGATATCTGAAATGGAGCAGAGACCCATTTTAAGATATCACAAAATTCATTTTAGATATCTAAAAATGTATTTCAGATATCTGAAAAAAAATGAATTTCAAGATATCTTAAATGCTTTTTAAGATATCTAAATTATATTTCGAGATATCTCAAAATAACTTCCTTCTCATTTTAAGATATCCCAAATTCATTTTGAGATATCTGAAATGCATTTTCAGATATCTTAAAATGACTTTCTGTGCATTTCAAGATATCTCAAATACATTTCAAGATATCTTAAAATGACTTCCTGCACATTTCAAGATATCTCAAATACATTTCAAGATATCTTAAAATGACTTCCTGCACATTTCAAGATATCTCAAATACATTTCAAGATATCTTAAAATAACTTCCTGCACATTTCAAGATATCTCAAATACATTTCAAGATATCTTAAAATAGGCAGGAAGTTCCATTGAAAGTATAAGAAATTTTACAGGAAGTGATTTTGAGATATCTCTAAGGTTATTTAAGATATCTCGAAATGCGCAGGAAGTTATTTTAAGATATCTGAAAATGTATTTGAAATATCTTTAAATATGCAGGAAGTTATTTTAAGATATCTGAAAATGTATTCCAGATATCTGAAAATGCCTGCAGATGTATTTTAAGATATCTTGAAATGTATTTGAGATATCTCAAAATGCACATTAACATATTTCAAGATATCTCGAATTGCATTTAAGATATCTTGAAATGCATTTCAGATATCTCAAAATGTACAGCATATCATTTCAAGATATCTTGAAATCTATTTGAGATATCATAAAATGGTTTTTAGATATCTTAAAATAGATGCATTTTTAGATATCTGCAATTCAATTTAAGATATCTAAAATGCATTTCCAGATATCTTAAAATTCATTTTGAGATATCTCTAAATGTTAATTTGGCTTGCCATAAAGCTGGTTAAGTTTGCAGATGATACCAAGATAGGTGGATTGGCAGATAAAATCCATTATTATTACAGAAGGACTTGGATAGCGTACAGGCTTGGGTAGATTTGTGGCAGATTAAATTTAATGTCAGTAAATGTAAAGTATTAAACATAGGAAGTAACAATGTTAGGTTTAAATACACAATAGGAGGTCAGAAAATCGAGATTACACCTTATAAGAAGGATTTAGGAGTCATAATGGACTCTAAGCTATCGACTTCCCGACAGTGTTCAGAAGCCATTAAGAAGGCTAACAGAATGTCAGGTTATATAGCACAATGTTCACCTAACCTCTCTCTCTCTCTCTCATTCCTCCTAGGGCACGAAGCAGAAAATGGCCGACAGTGGGGTAACTCGCGTTGAAATCGTAGTTGAAGAACTTCAGGCACTCGACGGACAGATTCAGAAACTCCTGTCCCGACGGAGATACCTTAGGGATCTGAAGGCCCGGCTGTTGGATAAACCGTCCTCACCATCTGTAACTGGCGAAACATCAACCCCACGTTGTGCCGACCTCACCCCCGCGTCTCGTAGGAGCGACGCCGCTGATGACCTCGGTGGATTTCAGCTATGCAGGCGGGGTTCAAGGCCAGAGCACCTCCATCGGCACAGGCGAGCATCCTATCTCAGAACCGGTTTGACCCTCTCCACGTCCCCAGTTCGCCTTCAGCCCCTGGTGATGTAATAGTGGTAGGTGATTCTATTGTTAGGAACCTTAATGTCGCATGCCCTAATGCAAAATCGTTTGTTTCTTGTTTTCCCGGTGCTCGTGTCCGAGATGTGATGAGACGTGCACCAGCAGTCTACGAGAAACACAAGGAGAGGGCAATTGGAGCAATCGTTTTGCATGCCGGCGTAAATGACATAAGGCACCGACAATCAGAAATCCTGAAGGCTGATTTCGCAGCTTTGATTAAAGACACGAAGGAGAGTACCCCATCGGCAAAGATCTTCGTTTCTGGTCCACTTCCTCTCGTCAGACGATCCAACGAGTACTACAGTCGGCTACTAGGATTGAACAACTGGCTACAGGGTTTCTGCAAGAAGAAGGATGTCGGTTTCATCAACAATTGGAATCTCTTTTTGGAAAGGCCGCGTTTCTTCAAGCGTGATGGCCTGCATCCGAACAGTTTTGGCGCCCGGGTCCTCTCCGAAAACATATCGAAGGTAATTCTTTTATCTTGACTATCTATCTCTGCTCTTAACCCCTTCTGAAATGATACTGTTGTGCTAGGACATGATAAGTGTTTAATAGAATCTTCCGTTAAAGTGCACAAGATTAGTACTGTAATAAGCAATCTCAATGCACGTAGAAAATCTAGGAAATACGGCATAAACTCCAATAATCTAATTAAAATTACCATTTTAGAGGAACAATGTATCAAAACTATTAAAACAGATCACAGATTAAACAAAAAATACACACAGAGCGGCGCTAATAAAAATAATTTAGTCCCTATTCCAAATATCAATAACGCACATAGTATTAATCTCTGCACCTCCGAAACATTAAATATGGCACTATTAAATGTTAGAGCTTTAACTAGCAAAACGTTTCTTATCAACGATCTTATTAGTGATAAAAAAATAGATTTTATTGCACTAAGTGAAACGTGGCTTAACTCAAACGGCGCGGCTGTTTTAATTGAATCTGCGCCTCCGGATTACAGTTTTACTCGTGCAGACCGCCAGGGGAAAAAGGGAGGCGGATTGGCTAACATTTACTCGAGCCGATTAAAATGTAAAGATGTCAGTTTTGGTAAGTTCAAGTCCTTTGAATATCTCGCCGTTGTTATCCAAGGAGATGCTCAAGTTCTAGTATTATCCGTGTATAGACCTCCAAAATTCAACGCGTCTTTTTTTGAGGAATTCTCTGACTTAATGTCAATTTTAATTACTAACTATGACACACTCCTAATAGTTGGCGACTTTAATTTTCATTTAGATAATCAGTGTGATCTAAAAGTAAAAGAATTTATGAACCTCCTGGATTCTTTTGATTTGAGGCAGCTTGTAAATCAGCCTACACATAAAGCAGGTCATACGTTAGACTTAGTGATTACCAAAGGACTGAAAGTTGATGTAAAGCAGATCATTGATATTGGTCTATCGGACCATTTTCTTCTACTTTTTAATATAGAAATAATGATAAAAAACACTCATGAGAAGCATACTCGTATTGTTAAAAAACGCTTCTTTGACTCAGCAGCAGCAGCTTTAAAATTTACAAACATTCTAAGCAATCTGTCCGTTTATAGTGCCAACTATAATAGCGAGGATAATGTAAATAGTAAGGTGGAAAGATTTAATACTAAAGTGAGAGCTGCTGTTGACATAGTTGCACCTGAAAAGACAGTGAAAAAATCCTCTAGTATTGTTATACCATGGAAGACCCAAAGAGTGTCTGATTTAAAGAGAACATGCCGTAGAGCTGAGCATAAATGGAGGAAGACTAAACTAACTATCCACTATGAAATATTAAAAGTCAAAATAACAGAATACAATAACACTGTCCGTCTTGAGAGACGCTGTTATTTCTCCAAGATTATAAATGACAATGCCAGTAATCCCAGAGTCTTATTTTCTACAATTGATCACCTACTAAACCCAGGTAACTCACAGGAATACCTCCTAAGTACTTCCAGTAAAACCTGTGAGGCTATCGCTGTATTTTTCAATCAAAAAATTAATGATATTAAAAATATCATAGTATATCCCTCAAACACTAAGGATCCTCCTAAACCCCAGCATTCTGTTATAAACAAATTAAACTCTTTCACTAGGATAGATTTACCTGATTTACAAAAAATAATATCTCAATTAAAATCCTCCACCTGCGTCCTTGACCCAGTACCAACAAGGCTTTTCAAAGAAGTATTGGGCGTGCTAATTGATAATGTTCTGGACATAGTAAATTCGTCATTAGATACGGGGGTCTTCCCAGACTGTCTTAACACTGCTGTAGTTAAACCCCTTCTTAAGAAACATAATCTTGACCCCTCGGCTCTTGAAAATTTTAGACCCATCTCTAACCTGCCTTTCTTAAGCAAAGTTCTGGAGAAAGCAGTCATTATGCAGTTAAATGACCACCTAAATAAACATGCTATTCTTGATAAATTTCAGTCGGGTTTTAGAACAAATCACAGCAGAGAAACTGCACTCGTTAAAATAGTAAATGATTTGCGAGTGAACGCAGACAGAGGCCATATATCTGTTCTCATCCTCTTAGATCTGAGTGCTGCATTTGACACTAGAGATCATAATATTCTTAGAAATCGCCTTAGTCAATGGGTGGGCCTCTCTGGCAGTGTCTTAAATTGGTTTGAATCCTACCTGACAGGGAGAAAATTCTTTGTTAGTTGTGGTAATTACAACTCAAAGACACATGATATCCGATATGGTGTTCCACAAGGCTCTATCCTGGGTCCACTGTTATTCTCAATCTACATGCTTCAGTTAGGTCAGATTATCTCAGGGCACAACGTGAGCTACCACAGCTATGCTGATGACACACAGCTGTACTTATCAATAGCACCTGATGACCCCGATTCTATTGATTCACTAACACAATGTCTGACTTGTATCTCAGAATGGATGAATAGTAACTTTCTCAAGTTAAATAAAGAGAAAACTGAAATCTTAGTGATTGGCAATAATGGATACAATGAGGCTATTAGAAATAAACTGCTTACATTAGGATTAAAAGTCAAGACAGAGGTAAAAAGCTTAGGGGTAATTGTTGACTGTAATCTGAATTTTAAATCGCATATTAATCAGATCACTAGGACAGCATTTTTTCACTTAAGAAACATAAGTAAAGTTAGACCTCTTATATCACTGAAAGATGCTGAGAAATTAGTTCACAGGTTTGTTTTCAGTCGACTAGATTACTGTAACGCACTCCTCTCAGGACTACCCAAGAAAGACATAAATCGTCTGCAACAAGTGCAGAATGCAGCTGCTAGAATCCTAACTAGGAAAAGAAAATCCGAACACATTTCTCCAGTTCTGATGTCACTACACTGGTTACCTGTGTCATTCAGGATTGACTTTAAAATTCTGCTTATGGTTTATAAAGCCTTAAATAATCTCGCCCCTTCTTATATATCGGAGTGTCTGACACCTTATATTCCAAATCGTAACCTCAGATCCTCAAATGAGTGTCTCCTTAGAATTCCAAGAACAAAACTTAAAAGAAGTGGTGAGGCGGCCTTCTGCTGCTATGCACCTAAAATCTGGAATAGCCTGCCAATAGGAATTCGCCAGGCTAATACAGTAGAGCACTTTAAAACACTGCTGAAAACATATTACTTTAACATGGCCTTTCTATAACTTCAATTTAACTTAATTTAACTTAATCCTGATACTCTATATGTTCAATTTCCTCATAATAACTATTCAGGGTGGCTCTAAAATCCGTACTGACCCCTACTCTCTTTTCTGTTTCTTTTTCCGGTTTCTTTGTGGTGGTGGCCTGCGCCACCTCCACCTACTCAAAGCTTCATGATGCTCCAACAATGATGGATGGACTAAAAGGCAGAATTCTACGTGACCATCATCATCAAGCCTTTCCGTGAGAACCCTAAATCCAAAGAGGACTGTTTCATTTATGTTAGGTAGAATGCCCAGAGGGGACTGGGTGGTCTCATGGTCTGGAATCCCTACAGATTTTATTTTTTTTTCTTTTTTTTGTTTTTTCTGTCCCCCCTGGCCATTGGACCTTACTCTTATTCGATGTTAATTAATGCTGATCTATTTTGTTTTCTTATTGTGTTTTTTATTTTTCTATTCTTTATTATGTAAAGCACTTTGAGCTACTGTTTGTATGAAAATGTGCTATATAAATAAATGTTGTTGTTGTTGATGTGTGTAGTACAAGTCCAAGGAGGTTATACTCATCCTTTATAACGCACTGGTGAGGCCTCATCTTGAGTACTGTGTGCAGTTTTGGTCTCCAGGCTACAAAAAGGACATAGCAGCACTAGAAAAGGTCCAGAGAAGAGCGGCTAGGCTGATTCAGAGCTACAGGGATTGAATTAAAAGAGCTGAGCCTTTACATTTTAAGCAAAAAAAGATTAAGAGGTGACATGATTGAAGTGTTTAAAATTATGAAGGGAATTAGTACAGTGGATCGAGACTGTTATGTTAAAATGAGTTCATCAAGAACACGGGGACAGAGTTAGAAACTTGTTAAGGGTAAATTTCACACAAACATTAGGAAGTTTTTCTTTTAGACACTTGGAATAAGCTACCAACTAGTGTGGTAGATAGTAAAGCTTTAGGGACTTTCAAAACTCGACTTGATGTTTTTGTGGAAGAAATAAGTGGATAGGACTGGCGAGCTTTGTTGGGTTGAATGGCCTGTTCTCGTCTAGAGTGTTCTAATGGTGGTTGCTTGAGACATCATTCATGTCTTGCTCCAACAAGACATAGTAATGTAGTAAGGAATGATTCACAGCTAGACTTAATAGTCACTCAAGCCTTTGCTTCTACTCACCTCTTGACTGTAAGCTCGAACAAGGCCTCTGGCCTTTGGAATACCCAAAGTCCCAAGGCCTTTCCCCTTGAGCACCCTTTAGTGGCCTGAGTTTTCTGTGCATTTCTGAGCTCAAATGTATACTCCTCGGTGTGCCTGGTCTGTCTGTTCACATTGACAGGGTACAGCACCTGTACCCGTGGGTGCTATATGGCAGTTTGTAGGAACTTTTTAAATTAGTTTTTGTCTTCTGCCATTGCAGGAAAATTTTAACATTTTTTAACTTAACTAGATGCATGTTAGAAAAAACTAATGTCAGAATTAGATTCCCTGGGTAAGAAAACTCCAGAATAGACGTACAGATTGTTAAAATTCATCTTGGATTTCTCACAAAAAAATTAAAAACAAACTCAGATTACAACACGCTACAATGCAATTACTGTGGAAACACATAATTCAGATCCAACTATTTCCATAGATCTGTCTCTATTCAATCTCACTTTTTCCTGACCATTTAACTCCTTTAATTTTATTAGAATAATGGGAACACGAACACTGTCAAGACTACTAAAGTATTATTATATCTATTATACTCAGTGTGCCTAAATGTTAAAAGAGACAAAACAAGTTAGAGATGGTATGAAAATAAATATGTAGATGTCTGTGGTTCCCAGACAATTAAAAACTCCAGGAGTCCAGTGCTAGCTTTCTGGACATTGAAATCTTGTTAATAAATTTATATCGAAATTACCTTGTAATGTAGCTGTAGCAGAAATATGTTTTCTTTGCACACTTTTTTTACAACAACAATAACAATATTTATATAGCACATTTTCATACAAACAATGTAGCTCAAAGTGCTTTACATGATGAAGAAAGGGAAAAAAGACAAAGTAAGAATTAAAATAAGTGATCACTATTTAACATAGAATAAAAGTAAGGTCCGATGGCCAGGGAGGACAGAAAAAACAAAAAAAACTCCAGACGGCTGGAGAGAAAAAATAAAGTCTGCAGGGGTTCCAGACCATGAGACCACCCAGTCCCCTCTGGGCATTCTACCTAACATAAATGAAACCGCCCTCTTTGTATTTAGGGTTCTCATGGAAGGACTTGATGATGATGGTTATGTGGATTTCTGGCCTGTAATCCATCAATGTAGGAACATCACGGTGGTTTGATTAGGTGGTGATGGCACAGGTTGCCACCACAGAAAACCAGGAAGAGAACAGAAGAGAGAGTAGGGGTTAGTATGGATTTTAGAGCCACCATGAATAGTTATGATAATTAATTGAATATACAGAGCATCAGGATTAAACTAAGATGAAGTTATGAGAAAGCCATGTTAAAGTAATGTGTTTTTAGCAGTTTTTTAAAGTGCTCTACTGTATTACCCTGGCGAATTCCTATTAGCAGGCTATTCCAGATTTTAGGTGCATAACAGCAGAAGGCCGCCTCACCTCTTCTTTAAGTTTAGCTCTTGGAATTCTAAGCAGACATTCATTTGAAGATCTAAGGTTACGATTTGGAGTGTGTAAGACATTCTAAAATATAAGACGGAGTGAGATTATTTAAGGCTTTGTAAACCATAACCAGTTTTTTAAAGTCAATTCTAAATGACACAGGTAACCAATGCAGTGACATCAATACTGGGGTGATGTGCTCGGACTTTGTTTTCCTAGTTAAGATTCTAGCAGCTGCATTCTGCACTCGTTGCAATCGATTGATGTCTTTTTTTGGTAGTCCTGAGAGGAGTGCGTTACAGTAATCTAGCCGATAATTTTTTATAATGTTTTTTTTCTGTTTCTTGAGTATTAGAGGATAGGATGTCTGTGCCTGATCCACACAATCATTGGGTCCCTTATGTTATTGCAGGCTACCACAGTGCAAGGCTTGGTGATTTCAACATTTCCCCTGGCACGAATAACACTTGTTGCATTGTGAATAGTGCTTAATGGGGTAAAATCTTTACATTTATTTATTTGGCCAGTGAAACTTCCAATATTTGGGATACAATTGGTTACATTTGTTTTATTTTTTCCAGTTGGAGTACCGGTGGAGAAGTGACTTACTCACAGTTACACTGTGTCAGTTGCAAGATTTGAATCCACAACCTCAGGGTGTAAGTCCCAAGCCTTAAACACTGCCACACCACTTCTTGTAATCATTTAACCTTTTGCCACACAACTACTCGCACCACAGGGAACCTTCAGGCAGTCAGTTTCACCAAGCATATCATAGCAGTTCAGGTGAATAGTGCCGAATGCATCACTTTCACTGTTTGTGTCAACGTCTGATGAGTAATTCACATTGTTATCACTTTCGCTTGATAAAACGAATGGTACAGTTTCACTTTGTTCTAAAACTTTCTTTACGGCTTCTTGTTAACACATCATTGTGCTTTGTTTGAACGCTTTGCCCCACTCATGAAAACTGATGAGTCGTTCCATGTCATATCAACTGATTTTCCGGAAATCCCCCGCACTTTGGTCTCAAATAATTCTTAAGACATACCAGGTGTACCCATGTTATCCAGGAGACACCTTGTAAAATTATTTTGATATAAAAGCAATACTTTCCAAGACACAGCCAATTTTATGAGGGAAGAGGGGTGTGCAGTGGCATACTATAATGGCACACAACAAATATTGTCTCTAAGTGGCCAATGGAAAGACTGTGCAGGATAGTTTAGATGCATGAATCATACTAATCCAACCTTTTTCATTGTGTATGCACCCAACATAGCCTCCGGTAGGACAATGGTCTAATGTGAGGGACACATCTGATCCATTAGGAGTGTGATTGTGAGCAGGCAGGATCTCAGCTGCTGCTTCAGTGGTGAATATTTGGACCTTCAATTGACTGTCTTCACCAGACACCCGGCTGACTCTGAGTTTGCCATCTTTTGTAGGGATGTAACAGTGGTGTTCTCGAGTACCAGGTACTCTTTTGGCCATGGAGAACGGAATTTTCTGTTTAGCAAACATGAGATAGGACATCATCAATTGATATAAAAAAAGGTTTGACATTTTTAATAACTTATTGATTGAAAACTTAATGATTACCATTATTGATGCATGGAACATTCAGCCTATGTTTAGAAAGGAAAATAAAAAAAGATTTGCATAAGGAAGGTAAGGTTTGTATTTTAAGAAAGAAGGGACAATGTAGAATAAATGAAAAATATGTTTAAAATTATCTACATATCCCCACATGCCATTAGTATGCTCTAATAATGAAATCCAAAGTGATTTTTTGGATTTAAGAGGTTTTCTATTCAAACCCTGATACAGTTACTTCTCTGTTTATTGCTTTTTCAGAAAGCCTATGTAGATTTCTGAATAAGGAAAAAAAAAATCAAAAATCTGTGTTGGTTACAAAAATGTGTTTTTGAGGCCTAAACAAAGCTAAGCCAAAAATTAAATTTTGGTCAATTTCAAGGGGTTGCTTTAACCATGCAGGTTCATCTGGACCAAATGTTTCACTTTCGTCACATACTATGCCAATTAATATACCAGCATGCACAATCTGAGCCTGCTTGGTGGTTTAGTTCTTGAGATATGGATTTGTGAAATATGATGAAAAAATGAGGCCAGATAAAATTGATACCCTCCCCCTTCCCACAGTATTTTTCCAGAATTTTTTGAGTCCAAATTGTATGGACCATTGGTTGATTTGACATGGAATGACCCATAAGTTACCTTAGAGTGGCATAACATATTCAAATATTCATGAATTTTTGCAGCATGATGATATTTTATCCACTAGATGGCAGCAGAATACTGTCCCAAGAGTTATTTGGGGTTACCGCTGTAAAATGGACCATTGCTTGTCATCCTGCATCTGATTCAGGCTTAACTGTCATTATGTAGAATTCTGAGGCCAAGGCATGCTTGGGTTAATGGCATGCAGGTTAAAGTTCTCCAGATTCCCGATAAAATGTTATTTTTCTTACCCTGATTTGCAAATTGTTAATCGCAGAATGTCCATCCTAGGATTTTACAAATGGTGTCATTATATTGGTTCACATTGTTGTCATCCTCAATGTGAGTACTGTGATGGACGGCTGGCAGCTCAATCTGGCTGGGACACCCCTGGAATAGAAGGAGGGGGGAAGGCAGTGACTTGCCAACACTGCTTCCCCCAAGACACTAGACGGCAGCTTCCCTGGATTGCAGTGGTACCCCGGATTCCCGCAGATCACTATGGGACATGAAGTTTGGATACACAACCCTGCTGGGTGCCATGGGTACCACCAGGAGGAGCTGTCAAAGGACCAGGGGACATATTATTTCAGTATAGCCCGGAAGTACAAGGTAATCATGAGGAAGGAAGCCCCAAAGTACTTCTGGGCTGAAGAAAATCCCTGTCCTGTATGAGACCCAGAAGTGCCAGCCAGTCACGTGGTCGGAAGGACAGAAGAACTTCTGGTTCTCATACTATATAAAGGACTAGTGGAGACCCAGCAAGAGAGCCGGAGTTGGGAGGGAGTGTGACTGGGCTGCTGGGAGGAGAGGAGGAGAATTATTGTGGGATTATTAGTGTTTTTGTATGGTGGCGAAGATACTTCGAGGCACCACTATTAGAAGAGAAGGAATGAAAGATCCTTTTGGTGCTTTTACCTGGTGTCTTGGGTGTTTGTCTATCGGGTTTGAGGAACGACAGTTCCCTCTAATGTCACAGTACATTAGTTGGTGTGATCAGTGGCTTCTGAGATCTAAACACACCAATCCATCCAATATCCTTGACAGAATTTACCATAGAAAATATGGCTGTATTTTCTGACACTGTTTACTGTATCTTGTTTTGAACACTTTCGCGGAATATCAGGTGGTATACTCATCCGGAATTATTCCAAGAGTGTGTTTGTCTAAAAGGGCTGCACTGACTGTACATTAAAACAGCAGCAGTCCCTAAATGTGTGCAGTGGCCAGCTAATATCTTAGACAGCTTCCAAAACGAAGCTGTTCTAGCTGCAGACCCTGTGGCTCATATCACACTGATTGGGCTTAGTGTAATAAAAGAAGTGACAGCTGAAGAGTGCATATTGAAGCATGTTTATTGAATACTGAAATGAATACACTACTCTGTACTAAAATAAATGCAACTGCACACAGTCCTGATTTAATACCCTCTATACCAGAAACATAAAGTCATTTATTGAGATGTGCACACATATATCACATTGAAACACATACACTAAGAGGTGAAATGCTTACACTACTGAATGACATCCACTGACTGTACGTATATTTAACAGCAGAGGCGGGCGACTGCATTCACACAACTTAACTCAAGTTGGATTCAGGTTTTAATTTTAGTGGCTTGTGACATGCTACAAAATATATTAAAAAAGACAAGTTTGACTTGGGCTTTAAAATATAAGTTCCCTCAAAATTACAGTATTTCTTCAGAATATTGAAATTGTGTTCTACGCTTAAGAGATTTCTATAAAATTAAAAAAATATCTTTCCCCCAATGGTACTTTACAATGGGGAGCATGGGGCACAGATGAAAAGCTTAAACACTTACCAAATACATATATTTTTCAAGCCAAGACAGTTGTCAAGTATTAATCTGCACCTTCCGTGTTTCTGATGCATGTTTGTCACAACAAAAGTGATCTGGAAATAATATTTTATCGCATTTTCCTGGTACTATTTTTCTTAAGGTAAGGATATGTTTTCTATTTGCTTGTGCAAATATGGAAGTAAATCAATACAAATGCCAGCCATGTGACATGGATAGTTTGCTGTGATTTGGTTCTTCAAGAGGAAACCACTTCCTGGGGTATGTGAAAGGTATTTTAAAATGAGAAAAGATTATATAGTTGCATAACTCTAAAGTGGTATGTCCTTTAAAAATGTATTTTCTTTAAATAGAGTGTTTTAGACACAGAGCACTTGTGAAGAAAATTGATAGTATAAATGCCAATTATTTTAAAGTAAACCAATTATTTATATCCAGTCGCTGTTAGTTCTCATCAAGAATAGTTTTCTTTAAAAATGTGTATTCTTAGCTTATATGTTAGTATACATCAGACATGATCCTAATTTGATTAATTGCAGATAGCAGTAAAAGAGTAAGCACGTTTTTACTCAAGTCTTCTTAAGTCTGATTGGAATTGACTTACTAGAATGTAATCTTATAACTTAAGACTTGAATTGAAACGTGAAGTTCAGGACCTGAAGCTTACTTGAGACTTAGGACTTAGTCCCAGCTCTGCTTAACAGAATACACTGTAATGTGAAATGGGTTAATTGTACTGTATACTAAACTACATACACAGTCTCATGAAATGTTTTAGATTTCAGACTTCATCTTTCCTGTTCTTCCTAGAACCTCTGGGGGTTAAGCATCAAGAGCCTGCTCCTTTTTGTTTTTATGTAGGGGCCAGAGGCAAAGGACATACAGAAAGTTAACCCCCCTCAAGAAGACCTACCTTTTTTGGGCATATCCCCAAATGAGGATGTAAAAAGGTGACAGGAGCCAGTTCATTACTGAATGAAGCTCAGCCCATTAAGTTGCAATGGGATGAAGCCACCTGAATGGGCTGTATCTGAAGTTGTTGTCCATTAAAAAGTCTGAAAATAAATCCAGCTTGGCTGGGTTTTAAAAAATCCCCTTGTTTCTTGTCTGTTAATTCACAGAGCACCTCCTTGAAGTCACACAGTATATACATGCAATATATTACAGTTGTGAGGGATGGAATTATGACTTATAAACTCCCTCTTGTCTATGTACTGGCGTGTGGGGAATGGTTTCAGTTCATTGTTTAAATAACTCCTGTTTATTGCCATACATACAAGATACAGTGTGTTACTGGATAAACTAAAATAAATAGGTGAGATCAACAGAAATTTCACCTTCAGCATGTTACTCTTGGTAGTCATTCAAATGCAGATGCTGCAGTGGCACTAAAGTCATTAGACAACATGTGGCGTGAGGTCTAGAGAAAGTGAAAGTTAATGCTCCACTTCCAGGTCATCATCAAGTCCTTCCAAGAGAACTCTAAATACAAAGAGGACTGTTTCATTTATGTTAGGTAGAATGCCCAGAGAGGACTGGATGGTCCCGTGGCCCGGAACCCCTGCAGATTTTATTTTTTCTCTCCAGCCGTCTGGAGTTTTTTTTGTTTTTTCTGTCCTCCCTGGCCATCGGACCTTACTCTTATTCTATGTTAATTAGTGTTGTCTTATTCTAATTTTTACTTTGTCTCTTATTTCTTTTTTCTTCATCGTGTAAAGCACTTTGAGCTACATCATTTGTATGAAAATGGGCTATAGAAATAAATGTTGTTGTTGTTGTTGTTGACTTTCTAGCTATATGGGACAAAGACAGGCAGGTAGTTTGTAATGCAACCTCAAAATCCTTTAATCCTTTCCCTTTGTCAGCTTCAAGTCAGTCACTGGAAGGCTTACAACACGGTATCTGAGCTTTTGACAGTATATAAATATATGTGCATAGGTCTGATTACAATCTGATATTTGAGTGGTTACCTACCAGGTAACCCTTGTGGTTGGTCAGCCACGTCCTCTCAGTTGCAAGAAGCAGATCATAGACATGTTATATAGTATATGCTAAACAATATAAAGAGTACACGGCACGTATTTCGTTGTATTTGGGGTTCATCAGTTGTACGCACCTGATGTATTGCATATAATGCTAGGTTCATAGGTGGATGCGTGCTTAATAAGAGTAATTCGAAATTCTCCTGCCACAGGGTAACCGTGTCTATCTTATGAGCTGTTAAACGAGTGCTGTGAGTGCCTTCATTTTACATCTACCAAGCCGTCAATAAAGCAGCTCCCCCTTCTCTAAAATGTTCTGTACATAAAACCTACAATTAATTAAATAATCTTACAAGATGATGGCAACCACACCACTCCTGGAAATTCAGACACTTGCAGATTCCCCTCTGGAATTTGCATGATGTGACTTTTTAATTTTTCTCTCCCCTGTTGTGGTGGTGCTGTCTTTTTATTTATTTAATTATTTTCTGTTCTCTACTGGTAATATTTATTAATGCTGGAAATATAATTGCACAATTCCCCAAAGAAGCAATTTCCATTACTGCCACTATTATAACAATCAAATGTTGGTTAATGATCTGCTTGTTTAATTGTGATTTTCCATGTAATTAAAATGCAGTGTTCTCCTATATAACACTATGTGACAGGGATATGATGGCTTTAATTATGCTAATTATTTGAATGTGTCCTAGAACAGCAGTGCCCATTGTACTTTATCTAGTCGGTGATCGTTGGGAGTTGCTCGTGGGCCATGCAAATAGTGTCCTGCACTGGTGTTTTATCTGCAATTATTTGCACACTGTTCCTGGGTGGCAGTCAGTGTGATGTATGCCTCTTTCTTTATTCTTAAAACATGAGTTGCATTTTATACCCTGACTGCACATAAAGATGTCATCAGATTCATATACACTGCATTCAGAATGTATTCAGACCCCGTCACTTTTTTTCACATTTTGTTATATTACAGTCTTGTGCTAAAATAATTTCAATTCATTCCTTCATCAAATAACACTTGATGCCTTAGAATGATAAAGTGAAAACAGGATTTTAGGAATTTTTGAAAATGTATTAAAAATGCAAAGCTAAAATATCACATGGACACAAGTATTCAGACTCTTTCCTGAGTACCTCTTTGAAGCTCTTTTGGCAGTGATTCCAGCCTGAAGTCTTCTTGGGTTTGACATGACAAGCTTTACATCTGTGGATTTGGGAATTTTCTGCCATTTGTTTCTGCAGATCCTCTCAAGCTCTGTCGGGTTGAATGGTTACAATCAGTTGACAGCCAGTTGACCGCTATTTTCAAGTCTCTCAAGAGATGTTTAATTGGGTTCAAGTCTGGGGTCTAGCTGGGACACTCAGTAACTTTGACAAAATTCTTCCTAAACAACTAGTGTGTTGTCTTTGCTTTTGTGTTTAGGGTAATTGTCCTGTTGGAAGGTGAACCTACAGCCAAGCCTGAGGTCCAGAGCACTCTGGAGAATGTTTTCTTTAAGGATATTTCTGTACTTTGTTCCGTTCAACTTTTCCTCCACCTTGACTAGCCTCTCAGTGCCAACTGCTGAAAGCAATCTCACGGCATGATACTGTAACCACACTGCTTCACTGTTACAATGGTATTACATGGGTGTTGCATGGTACCTGATTTCCTCCAGATGTGATTGAGGTCAAAGACTTCATACTTGGTTTTCATCAGACCAGATTATCTTGTTTCTCATAGTCTGAGACTCTTTTAGTTGCCTTTTTAAAAAAGTCCAAGTGGGCTTTCATGTGTTATCTTTGCCATTCAGCTCAGACTAGAAGAGTGGTGCAGGGACAGTTATCCTTTTGGAAGTTTCTCCTGTAACCACACAAGTTATCTAAAGCTCAGCCTGAATGACCATCAGCTTTATTGCCATCTCTCTTACCAAGGCCCTTCTCCCCCAATTACTCAGTTTGGCTAGGCAGCCTGCTCTAAGAAGACTCACGGTTGTTTCAAACTTCTTTCATCTAAGAATTATGGAGGTCACTGCGCTCTGGGGATCCTTCAATGCTGCTGAAAACGTGTTTGTAGCCTTCACCAGATCTGTTCTGACACAATCCTTTCTGTAAGCTCTGCAGGTGAATCCTCTGATCTCCTAGCCTGGTTTTTACTAAACTGTGGGACCTTCTATAGACAGATGTGAGCCTTTCCTAATAATGTTTATTATTATTTATTAGTTATAGAATAATCTCAACAATGATCAATAGTTGGAATGTAACTGAGCCAAATTTCCAAGAGTCATACCAAATGGTCTCAATACTTGTGTCAATGTGAAACCTCATTTTGGGTTATTAAGTGTTGCTTTATGAGGGAAAATTGAATTTAAATTATTTTAGCACAAGGCTGCAACATAACAAAATGTCAATTAAATTCTTCTGAATACTTTGAAGGAGCTGTATATTTTCATGGAGGATGGATCACCTACTTTCATTTTTGATTATGAGTTGCACTTTTTAATAATCCTTTTTAGTAAAGGATCTCCACTTACAGCTGTTTTCTAGCTGCAATATTTTACCACAAAATTGTTAGGAGCTTGTGAATGATTGTTTAATGGCCATCAGAGTATCACCCTGTGGACCACCCAGGCTGGCACTGCCAACACAACCTGACACAGAAAAGTGCGGGACACAAGTTCAAGGCACACGTGTTATTTTTTCTTTTTCCTCGTGGGAAACGCCTTCCCCGTTTTCCACAGGCACAACACAGTCCAGCACAAGCACAAAACAATTCTCTCCTTCTTTCTTTTTTCTTCCTTTCTCCTCCACTCCTCTGGTCAAGCTTTGTCTCCCTCCTCCTGACTCTGGCTTACCGAGTAGTGGCTGCTGGCTCCTTTTATATGCAGCACTCCCTGGCACCTGCAGATTTTAACAGGGCTGCACCAAACTCCAACTCCCATGAAGCCCTGTGGGAGTCCGAGGCACCCCTGCAACCCAGGGGGGTTGCCGTCTAGCATCCCGGAGGAGGTAACGCTCTGGCCATGCTTGCTCCCCTGGTACTCCCAGTGTGGAGGTGTCCCAGCCAGGCAAGGGCCCAGGCGGCACGCTACACACGCTTAATGCAATATTTATGGACACAGTTAGTTGTTCATTTAATATTTTCTGGACTAGCTTATTCCAGCAGCCCTGAATGCAAGGAAGAAGATACAGCTCTGGGTTACATTTCAGAGCTCATTCATATTGACACAAATACCAACTCATACTGGAGTAAATTAGATTCACCAGTTAAGTTTGCCTTCATGTCTTTGGAATGTGGTTGGAAAGCCTCGCTGACACTGAGAAAATGCATATTCCACGCACAGGGACTCAGTCAGGAATCAATGCCATAACCTTTGGCCTTTTAGGCACAAAGCGTAACAACTGTGCCCTCAAAATTTGTAAGGGAAATTACTAGAAAAGCATTCTTATGTGTAGTTAAATCATTGTTGACTCAAATCTGGACCACTATTGCTTTGCAAAGCCCCCATCCCAGTCAAATGTGAAAATAAGATGGGAACTACAGTAAGTGCCCACAATAAATGGAAAGGAGGAATCCAGGTTAGCAGTGCACTGCGCCAAGTGTTAAAAGAAAATAAAACTGAACTTTTATGGAAATAAAAAGATTTAGAAGGAAGCAAACAATCTTTATATAAATAACAACAAAGGATATACAAAGTGCTTAGTGCAACGTTGAGCCAGTTTCCTGAAATGAACTCCTCAGGCTGTCGTTTCCTCCAACTTTGCTCTGCTCTTAATAATTAACCTGTTGTTTTACTCGGCTTTGTCTGGGTATTTTGTAAGGCAGTGGGCATCAGTTATAGTAGTTGGGTGAATCACAAACTCTGGAACTAAGTAAGTAATTTTCTGTATAAGTTATATGTAGTTTTTTTTTTTTTTTATATTATATTAACCAAGGCCTAATATTATTGGCAATCAAGGCGGTGCTTTAATTAAGGCTTTGGATTTCAAACTCTCAAATTGAGGGATCAAATCCTGCTTCTGACATTGTGTGACCCTGAGTAAGTCACTTCACTTGCTTGTGTTCCAACTGGAAACACAAAACAAATGAAAACAATTGTATCTCAAATGCTGTAAGTTGCCTTGAATAAAGGCATCAGTCAAACAATAAGTTATAAAAATGTTATTAGGTCACTGGAGCTTCTTACTCTTTAATATGCCGTACACCAGGCATGTCAAACACGCGGCCCCTGGGCCGCATGCGGCCCGCAACAGACATCTGTGCGGCCCACATGAAAGATCCTAGTTAGCGCTAAACTTGTACAAAATGATTACTATCGTTTGTGATTGAATCATTCTGCATCTTCTGCGTTACTTATTGACTTTTCTTACTCCTGCCTTCTGACAAAAGCATGTTTTCCCATGGCATTAAGATACCAGAAACGTCATCTGCTAGTATAGTTGCAGCCACGAAGTTGCAATTGAAGTGCTAAGCTGCGGTCTGCGGCCCACTACCGGGCCGCGAGAGAACTGCCAGCAACGGAGACTCACTCAGCGAAGGGCTACAGTTAAAAGGCTGCCCCCTTCACTGAGGACACTTTTCAGAACGCTAGGCGGGCGGGGCTTTGCAGCGGCACAGAGAGAGGAGAGAGACCGCAGTGAGAGAGTATTACAACAAAGTATTTTTATGTTTCTGACAGTTTCTCCATATGACACGAGTCCACAGAAATCTCGTTACTACGAAGTACATTCAGCGAAGTGACCTTGAAATGCTTGAATGAGTCGTCCACAGAGCAGTTAGTTCTGTGGTCACAGCACAGTTGTGGACATTTTCACAACGATCCCCAAACAGAAACACTGTAAAAAAATGTTCTTTCTTTGAACTTTCCTCGTACTTTTTTTTGCTGTTTGTGTTTCTGTGGTTATCAATGATACCTTTTCCTTATTGCTTGTCAACATTTTAAAAACATCCATTAGAATTTAACTCATTATCACCCTTCTATAGAAACGGCATACTTGTTATATGCAAAAAAGAAGAAAAATCTCGGGTTGCAAACGTATGCGAACTGCTGCATTTGAAGACGCCGAAAAAAACGTTTTTATGTGGTTGCAGTGATGCTTGTTCAAGAAACATTCCTATTAATGCGGCACTCATTCAAGAATATATGAGGTTTTTAAACTCTCTTGGGACCCAGACAAACAATCTCACACGTGGCAATAGCGTTTCGGGACGCACTTCAGCGTGTCGTTCCCGTTGGGTGGGGGGGATCCCAGATCCCAAAAGAGTTCAGAAACCTCACAATATGAAGAAGAAGAAAAGGGTGATTTGGCTTCTGATTGATAACTGTCCTGACCACAACATACTTCTGCACTTAGATAATGTTCACGTTGAATTCCTCCCACCCAATTGCACGGCAGTGTTTCAGCCATTGGATTTGGGCATCATTCGCACCCTAAAAATGTATTATAGCAAGGAAATGCTGAGAAAAATTCTCGTCAGCATAAGTTGTAGACAGGAGAAGATTAAAATAACGTGAAAGAAGCTATTGAAGCTGCTTCCATTTCCAACATCCTATCTTTGTGATGCACATTTTCTGCAGTGACAGCAACTAAAACGAGATTACGGAGTAGACTGAACATAAGCAACACACTTCGCGTGTCACTGTCTTCCATCCTCCCCAGATGGGATCGTCTGGTTGCAGGAAAACAAGCTCAGAGCTCTCACTGATTCTGCATTATGGTAAGCTGTATAATTTCTATTACTAAATTATAACTTAATAATAATAGAAATGTAATGTAAATTGTGTATAAAACTGCCCTACGAACCTGCCCATAATCACCCCATAAACTCCAACCTCCAACAACCCACCGGTCCCTGGAAAAATTTGCTTCTAGTAAAGCGGTCCTTGGTGTCAAACAGGTTGCGGACCACTGGGCTACACTACTGGCTGGGCTGCTGAGACAGGCCACTGGGCAGAACTGACCATCACGAGTAGTAATAGCTCGCATATTTTCACATTTTTTTGCTCTAGTTTTATGTAATTTTGTGCTAGTATTGTAAAGAACAGTTAGTGCAGACTACAGCTGAAGATTTGAAGTGGACGCGAGAAGTTGGTGAGTTGTTTATTAACAGACTAGCAAAATACCCGCGCTTCGCAGCGGAGAAGTAGTGTGTTAAAGAAGCAATGAAAAAGAAAAGGAAACATTTTGAAAATAACGTAACATGATTGTCAATGTAATTGTTTTGTCACTGTTGTGAGTGATAAGTGTTGCTGTCATATATATATATTTACACACACATATACATATATATATATATATATATACACATATCTATACATATACACATATATATATACACACACACACACATATATACATACATATATATATATCTACATATATACACATACATATACATACACACATACATACATACATACACACACATATATATACACAAATACATATATATATACACATACACACACATATATAAACATATATATACATATACATACATATCTACATATATACACACACAGCTATTTCGTATCAGTGCAATACGCTGCTTGTTAAAACGGATAACTCCCGCTCTTACGTGCAAGTCTGCGTGGATATTATGAACTATCGTATTTGTTCAAGTTCTATTTAAATTTTAAATAGAAGGAATTTTTATTTAGTCGACAGAAATATCTTTGGTAGGAATGGTAAAAACAGACAGGAATATTATTCCTGAATAAATCAACTCAAACCTTAAACAACTTATAATATTTTGCTCTCCATAAAAATATATCCTGTCTAAATTATACAAGTTAGAAATAAAGTAAACGTTAAAAGAACAAACATTCAAATTTCTTTACTCTTATGTAATTTTATATAAAAAATAAACTTAGATTTTAAATATCCCAAAAGATTTTGCTCTCCATAAAAATATATCCTGTCAAAATTATACAAATTCAAATATGAACATGCTGCATAACAAAACCTGGAAATATAAATAAAATGTGTTCCTTTCAGCAATAACAAATCAAATCATTCAGTTGTCTTTGCTCATATGTCATTTTAGAGCTGGACGCCTGGCATCTTTTTTTGGCCACAAGTTCGTTTATGTTTGGTGTGAGGTTCTGTGTTGTGGAGATTCTCAGGATGGACTGCAGGTGCTCATCAGTGAGGCGACTCCTGTGTGCTGTTTTGTTAGTCTTTATCACTGACAAGAGCTTCTCACACAGATATGTGCTACCAAACATGCACAAGGTTCGAGCCGCATGTAGACGGACTTTTTTTGTTCTTCAAAGTCACCAAAGCGCCGTGCAAACTCAGTGCGCTCAGTTTATCAGCAAAGTGCGTATTTGGGAACACCGTAGTGACGACTTGGTTCAACATTACTTGGCAACAGGGAAAGTGGGGAAAGTGGGGCAAGTTGCACTGGTGCATTTGTGTCTCCCATAAAAGCAGCTTCACTTGAAATCACTTTGTGATTGTGCACGGGTAAAAACGTCCGCTGAAGTGTCAGATTCTTATTTAATTCTTCTGCTTTCTGTATCTTCTGCATTGCATTCAGGTCTTTCAGGTTACCCTGATATTTTGTCTCATAGTGCCGTCTTAGATTAAATTCTGTAATTACAGCCACATTAGCTCCACAAATGAGACACACGGGTTTACCGGCAACGTCAGTAAACATATACTCAGCCTCCCATCGGTTTTTAAAGGCCCTATTTTCAGAATCAACTTTTCTCTTCAGCATCGTGTGGGCTAGCTTCGCAATAACTTGCAAAATCATAAGCTAGACTTGATTAACGCGGTAAGTGTTCGGCAAGGCAGCTGAAGCGCTGCATTATGGGATCTGTAGTTTATTGTGTTACCAGCGCTTCATATACCCGGGCCATTAATAACAATAATACAGTATATAAAATGATCTCGCGGGCCGGATATAATTACACGCCGGGCCGGATGTGGCCCGCAGCCCTTGAGTTTGACACATATGGACTAAATAGAACTTGAAAAGGTTTTTGGTCTCGTCCGATGCGAGAGATGGACGTCTGAAGTGGAGCTCCGCTAGCAGTGGTGTTATTTTTCATATTATCTGCTTATTATCTTGAGATATCCTGTATTTATTCAACCCGAGAGGGACTGCTACAGTATATGTAAGCACATATAAACATGGCCAACAAGAAGGGGGGTTCGAAAGAATCGAAAACTAAAGCTACACCCAAGCTGCGATCAGCAAGCCCCGGTTCCAGATACGGCCTTTCAGAGACAGACCTGGATCAGATGGGCGAAAGCACAGACTCCTCGGGACCACGGTCCGCTACATCGTCGCCGGCTGAGAGCGAAAAGGGGAGCGAAGGTGCGATCGTGAGTGCAGAGCTGGATAGCTCGCCGATTGGAGAAGATCACATGAAACTGGAAAGGGCCTCGAAGTCCGCGGCTTCAATTGCGCAATTACGCGAGCCTGTAGCAGCGGGGACGCCGGCTACAGCAAAGTCTGCTGCTTCATCTACGGTACAAGAAAGCACAATTGAACTATCTGAACTGAAGGTGTTGCTCGTTGAGCTCGCGCAAGACATAAAGAAAAGCGAGAAGGCTAATGAGATAGCAAGGGCAAAGGCACATGAGAGCCTGAAACAGGAAATCCAACAGGCAACTGAAAAGCTGCGACAGGAATTCCAACAGGCAAATGAAAGGCTGCGTCAAGAGGTGCAACTTGAGCTTCGACAGGTGCTGGGAAAAATTGAAGAGCGCATTCAGGAAAACTCGGTTAAATTGAGCACGCTTACTGATCAATTGGAGCATCTCAAGGAGACATTCACGAATCGGATTGAAATGGCCGAACATTCAGCTGCCAGTGCCGAAGAAAGAGCAATAAATGTTAGTTCCGAATGCAAAAAACTCGGAGAAAAACTTGGAGACAGACTGGCTGCTTTAGAAGATGGCAGTAGACGGTATAATGTCAGAATTGAAGGTCTGCCGGAGAATCGAGAAAGTTCAAACCCTGTGAAATTCGCAGCTGAACTTTTTTCTAAAATAATCGGGGACGACTTTAAAGCAGAATCTGAGATAGCAGCGGCTTACCGCGTACGCGGACCAAACACCGTCAGACCCCGACCAAGATCTTTTATAGTTCGTTTTGAACGATTATCATTTAAGCTAGAGGTGATGGCACTCCTCAGAAACAAGGAAGATATTATATTTGAAAATAACCGCATTCTTATCTTCCCTGACTTCTCTCCAGCAACAGCTACTAAACGCGCATCCTTCTATAATATTAAACAGCGGCTACGGCAAGCCAGTGTGAAATACAGCCTCCTGTATCCGGCAAAACTGAAAGTGGAATGGCAGGGTCAATTCTATGTCTTCGCTAGCAAGGAAGAAGCAGAAAAAGAATTAAGAAAGCTGATCCCGGGACTATTCTGATACATAATAGTGAGTCATGGCGGTTAAAACGATGAAGCAAAGATTAATAATCTTTTGTCTGATCTATTCGTTTTAAAATACGGGTTTTTATCAGCATATATTCTCATTATTACTTAGTATTACAAGGGCACTATCTGTTTATGTTTTATTGTGCTTAATTATTTATTTATCTATTTATTTTTCTCTTTTTCTTTTCTAATTATCTCATCTCTACCCTAAACGAGACTGTTCAATATCATACCCTAGGTTTACTGTTATTGCTATTACTGCATTAAGACTGGTTATGCTTCTTCTGGACACATTTTTTAATACCATCATCTTAATGCACTAAAATTGCTGAAGACTATATATATATTTTAAGTGTAAAACTCCTTTTTTTTTT
>JANRMT010062799.1:11522624-11536165 GCA_026402145.1 Polypterus bichir lapradei | reverse complement strand
TTAGAGATATCTCTATCTTTTAACCCTTAAGCGCCGCTGCATTGGAGCTTGTTTTGCTTTGGACGTACTCTGTCTCTGGGTATGTCAGAGGATTGGGACTGTGTGAAGTGGGTTTTAGCCTCACTTGGGGAGGCAAAAAGGGAGGGTGGGGGGTTAAGGGGGGGAGAGAAAGAGAGCAGGCCTGATCTATACCTAATCTATCCTCTCAGTCTTTATAATTATAATAAGACTATAAAATGACATCAAAAACTCAGAATCAGTGTCTCCATGATGGGACAGTTAACTTCGTAAGCTGGAATGTTAAAGGCCTGAATCACGAATTAAAGAGAAAGAAAGTACTCTCTCACCTAACAGGTCTAAATGCTAAAATAGTATTTTTACAGGAAACTCACTTAATAAGCAAGGATCAGTTCCGGCTGCAAAAAGACTGGACTGGCCAAATGTTCCATTCTAGCTTTACGAAGAAAACTAGAGGTGTGGGAATTCTCATACATAGAACTGTTCCATTTGTAGCATCAGATGTAGTATTGGATCCTGAAGGGAGATATGTAATGGTTATGGGAGACTTATCTAACTGTAAAATGATCTTGATAAATGTTTATGCACCTAATGTTGATGATAAGGAATTTATACAAAATTTGTTGGCATCCATTCCCAATCTGAACACTCATAAAGTTATAATGGCTGGGGATTTTAATTGTGTTATGAATCCACTTTTAGATAGGACCTCCTCCACAGGGGGAACGGCATCTAACACTGCAAAAATAATTACAAAGTTTATAACTGATCACAACTTATCAGACCCCTGGAGGTTTTTAAACCCAAATTCAAGAACATATTCTTTCTACTCACCAGTACATCATTGTTACTCAAGGATCGATTACTTCTTTATAGACAATAACTTCTTGCCTAAGATTAAATCTTGCAAATACGATGCTATTGTTATTTCTGACCATGCACCTATGATCTTGGAGCTAAAATTACTAAGCCCCATGCACTCACCCCGCAGATGGCGCCTCAACCCGCTTCTATTAGCTGATGAGAATTGTACTGAATTTATATCCAAACAAATCAAATTCTTTCTAGAGACAAATACATCCCCCGAGATCTCTGCAGGGATACTCTGGGAAACTCTTAAGGCCTTCTTAAGAGGACAGATTATCTCATATCTTTCCCACAGAAATAAATCCGAGGCCAAGAAAATAGCAGATATAAAAAGCGAAATTACTAAAATAGATGAAGAACATGCCAGACTACCAAGCGAGACTCTACATAGGAGAAGGCAGGCTCTACATTCGGAATTAAACCTCTTGACAACTAAAGAAACTGAACAACTAATTTACAAATCCAGACATCATTACTATGAACATGGGGAGAAAGCTAATAAGCTTTTAGCTCAACAAATTCACAAGCAAGAAGTGCGCAACGCAATCTCGGTAATCACTAGTACGAACGGAGATAAAATCGTCGAACACCAAAATATAATGCACACTTTCAGAGACTACTATAAATCCCTATATACTACTGAGTTTAAGGAAGACAATACACAATCTAATGCATTTCTGGATACATTACAGATACCACAAATAGACGCTTTTAGTGCGGAGGAACTTGATAAACCTCTGATGCTACCAGAATTACTAGATGCTATAAAATCACTCCAAGGCGGGAAAGCAGCAGGCCCTGATGGTTACCCTGCAGAATTTTACAAGAAATTCTCCGCTCAGCTAGCCCCCCTCTTATTAGCAACATTTACAGAAGCCAGAGATAACCAATCTCTTCCACAAACCTTTCGCCAAGCACTAATCACTGTCTTTCCAAAACAAAATAAGGACTTATTACAATGTGCATCATACAGACCAATTTCACTTCTGAATAACGACGTTAAAATACTCTCTAAAATCTTAGCCAGAAGGGTGGAGATAGTGTTCCCCTCGGTAATATCACAAGACCAAACTGGATTTATTAGGGGCCGGCACTTACCTTCCAATCTTCGACGCCTGTTTAATGTAATATACTCACCAACTAAATCAAACACCCCAGAAATATTATTATCATTAGATGCAGAAAAAGCATTCGACATGATTGAATGGAAATACCTTTTTACTATATTGGAGAAGTTTGGGTTTGGCCCAAACATCTGTGCATGGATTAAATTACTGTATACTAACCCAGAAGCTTCAGTTTGCATCAACAACATTTGCTCAGACTACTTTAAACTAGAACGTGGCACTAGACAAGGATGCCCCTTGTCACCGCTGCTGTTTGCGATTGCCATTGAACCACTGGCAATACATTGTCGAAATACTGATCAGATAAAGGGGATTAGCAGAGCAAGCATATAATATTAGATTAGATACCCTACCTTTTATCATTGCAGAACAGTTTAAATACCTAGGGGTAAACATCACAAGTAAACATAAAGCTCTATATCAACAAAATTTCGCCGTTTGCATGGAAAAAATTAAACAAGACTTGCATAGATGGTCAACCCTTCATCTCACACTAGCTGGAAGAATTAACACTGTTAAGATGAATATTCTTCCTAAGCTCCTTTTTTTATTTCAAAACATCCCAATATACATTAATAAATCATTTTTTAGGCAATTAGATTCGACAATAACCTCATTTATTTGGAATTCAAAACATCCACGCATCAAAAGAGCGACCCTACAAAGACAAAAGGCAGAAGGCGGCATGGCTCTACCTAACTTCCAGTTTTATTACTGGGCAGCAAATATACAGGCGATAAGAACCTGGACACAAATAGAAGAACATACACAGGCTTGGTCCGCAATAGAATTAAATTCCTGCAGTACTTCTTTGTATTCCTTGCTCTGTGCTCCAATAAACACACGTTATCGGCAATACACTAATAACCCAATTGTGCTCCACTCACTTAGAATCTGGAACCAATGTAGAAAGTATTTTAAGACGGAGAAGCTTCTATCTGTGGCACCCCTGCAAGAGAACCACCTCTTTCAACCCTCACAAACATATGCAGTTTTTAATATTTGGAAAAAATTTGGAATTAACTTGCTTAGAGATCTTTATATAGACAACGTCTTTGCATCCTATGAGCAATTACATTCCAAATTTAACATTCCAGCTACACATTTCTTTCACTATCTTCAAATCAGAAACTTTGTTAAACAAAACCTTCCAGATTTTCCTCATCTTGCACCCTCATCCATGCTGGAAAAAATATTGCTCAATCTCAAGGATTTAGACTCCATCTCTACAATATATAAAATCATTTTACAATCCCTCCCTTTTAAAGATCCAAGAGGAAACTGGGAAAAAGATCTTTCAATTAATATATCAGAAAAGGAGTGGAAAGTAGCAATGCAGAGAATTCACTCGAGCTCCATATGCGCAAAGCATACAATTATACAACTCAAAATTATATATCGAGCACATCTGTCTCGACTAAAACTCTCCAAAATGTTCCCAGGGCATGATCCAACCTGCGAACGTTGTAACCAAGTCCCAGCCTCACTAGGTCACATGTTCTGGGCCTGCACCAAATTAACATTATTCTGGACAAACATTTTTAATTACCTTTCAGATAGCCTTGGACTTACAATCCCTCCAAACCCATTAACAGCTGTGTTTGGTGTTCTTCCAGATGGGTTTAAAGCGGAGGAAGACAAACAAATTGTGATTGCATTCACTACACTTTTGGCACGTAGACTTATTCTCATAAACTGGAAGAACCCAAACTCTCCTCTTTTAAGTCAGTGGGAAACCGATGTGTTATATTATTTGAAGTTGGAAAAAATCAAATACTCAGTCAGAGGATCCGTACAGACTTTTTTCAAAACATGGCAGGATCTAATCAGTAATATTTTAAAATAAGTTCAAAAGGCACAGAGAATTTATTAACTTAGGTATGTCTCCAAGCCTTAAATTTAACGTCGTTTGGCTTGCTCTCTCTCTCAGGGGTGGGGATCGATCTGTTCTTATATATTTTTTCAAATGTGATCGCGCAATTTAGATAGAGTTGACGCGCACTACAGCCTGCATGCCTCAATAAGTCATCCTCCCCTCGCTCTTACTTTTTCACCGTTCATCTAATGAATACACTGAGTATGGCTTTACCAAAACAATCATTGATTGCGAATAAAGTATTCATTATTCGAGTATGTAGATCAGGGTATATATATATACATATATATATACCCGCGTATCGCAGCGGAGACGTAGTGTGTTAAAGAAGGTATGAAAAAGATTTGTTTCTTACTGCATCAATAAACAGCTCGTCTTCTTCTTTATCTGAGACCTGACACACTGCATGCACGGGTTTTTTTTTTAACACTGTCTTCCTTTAGCGGGACATTCACTTTTTCCACCGTGTGCTTTGTTTCTGCAGTAGCTGCAGTTATGAATAATATGTTTGTATGTATCAGACGCTTCATATTTTTTTGCTGCCTTTTCAATTGTGTAATTCGGTTTTTGTTCAGCGCTCTTTGGAACTGTTGCTTTTTGTCTGTGCACTGCGTCAGTTCACGTGAGCCGCTCGGTGTACATGCATCGAAGTTTCCCAGCTGTGCTGGTGCCATGTCGTGCTATGTCCATGGCTGTATCTAATGTTACCTTAGACCAGGCACTTAAAACTTTCTCTCGCAGTTTCGCTGAGTTTGTGCCAAACACCACCCTGACCATCTCATCTTCCTCTGCATAAGCACAGTCCTTCACCCGTGAATATTTACCCGTGGCAGTGTTTCTATTGGATTGCCTCTGACGGACGGCCTTATATGGGCAGGCACTAAATTACAAACGCTAGCGGCAGCCTGTCTATGAACTTAATTTAAAGTTTAGGTTTACATCGTGCTTTGTTTCCGAAGTAGCAGAACTCATGAATATGGTTGTATATGTCACTCGCTCGCTTCTTATTGTTTCGCTGCCTTCTCAATTATATAATGCATGTTTTCTTCAGCGCTTTTATGGCCTCTTCCTGGTTTTCTACCTACTGCGTGATTACGTGGGAGGCGTGATGATGTCACACAAAACTCCGCCCCCACGGGTTTCAAGCTCATCTCCATTACAGTAAATGGAGAAAAACAGCTTCCAGTTATGACCATTACGCGTAGAATTTCGAAATGAAACCTGCCCAACTTTTGTAAGGAAGCTGTAAGGAATAAGCCTGCCAAATTTCAGCCTTCTACCTACACAGGAAGTTGGAGAATTAGTGATGAGTCAGTCAGTCAGTCAGTCAGTCAGTCAGTCAGTGAGTGAGGGCTTTGCCGTTTATTAGTATAGATTTGTTTTCCAACTTGTATTACTGAGCAATGAATTCAGTGAGCGTTTTCACGATTTCAGTTCACACGAACAGGACTTTGGTGGTGTTTACATCACCATACTCTTACAATGTTGAGAATGCGCCTGAGAATATCCAAATTGAATTGATTGAACTGCAGTCAGATTCTATTCTGATGGCAAAATACAATGAATGTATGCTTACCTGCCACCCTTATATGTGCAGATCCATAAGTTGGCATCGAGAGTACTGTCTATGTTTGGAAGCACTTACGTTTGTGAGCAATTGTTTTCGTTAATGAAAGCTACCAAAACCCCATATCGCTCAAGAATTACTGTCGAGCACAAGATTTCAAGCCTGATATTGACGAACTGGTCACTAACAAGAGATGCCAAGTGTCGGGACAAAAGAAATAAATCTCACACTGTAAGACTCCTATATAAGCAATGAATATAATATAATGAATATAATATAATAATATAAGGATTTAGCTAAGAGGCTAAGACTCTAATTGTACGCTGTTGTACAGAGATTATATGGAAATAAATTGATTTTCTTTAAAATTTAAACTTTAAGTGTTACATTTTTTAAAGTTTTCAGTATTGGAAAGAAAGCTACAGTAACTTTGTATAATAGTATATTAGTATTTGTTACAGTGCGGCCCGCTGACGCACGTATGGCAGTCGATGCGGCCCACCAATGGTAGTGGGTTTGACATACCTGCCGTGCACAACTTTCCATGAGTAAAACACTCCTGCATTAGATCATTTTCTGCTTTTCTTTAATGGTCTTTACAAACACAATTTTACAGGAAAGTGTATTCTTTTGAATTAAAATGGTTTTTCAGTATATACTGTATTATTATCATTATTAGTTGTTTAAGATTTTCACGTTTACACTGCTCACACAAGTGCAGCATTTTTTTCATGTTTTTCATTAGTTGTATACCATCCTCCATTAAAGTCTGCAGATATAAATGTATATGCAAAGCATTTCTGGAAGTGGATATACATAAAAGGTGGAACCCTTTGTGTTACACTGATGTATTATTATGAAAAGTAAGGAGCATGGAGCATTTCCTCATTGGAAATTGAAGTGGCACTATCTAAGACTGTCATTTCTCCCTTGGGACAAATAATCTAGCACCAGTGTTTATCTACCTTTCTTTGTGCTCAGCTCCCAAGACATCAAATGCAGTTTCATATTATTAAAACATGTTTGCTAGTTACAGTCAGTAGGTGTGAACTTCTTCAATAATCTCCTAGTTCTCATTTCATTTTACATTTCCATTGGCTGCTTTTCCTGGCCACGTTTTATTTTTTTGTAGGCCTATGCCTCATCAGTTTAAATGCATTAATGATTGCTTGTTCACATGTCTGACATCTTTGTTAGCATGTTTCTCTTGTTTTAATCCCTTATTGCTGGAGGATTTACTTTGAGTGGCAACTCAATTAGGCGAGTGTTGTACAATGCATTTTACATGCACCATAGCTTCAAGTGCCAGGATTTGTTTTACTTTGCAGTTTGTAAACTGGCATATAGGGATAGTTGCTGAAAAGAGAAAAATTTAGAATGCAAAAATCTATCTTAGACAGGTGTCTCTGGGCAGATAATAAGGAAACTCACATCTCAGCATGCTAAAGGTCATTAATAAAAATCAAAGATGGGTAACTTAAGTCTTAATTAAAGAGATGTGTGACCTGCTTGGCAATATTTTGAAAATGACTTGATGACGCCTGTGACTCAACTCAGTCTTAAGATAAATGACTCACTTTATACATTTATTAGTGGAACCACCTCTTGGATATCTGTGATGGTCAGAACAGGTTTATGGACCCTCCAGCATTGTGGAAATGAGAATACTGACACTGGCTTCATCCAGTTACCTTGTCAAGCAGGTATTTGGACATGGAGGCCACGTGATAATGTGGCCACGTTTTATCGCATTTCAGTTATAAAGCCTTCTTTTCTGTAAGTGCAATGCATTCTAAATAATGGGAGATTGTTGAAATATATAATTAATAAACATGCAACATTAATTAAAGAAGTGGGCTGCATGGTGGCACAGAGGTAGCACTGCTGCCTTGCAACAAGAAGGCCGGGAGTCACGTCCCAGGTCCTCAATGTGCAGAGTTTGCATGTTCTCCCCATGTCTGCAAGGGTTTACTCCAAGTTCTCCACTTTCCTCCCAGAGTTCAAAGGCATGCAGGTTAGTTGGACTGATGATGCTAAACTGGCCCTAGTGTGTGTTTGTGTGTGTCCTGCGGTGGGTTGGCACCCTGCCCAAGATTGGTTCCTGCCCTGTGTTGGCTGGGATTGGCTCCAGCAGACTCCTGTGACCCTGTGTTTGGATTCAGCGGGTTGGAAAATGGATGGATGTTACTTCTTATTAAGCATTATCTTCTCTGAGAAAGTCTATTCTTAGCTTATATTTTAGTTTACATGATCAGACATGATCCTGATTCGATTATTTGCAGATAGTGGTGAAAAGTGCAAGCACATCACATTCTGTGATGGACTGGTGTTGTTCCTGCCTTGCACCCTATGCTTGCTACAATAGGCTCCAGTTTCCCCTAGACCCTACTTCAGGGTCCAGTGGGTTTGGAAAATGGATTGATACACTAAAGTGATATAGTCTTTCAAAGTGCATTTTCTTTAAAAACTGTATGTATTGGACGCTGTACATTTATGAAAAAACTGCATAAAATTGATAGTATATATGCGCATTACTTCAAAGTAAAACAGTTATTTTATATACCAGTCACTGTTACTTCTTAAGGGTGGCACGGTGGTGCAGTGGTAGCGCTGCTGTCTCAGAGTTAGAAGACCTGGGTTCGCTTCCCGGGTCCTCCCTGCGTGGAGTTTGCATGTTCTCCCTGTGTCTGCGTGGGTTTCCTCCCAAAGACATGCAGGTTAGGTGGATTGGTGATTCTAAATTGGCCCTAGTGTGTCGTTTGTGTGTGTCCTGCGGTGGGTTGGCATCCTGCCCTGGGATTGGCTCCAGCAGACTCCTGTGTTTGGATTCAGCAGGTTGGAAAATGGATGGATGGATGTTACTTCTTATTAAGCATTATCTTCTCTGAGAAAGTCTATTCTTAGCTTATATTTTAGTTTACATGATCAGACATGATCCTGATTCGATTAGTTGCAGATGGTGGTGAAAAGTGCAAGCACATTTTCACTCAAACCAGTTGCACCGTTGTGTCCGGGTCCTAATTTGGGATCCTGAGGTGGCTTGTCATGTAGTGGATACAGCAACACACCTTATCAGTTCATGCTCCCAACCTTCTCAACTATGACTCGATTTGACTTGCTTGAATGTAATCTTCTAACTTATGATTTGACTTGAAATTTAAAGGTCAGGACTTAAAAGCTTACAAGTGAACTGCATAAGCAGGCCTGAGTCCCAAATGCAGGGCAGGGCAGGCCTTACTGTTTTTAATTCAGGCTAGCAGATGAGCCTAGATTGTCTTTGATTATAAAATTGTGTAAGAAGGTACCATCGTGGAATTCTGTGGGGAATGGCATCTATGGTCATGGATCTCTTTTGACATTGGCTTCAATTAGACTGATGGCGGAGTGCTGAACTGTGCATATTTGAACTAAGCCATTGTGAACATGTTATATTGCATCAGATTCTGTCGGTTGCGTTTACCATGTAATTTTCAGATTGCCTTTACTTTTGATTTACCTTCTTACTAACAATAATACCATGACCTGTAGACCAGTTTACTGAAATATGTGCTGTACAATACAAAGATTATAGAATGAATAATGTGAACTTATATTTTATTAGTGGACAGTTTTAATGAATATATTTGCTGTAGTATATAAAATTATAGAATGTATAATGAGTATGCATCACTGTACTGCCCTATATTATGTTACACAGCCTTCTGTGATAATTACATTGTTTCATTACCAGAATCATACATTTATCTATTGCATATTTGACAGCCTGGTAATTCTGACCAGTTAGAACAAACACATTCCACAAATGCCTTTTGGGGATTGGGGAAAGCCTAGAGGAGTTAAAGTAAGATTGGAATCGGAGCATAAACTTGAGCAGTAAAATAAATCCTTCAGAGGATTCATTTTGTACAAATTGAAATGAAATTAAACCATGAGCCAAGAGGGAGAGGGAGGGAAAAAAAGTAAGCTTATCTCTAGAAGGTACGAAAGGGCATTCTGAAATATCAGCATTTGTATTCAATTAGTCTCCTTTCTGCTTTATTAAAGTTGGCATTTGGATTTTCTGTTTCTCCCATGGAGCAGATTTGCCTGCTTTGAGAAACCATTGGAGTGAAGATATCTTAACCTCAGGGTGTAAAGTAAATTGTAGTGATAACCTGGCCTCTAATGAGCTGGTCTTTAGTGTATGAGCATTGGAAGAAGGTTACACAAAATGCTGACATTTAAAAGATCAATGTCGGAAATGATCAAGTACAGTATGTAGAATTCCAGCAGTAAACAGTGAGAACAGACTGAAAAGACAGTCAGATTAGCAATTCAATCAAACAAAAATTAATACAATTAATATCAGTCAGCAGTGCCAGATCTGGTCAGGGGATGCACCATAGCTTTCTAACTATTATTCTTACTGCAGAGTACACAGTCAGGTCCCACAGTGCTGCAGTCAACCTGAAGAAGGCTTGTGGAGGACTTTATCTTGTGGGGCAGGGGGAACCGCTTAAAACTCAACATCAGCAAGTCAAAAGAGTTGGTGGTGGACCTCCAGTGTGCCAAAGTGCCTCTGACACCAGTCACCATTCAGATGGAGGAAGTGCAAGGGGTGCAGTGCTGCAAGTACCTGGGGGTTCACATTAACAGCAAATTAGATTGGTCTGAAAATACAATGGCGCTGGAAAAGAAAGGCCAGAGCAGCCTGTACTTGCTAAGGATACTCAGATCTTTTGATATGTGCAGCAACTTTCCCCGAAATGTTCTACCAGTCTGTAGTAGCCAGTGTGTTTCCTTGGCCACCACTACAAAGAACCTGGGGTGAGTAACATCTAAAAAAATATATATTTATTTTGGGTGGAGTATTCATTTAAGTACAGGCCAGGGAGGAGACATGCAATAGAGCAAAAGACCACCAGAGGATGTCATCATGTCATCATTCTACATCCGGCGCCGCCACGAATGGCAGCCATTCCAGCAGCTCCATGTATGACTTTATCTATTTTTTTTTTCTCTATTATTCTCTATTTCACTGATCACTTCTACCACTTTCTTTTATGTGGACTCATTCCCTGGACACTTTTTACTATTTTTACTACTTGACATGGATTTTTACACGCCAAGACTCGCCTATTCAAGTTGTCATCTTCAAGCGCTGAGAAGAAATGCTCGTGCAGATGTGGTTCCCTATTTACCTGATGAGGTAAGAAGAAGATATCGGGGCAGCTGAGCCGGCACTAAGATAAAAGCCAAGCGGCTTGCGAGAAAGTGGCGCTATAAACCTTCAGTGCCTTCTGTGATCCTGGGAAATGTGAACTCACTACCTAATAAGATCGACGAACTGGCTGTGCTGGTGAAAAATGTCAGAACCTACAGAGAATGCAGCTTGCTGTCTTTTAGTGAAACGTGGCTAACAACTACCATCCCAGATGCTAATGTGGAGCTACCCGGGTTTAGCACAGTTAGAGCGGACAGAGACGCAAATACCTGCGAGAAAAAGAAAGGAGGGGGAGTCACTCTCTATGTCAATACAAAGTGGTGCAACTCAGGACATGTAAACGTTAAAATCTCCACTTGCTGCAGGGACATCGAACTGTTGGCCATAGGTTTGCGTCCCTATTACTTGCCCAGAGAGTTTGGACACGTCATTGTTGTTATTGTTTACATCCCTCCTCGGGCGAACGCGGAGATAACGGGTGACGTCATCCATTCCGCAGTTGCAAAGTTACAAACGCAGCACCCTGAGGCGCTTGTGCTAATCGCTGGAGACTTTAACCATGTAACGCTGGATAAAACATTACCTGCCTTCTCCCAGTATGAGGACTGTAACACCCGGGGAAATAGGACTATCGATCTACTGTATGCAAAAGTTAAAGACGCATACAGCGCCATAACGCTGCCTGCGCTTGGGAAAGCAGATCATAACCTGGTTCTGCTTCAGCCTCACTACAAACCAAGAGTGAGGGCGCTACCTACAACCACGCGCTCATTCAGGAAGCGGTCCCCTGAGGCAGCACAGGCTCTGAGAGACTGCTTTGGAACTACAGACTGGTATATCCTGCAGGGTTCACATAGTGAGAAAATTGATGAGGTTGTTGACTGCACAACTGATTACATCAACTTCTGTATGAACATTGTAGTTCCAGTAAGAGCAGTACGCTGCTATGCTAACAACAAGCCATGGATTACAAGTGATATCAAGGGCCCTTTGAATCAGAAGAAAAGGGCTTTTAAAGGCGGTGATCAGCATGAGCTCAGGCGCGTGCAGAAGGAACTCCGAGTCCAGCTCAGGGCGCTGAAGGAGCAGTATAGGAGAAAGCTGGAGCAGAAGTTGCAGAATAACAGCATGAAGGAAGTATGGGATGGGATGAAGATCATCACTGGCTGCAGCTCGAAGCAGGGTGCCACCATCGAGAGAGACGTGGAGAGAGCAAACCAAATGAAGAACTTCTTTAACAGGTTTGACCACCCTAACCCACACTCACCTCGGAGTACTGCACCCTCCACCCATCCTTCTGCTGATACCAGCATAGGAGAGACACCCCCGCCCACAATTACAGCAGCCCAAGTAAGCAGAGAGCTGAGGAGACTTCTTGCCAGCAAAGCAGCAGGTCCAGATGGTGTATCGCCACAACTGCTGAAGGCCTGTGCGTTGGAACTGGGGAGTCCTCTACAGAGCATCTTCAACCTGAGCCTTGAACAAGGGAGAGTCCCGAGGCTTTGGAAAACATCTTGTATCACCCCAGTCCCAAAGGTACCACGTCCTAGTGAGCTGAACGACTTCCGGCCTGTTGCTCTGACATCACATGTGATGACCATGGAGCGGCTGCTGCTTCACCACCTGAGGCCACAGGTCCGCCATGCCCTCGACCCTCTGCAGTTCGTATACCAGGAGAAGGTGGGAGTGGAGGATGCCATCATCTATATGCTACACCGATCCCTCTCCCACCTGGACAGAGGCAGTGGTGCTGTAAGAATTATGTTTTTGGACTTCTCTAGTGCCTTCAACACCATCCAACCTCTGCTCTTTAGGGACAAGCTGACAGAGATGGGAGTAGATTCACACCTGGTGGCATGGATTGTGGACTGTCTTACAGACAGACCTCAGTATGTGCGTCTCGGGAACTGCAGGTCTGACATTGTGGTCAGCAACACCGGAGCACCGCAAGGGGACTGTACTTTCTCCAGTCCTGTTCAGCCTATATACATCAGACTTCCAATACAACTCGGAGTCCTGCCACGTGCAAAAGTTCGCTGATGACACTGCTATTGTGGGCTGCATCAGGAGTGGACAGGGGTAGGAGTATAGGAAACTAATCAAGGACTTTGTTAAATGGTGATGTACACCAGCAAGACCAAGGAACTGGTAGTGGATTTTTGGAGGCCCAGGCCCCTCATGGACCCCGTGATCATCAGAGGAGACTATGTGCAGAGGGTACAGACCTATAAATACTTGGGAGTGCAGCTGGATAATAAATTGGACTGGACTGCAAATACTGATGCTCTGTGTAAGAAAGGTCAGAGCCGACTATACTTCTTTAGAAGGTTGGCGTCCTTCAACATCTGCAATAAGATGCTGCAGATGTTCTACCAGACGGTTGTGGTGAGTGCCCTCTTCTACGCGGTGGTGTGCTGGGGAGGCAGCAAAAAGATGAAGGACGCCTCACACCTGGACAAACTTGTTAGGAAGGCAGGCTCTATTGTAGGAATGAAGCTGGACAGTTTAGCATCTGTGGTAGAGCAATGGGCACTAAGCAAGCTCCTGTCAATCATGGAGAATTCACTGCATCCACTGAACAGGATCATCTCCAGACAGAGGAGCAGCTTCAGCGACAGACTGCTGTCACCGTCCTGCTCCACTGACAGACTGTGGAGATCGTTCCTCCCCCACACTATGCGACTCTTCAGTTCCACCCAGGGGGGTAAATGCTAACATTATTCAAAGTTATTGTCTGTTTTTACATGCTTTTTATTACTCTTTAATTTATTTATTTTTTTTTTGTATCAGTATACTGCTGCTGGATTATGTGAATTTCCCCCTGGGATTAATAAAGTATCTATCTATCTATCTATCTATCTATCTATCTATCTATCTATCTAT
>JANRMT010062799.1:11493481-11522614 GCA_026402145.1 Polypterus bichir lapradei | reverse complement strand
TATCTATCTATCTATCTATCTATCTATCTATCTATCTATCTATCTATCTATCTATCTATCTATCTATCTATCTATCTAACAAGTTTGCTCCTCCCTATTTTTTAAGTATCATCTGACCCCAAAATGAACTCTATGGTTGGACTGAAAGTCAGCTTTAGACATGAGGAGGCATTACCTCTCATGCTATTGTTTTTCAGTGTATCATTGTTCATTGATAGTGTATTTTCATTTTGTTTTTATTTTTTCCAATTAGCTTATTATTCATTTTGTTTTTATTTTTTCCAATTAGCTTATTATTGGCTTAATATCCTAAAATTAGTTGTATATTACCATTTAATAGCTTTACTATCAGAACCATTAAGTGAAAAATCAATGTCTTTAGGCATATGTACGGAGAAAAAAAAAATATATATATATATATATATATATATATAAAATATTGCCCAATTGGGACGCCCTTCTGATGAGAGGACCGGGGGAGAGGACATGTCAGCAGCAGTACCTGAGAGAAAAGAAGAATAAAGAAGGAGAGGGAAAAGGAAAGGACTGAGCTGTTCTAGCTGATTGGCGCACTATATGCCATGCTGTGAGAGAGAGAAGAAAATAAAAACGTCTGTGTTTTGCAACTTGTGTGCCCTGTGTCTGTCTGGGGTACAGGCTAATTCCACAATATATATATATATATATATATATACTACTCAAAAAATGAAGGGAACAGTTAATCATCACAGTCTAATACCAAGTCATTGAAGCTTCAGGGATATCAGTCTGTCCAGTTATGAAGCAAAAGCGATTGAGAATCAACTTCTCCTGCTTTGATGCAAATGTAAAGTGAGAACAGGTGTGCTGAAGAGGCCACAAGATGACACCCCCCAAAAAGGGAATGGTTTGGCAGGTGGTGGCCACAGATAATTGCTCTCTCCCTATCCTTCCTTTCTGATTCTACTATAATTTTGAAATTTTCAAGTGTCCTTGTCACTGGTGTCCTTGTAGAGTGAGGTGGTACCTGCAGCCAATTCAGGCTGCACAGGTAGTCCAATTCCTCCAGGATAGCACATCCATATGTGCCGTCGCATGAAGGTTTGCTGTGTCTCCCAGAACAGTCTCAAGAGCATGGAGGAGATACCAGAAGATGGGCTGTTACACAAGTTGAGCTGGACAGGGTCGTAGAAGGGCATCAGACCAACAGCAGGACCGGTATCTGCTCCCTTTGTGTGATGAAGAACAGGAGGAGTACTGCCAGAGCCCTACAGAATTACATCCAGATAGCTACTGCTATACATATTTCTGACCAAACTGTCAAAAACAGATGCCATGAGGGCCAAATGTCCTCTACTGGGACCAGAGCACACAGCTCATCACTATGCAGCTTGATTGCCATTCACCAGCAAATGGCAGAATTGGCATCTCCACCATTGGTGCCCCATTCTCTTCACTGACGAGAGCAGGTTCACCCTGAGCTCATGTGAAAGACATGAAGGAGTCTGGAGACGGCGTGGTGAATGTTATGCAGCCTGCAACATCACCCAGCATAACCGGTTTGGCAGTGCGTCAGTGAAGGTCGGGTTGGCATATCCTTGGAGGGTCACACAGACCTCTTTGTGCTAGGCAACGGTACCCTGACTGCAGTTAGGCACTGGGATACAATTTTCAGGGCCATTGTGAGATTTTATGCTGGTGCAGTGGGCCCTGGGTTACTCCTGATACATGACAATACCCGACCTCATGTGGCCAGAGTGTTTAGGTAGTTCCTGGATGATGAAGACATTGATGCAATTGACTGTGCCACATGTTTCCTAGACCTCTGGAATGTTATGTATCATTGCATCTAATGCTGCCAAGTAGCATCACAGATTGTCCTGGAGCTCATTGATGCCCTAATCCTAGTCAGGGAGGAAATCCCCCAAGACACCATCTGCTGTCTCTTCAGGACCATGCCCAGACATTGTTGGGAGTTCATTCAGGTTCATGGGGCCATACACACAACTGAGTCACATTATTAGTTGCCGTGATGAAATTCACTCAAGTTAGATCAGGCAGTGATTTCAGATTGGATCCAGCCCTCAATGGGTTGGTGATTTTGGTTTCTATTGACCATTGTTACATCATTTTGCATTTTGTTCTCAATGAAGTACCCAATATTAAACAGTGAAGATATAAAGATATATGTGTATATATATTGAACCACTAGGATGTATTGCAGCACCCCAAACCCCAGACACAATAGCACAGATACATTTCCAGATGTCAATAAAGAGATTTATTACCACAAAGACCTTAATACACTCCACAGATCCAGCAATATGATTCTCCACTCCACACAGGTGAGCTTTGTCTGACTGCTCTTCCGACTCTGAAGCTGAGTACATTTCTTTAAACCTGATCTGGGGGTACTGCCATTGCTATCACATTGTATCCTGAAAGTACTTGCAGGTAGGTGCAGTTTCACCAAGATAGGAGAGTCTGCCTCCAACTGCACCCCCTAGCAGCACCTGAGGACCCCAAAATGGCTGCCCACCAAAACCACAACTTCCATGCAGCCCTGCAGGTGTCCAAATAGGATTCACACCACAGAGTTGTTGCCACCCAGTGTACCTGAGAAGCATTATAATGGCCTCCCTATCAGGAAAGGTACCACGAACCATACTTACTGGAATGTCAACAAACCCATGTTATCCTTTACAATATACATCGCTCCAATTAATAAAAGAACAAATGTCTTTGTGTGTGTGTCTGTTTGGTTGCTAGGGTTAGGAAAAAAATGTAAAAATAAGCAAAACTTGTAGAAAAAGGGTAAAAAAAAAGAATAAGTAAGAGTCTAAAACTAAGAAAAATGGTCTTATCAGCCTATTCTGTTTTCTGACATCTTATGCCAGCAACAACAGCGTGGTAGCGAGTTTCTTGTACCTGCTCGGGCTATGTGAATGAGGTTTATATCTGTCATGCTAATGACTGATAACTTCATGTAATCGGTAGCAACTAACTTCATGTAATTGATAGCAACCACCATCAGATTTTCCCTGTGAACTTCTTAAATTATAAGAGTGGTCAGTTCGACAAGCAGTGCTGAGAGCAAGTGGCAGAAATGGGTGACTCTATTCGAAGAGGAAAAGGCCGCCATGAGGCAAATGGATCAGGTTCATATTATTATACCAGACAAAATGGACAACCCATGTATCAAATAAAAAACAAGAGTTCTAGCCTAGAAAGCATTAGGCAATTTGGACAATAACTAACTCAGACCAAGCATATATACAGTGCAAGGATCTGTAGCAGGTATAAATTTAACTATTGTATATTATTGTTCCAATTCAATTATTTTATTAATGAATATTATTAGTTCTTAGTAGTCGCACACAGATAAGTCAACGGTATTTATTGATCCACCAATGGCTTTCTGAGAATTTTTTGTCAGCTTTCTTGGGTATTAAATTTTAGATTGCTTCCTGCCTTGAGTGCAGAGCTTTTGGCATAAGTGTTGCTGTAAACGTAATTTAGCCAGCTCATTCAATCCAGGTATTTGGATATTTCTTTTAGTATTGGATTTATTTGTTCTTATTATTATTCACTCCCATCATAATCCCAACATTGCTTTGTCATATTGTGAAATGTTTAATATAATTTTAGATTAATTTTATATAGAATAGGATTCACAGACAGTTGTGTCCTGCCTTACCTACCCAAGTCAGTTTTTTGACTAAGGCTTGGCTCTTCAAAAGTTATATGAGAAAGTTATGGAATGCTCAAGGTGTAAACGTTTTTTGGATCACCAGTGAGATTTTTTAATCCAGCCCTAGGCCCATAAAGTTGATAGTGTGGCCAGAAATGATCCTCAAGCCAAATGTCCTTTGAGTCTAGAGTTGGAAGGTAAGTTGGGGTAAGAGCTCCTTGACAGGAGTAAGAGGGCCTGAATTGGTGATTGAGAGACAGAGAGATAGGCGATGAAAAAAGGGAGTTTTTAATACTTGCTTGACAGGTAAATATCCAGGCTGCCTACTAGTCCTGAAGTGTTTTATGACCTGTGTAGGAAGGCTAAGAGACTTGGCAGGTGTTCTTGTTCTATCATTGTCTTTATAATTCCCCTTTGATACCTCTGCCCCATGTGTTTCATATTTAATAATCGGAACCACTTGCAATCTTTGTAGTCCTTGCCATTATTCTGGTGGAAACATTTACCGTGAGGGCTCTGTCCTGTTATGCTGGCCTTTGTATGCTTCAGTTTTCTCCCACATCTCAAGGACAGGCAGGATAGGCTCATTGATGACATGGAATTGATTGGGTGCAGTTGACTGTGCCCAACAATTGACCTGACATCCAATAAAGAGTTTGGTTACTGCCTTCTTTCATTTTTGGCAGGATAAACTCAAGCTACAAGATACGAGGTCGTAAAATTGATGAAAAGCTTTATTTTAAATTTTCTTTTACTGCCCTTCAGAAACTCAAGTCTCATGTATCTTGCAGGTTGCTGTTTTATTTTTAATGCGCTGTATTCAAAGATAAATAGAAACTTGCTGGGTCCTCAATAGTGACTGTCATGTTCTGTCATGTTAAAGTAAGTTCCAGGCCATGCCTTATGAAGATTAGACTGCTGTGCTTCCCTTTAAGTCTGAAGTAGTTTGTATCCCATTATTACAGTTCGTCTTGGAGCAGGTAACAAAAATTTCAACCTGCACTTGGCTCAGAGTTTTAACTGCAAGTGAAAAGTAAAAGAAGATCGGGACAGAACATTATAAGGATACAGCTATATGGTAACCTGACTGATGAAAAGCAGACTGTATCAGAAGAAGCTTTACAGTGCATCCAGAAAGTATTCACAGCGCATCACTTTTTCCACATTTTGTTATGTTACAGCCTTATTCCAAAATGGATTAAATTCATTTTTTTTCTCAGAGTTCTACACACAACACCACATAATGACAATGTGAAAAAAGTTTACTTGAGGTTTTTGCAAATTTATTAAAAATAAAAAAATTGAGAAAACACATATACATAAGTATTCACAGCCTTTGCCATGAAGCTCAGAATTGAGCTCAGGTGCATCCTGTTTCCCCTGATTATCCTTGAGATGTTTCTGCAGCTTAATTGGAGTCCACCTGTGGTAAATTCAGTTGATTGGACATGATTTGGAAAGGCACACACCTGTCTATATAAGGTCCCACAGTTGACAGTTCATGTCAGAGCACAAACCAAGCATGAAATCAAAGGAATTGTCTCGAGGCACAAATCTGGGGAAGGTTACAGAAAAATTTCTGCTGCTTTGAAGGTCCCAATGAGCACAGTGGCCTCCATCATCCGTAAGTGAAAGAAATTCGAAACCACCAGGACTCTTCCTAGAGCTGGCCGGCCATCTAAACTGAGCAATCGGAGGAGAAGGGCCTTAGTCAGAGAGGTGACCAAGAACCCGATGGTCACTCTGTCAGAGCGCAACAGAGGTCCTCTGTGGAGAGAGGAGAACCTTCCAGAAGGACAACCATCTCTCCAGCAATCCACCAATCAGGCCTGTATGGTAGAGTGGCCAGACGGAAGCCACCCCTTAGTAAAAGGCACATGGCAGCCCGCCTGGAGTTTGCCAAAAGGCACCTGAAGGACTCTCAGACCATGAGAAACAAAATTCTCTGGTCTGATGAGACAAAGATTGAACTCTTTGGTGTGAATGCCAGGTGTCACGTTTGGAGGAAACCAGGCACTGCGCATCACCAGGCCAATACCATCCCTACAGTGAAGTATGGTGGTGGCAGCATACTTGGCAGACTTGAATGCGATTGAACATCTCTGGAGAGATCTTGGAATGGCTGTGCACTGACGCTTCTTATCCAACCTGATGGAGCTTGAGAGGTGCTGCAAAGAAGAATGGGCGAAACTGGCCAAGGATAGGTGTGTCAAGCTTGTTGTATCATATTCAAAAAGACTTGAGGCTATAATTGGTGGCAAAGGTGCATCGACAAAGTATTAAGCAAAGGCTGTGAATACTTATGAACATGTGATTTCTCAGTTTTTTTTATTTTTAATAAATTTGCAAAAACCTCAAGTAAACTTTTTTCACATTGTCATTATGGGGTGTTGTGTGTAGAATTCTGAGGAAAAAAATGAATTTAATCCATTTTGGAATAAGGCTGTAACATAACGAAATGTGGAAAAAGTGATGCGCTGTGAATACTTTCTGGATGCACTGTACGTTAATGAAGGCCAGAAGTATCCCCTGTGTATCAAGTCTGTAGCAAGTGTAAAGGTTTTTGCTTGTCTTTCCTATTGTAGGGCCCTCTCTGCTAACTTGATGCATAGGGCTACTGGAACTAGCCTGACTAAGTCCTTTAATGGCTTTATCTGCTTGTTCAATGGCAGAAGTCAGTAGGCCCAACTTGGGCTATATAAAAATATCCACCATGCCACAATGCTGCACAGATCAATGAAACTACCTTGGAAAGCAGAAAAATAGATATCTCACTTTCAATAATAGTTAGCAGAAATTTTAAAATCCAAAAAAATTGGTAAACATTTTAAATAAGGAATCAGAACAGGGTAAACATTTATATGGAAATCTGAACTGGTTAATGTCAAATTACATGTACTCAAAATAGGCAGACTTTATATTTATCTTATTCTTTGCCAATTATTGTAAGTTCTGGAAAGTCACTTGAACCACACCATGCCTCTAGATCAGTGTTTCCCGAACTCGGTCCTGTGGCTGCAGGTTTTTGTTCCAACTAGCTTCTGTTTTCAATCGGACTCCTGGGCTAATTAAGTGATGTGTTATTTCCCAAATTCTATGTTTTGGAAACAATACAGAAATTATAAAACTAAGCTTGGTAAAAAAAAATATATATTAAAATGTACCAAGCAGTTATATGGGAATAATGTATTTTTTTCTTTTTAACAATATTTTCATCTTGATTTTACTTCTACTTTTCTAGGTGTTCTAATTGTTTAATTAATCCATTATTTACTAATTAGTGGGTCTGATGCTAAAGTACTTGCAGCCTTTGATTATTCAGTGTTGTTTGCCAGCATGTCTGCTCTGCTCATTTTTAATTGTCATTAATAAGATACAACGAAGGGGCAAAACTGCACTGAGAAAGGGCCAAATATATAAAAAATATACAAAAGAGAGTTAAGCATTTCAATCTATAGCAAAAGCAGAAGTATTTGTAAATGTCTTATGAATGTAAAAATCATGCTGTTGTGCTTTTTTGAATGTAGAATAAAAGAAAAATGATACCAGATAATTAAATGAGATCAGTGCTATCAGGCGTGGTCACTGATTAGGAATCTGGATGGAACAAAAACCTGCAGCCACAGTGTGCCACAGGACCGAGGTTGGGAAATACTGCTCTAGAGTGTCTGCTAACGTGGACACACAGTCTCTACAATTTTTCCGATGCTTTATGCCAATGTATTTGGCTGGTGCTTAAACACTGGGAGATGGGGTTGAAGATGTGCGGCATGTATTCTCTTTGTTGGGATTAGAATCTCTTTTTTTCTGGCCTTGCCCACTTGCTGTGCACGCTCTCTCCTCTCTGTCATTTGCCCACTCCATGCGAGGCTGACTTGAAGTGGGTAATAGAGTAGTATGATTCTTCCTGCTTGTTTGTTTTCAGCCATTTCAATTCATTGTGTGAAAAAGGGAATAAAGTAAAAAGGGACTTAAACCGTGGACAGGGTGAACCTTATTCAGCTAGATATGACCTATTTACACAATGCAGAGTAAGACAGTTCTTAGGTTACATGATGCGGCACTTGCCTCCCATTCTGCCAATGCCAAGAAGTACCTGACTATCTCACCTATTGATCACTTCTTTGCTTGCTGAGTTCTCATAGACAGAAACGTGGATACTAAAAAAACACAAAAATCCATGTCACTGATCCTGTAGGAAGCAAGAAAAAAAAAATGTTAGAGGATAAGCACTTTAGTTTTAAATACAATTTACTACATTATTTTCTATTATGAAAATGAAAAAGTTGCACAATATACAATTCTGTGCACTTCAGTCTACTGATATGCCTGTAAGCAGAATAAGTAGCCCAGCTGCAAGTAACACCATTAATTCTTAAATTGGTTAAGCAGTCAGTGCTCCCTGACATCGATGACTGACTGTTATAAATGATGATAAACATCACTCATTTTACTCACCATATTGTGGCCTGAGTCTGAACAACCATACTATACAAGTCAATATCTCAGTCTCACTAATGAATGATATACAGTATAGTGTAGACACAATATCGAATTAATGCAGCCTGTATACCATCAAGCACTGTTAAAGGTCAGAGTAAAAGAAAAGTGTGAGGAAAAGTAAACTTCCATCTTAACCTTGAAGGTCAGAAGGACCAAATCATAAAACAGTGTGGACTATGGCCGGCAGCTAATCCCGGCCAAGACCCCCAAGCCGCCAGATGGAGCCCTCCCTGCAACGTGGAGATGCCCCGAATTTCAGCAGGGCATCATGGACTATGGAGTTTTAATACACAGCCCTGCTGGTTAACGTCGGGGCCGCCAGGGGATGCTGCAGGGATGCACAGAGATGTTTGCTTTTCATACAGCCCGGAAGTACTTCCATGTCACGAGGACGGAAGAAATAAAGTGCTTCTGGGCTGATGAAGAAAAGAAGAGTTTTGATCTGACCCGGAAATGCAAGGAAGTCACATAGACTGAGGGTTCAGAAGCACTTCCGGGTCACGGACTATATAAAGGACTGTGGGAGATCCCAGAGTTGAGCTGAGTCAGGAGGAAGGGTGGCAACGTGTCTGGGAGAGTGGAGGATTATTGATTATTGTGTATTGATTGTGATTTATGAGTATAGTGGACTGGAGGGTGCTTTGTGCACTGTATAGTTTAAATAAATTAAAATTTGGACTTTTATCTGGTGTCTGGCATCTGTTCTGAGGGTTCAAGGGGACGACAGCACCCCCTATCTGTCACAACAGGCAAAGATGAACTACCATGCAACACAAACATTAGAAGAGCTAGAAAAATTGACAACTCCAATAATGAGGTACATGTCTAAAATTAAATAGAATTTGTCCCGGGGAAAAAAGTAAGAAAAAAAGGGATTGGCTCAATGGACATTAGACAGTGCAAAAAATCAAACTAATTTTCTCAAATGATTTCTGGTGAATGATGAATTTTTACTTTTGCAAATAAATAGGACATGTAACTTGAGAGACAATACACATTACCAAACTACGTGGAAGGGCAGATAATCTAGAATTCATTGAGCCATTACAGAGGGACTTGGATCACATACAGGTTTGTACAGATCTGTGGCAGGTGAAATTAAATGTAAATTATTACACATAGGAAGCAAGAATGTGAGGTTTGAATACACAATGGAAAGTCTGAAAATCTAAAGTACACCTTATGAGAAGGATATAGGACTTGTCACTATCTACCTCCTGACAGTATACAGAGCTGATTAAAAAATCTAATAGGAGGTTAGGTTATATAGCACCCTTATCTGTAAGGAACACATCAAGGACAATTATGCTTAAGTTATATAAGGCACATCTGAGGCCTCACCCGGAGTGCTGTCTGCAGTTTTGGTTTATATTTTATAAAAAAGACATAGCAATACTAGAGAAAGCACAGCGAAGATCAACTAGGCTGATTCTGGAACTAAGAGATATGAGCAACGAGGAGAAGTTAAAGAAGCGATGTCCATTCAGTTTAAGCAAACAGAGATTAAGACATGACACGATCGAAGTGTTCGAAATTATAAAAGAAATTAGTATAATGGATTCCAGCTGCTCCTTTAATATTTTCTGCAGCAAAACCGCAGAAACATGATTGGAAACTAGTTAAGGGCAGATTTTACACAAATGTTACAAAGTTGTTCTTGATGCCAAAATTCATAGACATGTGGCCTAAGTGTCCATGTACATATTGTGGTAGAGAGTAAGACTTTATGAAGCTGTAAATCTCAGCCAGTCTAGGTGAACAGGATGAATGAGCTTGTTGGGGTGAATGACCTGTTCAGCTTTTCTAATGTTTCGATGTTCTAATAATGTATCATTGAAGGCAAGATGATGTATAAAAACCACAAGAGAGTATACCTGAGGAAATGAACAAAAGGGAAGCAGAATTATACTGTCAACTAGCTGTTGTGGTAGAAATCAACATCTCAATCAAAGAAAGAAAGTAATCCTCTAACAGGACAAATGAGTAATCAGGCAGGAGAAAAGCTGTTTATTGTATCTTTTAATTACTTCTTTGCAAAACGCCTTAGAGGGTGCATTCTTTAAAAGCAGCCTGTTACAGCCTGGTCAGAATGATCAGAGAAACAAAGTATACAGGTTTGTTTTATAACTTATTGAATTTACATTAAGTGTCAATCAATGCATACATTTTACTCTGGTTGGTTTGTTGGTTTACACCCAAATAACTTAGATAAAATAAAAGTCTATTTTATTATTATCTGGCTTTAGTTGAGCCACCTCCCTTGAAATTTCTGTGCATATAGCAACTGTCCATTCTGGTTGTTTTCAGGACATCTGCTGACTTCTTAGTCATCTTCCAGTGCAATTTGTTGTTCACTTGAACTTCATCTGGTTTCTTGATATGCCTGAATAGGTTTCCGACATCTATTACCCTTTATGCTATTTCTTTAAGATGAATGCTATATTTTAATATGGAAAGCATATCAAAACACTTTATCCTAAATGCCTATGTGACCCCACAATGTGCTACCCATCTAAGATGGGCTGAAATCTAAGTAATCTACATTGACCTCAGCATTAGCATTTGCAGTGCACCATTTTTTGGAATGTATGTTGTAATACATGTAGTAACAACATAAAGGATGGCAAATCACAAACATTTGCAGTAATAAAATGCATTCATATAAATGCTTGTGATATGCCATCTGTTGGAATGAAAAATGTAGTGCTTATGTCTCTGTTATAATGCTATTTGGTATGGGATTTGTAAAAGCAGTGTTATTGCTTGTCATGTGCTATCGGTTGGAATGACAAATGCAATGTGCTCCATTTGTACAAATGTTTGTGATGTTTGCATCTGTTGGAATGACAGAGACATAGCAACTGGACGGACATACCGATGGGTACTTCATTTATTCTGTGCTGTGGTCAGTTGTGGTTCAGTTTTTTGGGCCTTCATAAAACTAACACACCATCAGTAAAGTGTTCATTGATCTCTGCAATATGACATACTAACATAACTTCAGTATGGAGTGGTCTGAGGGCCTTAACTGAGGCACATTTCTCCTGTTATTTCATATTTAGTGTAACACCTGTGAAACCTTCATATTAACAAGTATTTTTATTATCGTGACAATATGTCACACTACGCAGAGATGATTGGCACATTCTCACATTCCAAACACATTTGGGTTATGTTGGCTGCTAACTCTAAAATAGTCCTGTATGAGTTATAGAGAGGGTGGACATGTTTCTGTTGACGGGCTGTCATCCCGTCCAGTGCAGGATCTTTCCTTTCAGTCAGTGCTGTTAGAAGAAGCTTCAGTCCCAGCATGGCCAAGATTATATCGAGGAGGTTCAGTAAATGAAAAAATGGATGCTTTACCAATCTTTCACTCCTCACTAAAAATAATCCTAAAATAAGAACTGATACCATCTTGGTTTATTGTTCCCTTCACAGTTTTTACTTGTGTCTCGTCTCTTGTTAATTTTCTTTGTAGATGTCACATTTTTCACATGTTAACATTAAACATCACTTGCTACATAGTTTGCTAGATCTTTTCTTGTTCGTTTACATTCCTTTATCTACCTCTAGGGCAGATATACTAATTTAATTAATTTGCTATTATCTGCATACTTACAGTAACTTGCTTGTTTCTTATTGTAAATGTCAATCTGAATTATTTCTGTACAGCAAAAAATGCATTAGTCCTTTGCAACCCAGTATTTCAAAGACAGGGTTCTCGTACCATAGCCAGATTTTGCCCTGAACATAAACATATTTGCACTTGATCTGGCACTCGCACATAAATAATCAGTCAATCAAAAACGTATTAGTTTTCAAGGTAGATGATACCATTCTGGTTATTTTTTTGACAGCTGCTGGCAAAATTTCAGCACCTTAACAAACCTGGATCAGAATGCACTCATTGTTCATAAAACACTGGCACAGGGTTAATCCCTTTCAGTCCTCTCTTTCATAATGGTGTCTACTACAGTGATGCACTGTTCTGCTCATCTATCTAAAATGCAGGCTCTCTTTAAGCAGCACATTCTGCAAGAGAGCTGTATCTGATGCTGTGAGGAGATACTGTAGATATAGACTGTTATATTTCAAGAATAGTCTAAAATCAGTAAGTGGCTGTGGTTTGCTTGCTTTATACATTTAGATATTCACTTTAGCATACATAAAAGTGTGTTTGTGCATTGATAGTGTGTGGCATAGACAGATGAGAGTAGGTCAAAAAACGCTGCCGCAAATCTACAGTGCCTTCAGAAAATATTCAGGTCCCTTCACTTTTTTACATTTTGTTATGTTGTAGTCTTATGCTACAATTCTTTAAATTTCTTTTTTCCTCGTGAAGTATCACTCAGTACTCCAGAATCACAAAGCAGAAGCAGGATATTAGGCATACTGTACAGACACTCATTACTTAACGACCAAGCTCTGTTCCTACAATTAGATCATTAAGCGAATTGGTCGATAAGCGAGGAGACACCCCTTACCAATATGTCAAGCATACTGTACTGGTAGTGGGTGTGTGTCAACCATCCTTAGATATTTTTTTAATGTCACCTTTGCAGCATTTATAACATTTTTAGTATATTTGTAAATGTTTATACTGTAGTGTAGTATATACTGTAATAAACAAAAAAGAGGAAATCAGCTCTAATATGCATTACTGAGGTTTGCATTCTGTAAATGTAGGTAATTGTTTTATTTATTCTGAATAATCAAAAGGTCTAAAGGAAACTCCAACTTAATAACTTTGCTTTTATTTGCATAACTCTTACATATTATGAAACATAAAAATACAGTCAGCAAAAATGATAAAAATGATGTACCAAAAGAATAAATGTGATAAAAAAAGACATTCAGGTTAACATTTTAGTCATTGAATCCTTCAAATGGTGACTGGAGCCATCATCATCATCAGAGTTATCAGCAGGGTTATCAGGAGCTGTAGTGGCCCAGGTAAGGGAGATGACGACAAGGAAATGGAGGAACTTGCAGGGTTAGGTGTAGGGGTCATGGGGGTAACTTTCAAGAACAATCCCATTAGTGTGGTCCATTTTGTAATTTTCTTTTTTTCTTCATAAATTTCACATTAGTATTGTAAATGTTCATTATTTACTGTTCCATTTTCATGAACCATTCAATATTTGGGTTCATACCCTCTAGTTCTAATATTCTCTTTCAAGAACACACCAGCTAACCCTTTACAGTGAACTTCTTTTCTACTTCTTCCAACCGTTCCTATTCTTCCTCTTCCAAGTCCTGCTATACTTCCAACTCTGTTAAATCTTCATTAGTTTGCACTCCTTCGACATACTCCACTAATTCTTCAATATCTTCCACTTCAGCATCTAAAGTAAGCAAGTTAGCAAGTTCCTCATTTTTTTATTTATGACATCAACAGGTTCATCTTTGTCAAACCCTTCAAAATTATTCACGTTTTAAGCATTTTTTCCATATGCTTTGCATACACTTTTCTGTCACTCCCTCGCAAGCTGATTCAATGTTTTTATGCAGTGTAAAATGTTGTATGATTTTAAAAAATCATGAAGGGTTATTTCGAGAGGTTTACTTACCTCGGCAGTGACATTCATGTCTCTATTGACTCTTCCTATGAAGTCAGTAGATGGAAAAAGAGAGCATGGGGGGTCACAAGGTCGCTGGAAAGGGGTGTGTGGTGCTCCCGATATCTATGCAAAAGGACGAAGGTCCAAGTCTTTAGAGCCCTGGTGCTTCCTGTCTTGCTATATATGGTTGCGAGACATGGATGCTATCCAGTGACCCAAGACAAAGACTGGAGTCCTTTGTTACTGTGTCTCTTTGGAGAATCCTTGGGTACCGTTGGTTTGACTTTGTGTTGAATGAGCGGTTGCTCACAGAGTCCCGAATGAGCCGCATTACCTGCATTGTGAGGGAGCGTCAGTTACGGCACTACGGCCATGTGGCGCGTTTCCCAGAGGATGATCCAGCTCGTAAGACCCTCATTGTTGGGGACTCGAGTGGCTGGACCAGGCCAAGGGGTCGCCCACATAACACCTGGCTGCAGCAGATAGAGGGTCATTTCCGAAGGGTGGGACTGGACTGCGAGTCTGCCAGGGGGATTGCCAACCGGGATCCCCAGTTGTTTCTTCGTGTAGCGCTGTACCAGTGCATGCTCCCCAACTTGACTTGACTTGACTTGTTTTTTCATCACTTTCTCTTGCTGCTACAGCTTTGGAAAAGGTTGTGCACAAATAGTACGCTTTGAACATAGCTATAGCCCCCTGGTCCACTGGCTGCAGTATAGCATGTCGTGTTTTTAGGCAGATACACTACCTTTACATCTGGGTGTGGATCATCAAGATACTTGGGGTGGCCTGGTGCATTATCAAGCAGGTGGATAATTTTAAAGGGAACACCCTTTTCCAGAAAATAATGCTTGACTGAGAGTATGAAGCAGTTGTTGAACCAAATCTGAAATAAAGCTTGCGTCATCCATGCCTTGTTATTTACACAATAGTAAATGGGCAGCATGTGCTTGCTAACCTGCTGCACTGCATGTGGGTTCTTGGAGCAATACAGTAGGTAAGGAAAGGCTTTAACTTGAACCCAGCGGCATCTCCTCCCAGCAACAATGTGACTCTGTCTTTAAAAGCCTTGAAACCAGGCGTTGTTTTAGCTTCTCTCTATATGTAGAACCTTTTGGGCATTTTCTTCTAAAAAAATATCTGGTTTCATCCACATTGAGGATCTGTTCTGGAGGGTAGCCTCCTTTCTTGATGATTTCATCAAATTGGTCAACAAAATTTTACACTGCTATATGGGTTCATTAGTGACTCCAGCCTGGTACTAACCTAAATCTATATAGACATAAATTAAACAGCCATATCCTTCCCCAGTGGTACAGCGGTAATGTTAATTATTAATCACTTAGGCGGAGTACACTTAGCTTGAGTTTAATGTCGGCTTACACTGCAGATAGTACAAAGACAAATGAAGCCAGTGGAGTGGGTTCTGGAATGGGGGCCCAAGGATTGGAGTCTGTTGGTGTCGTCAACACAAGTGTGGAAGGCATTCTCAGAAACAGGTGGCAACGTCATCTGTCTGTCCAGAGGCGTCAACGTGCCAAGCAATTTCCAAGGCATTTTATACTGTTTCTCCAGGTCCAGGGCCCCATCAGACGAACATGCAAGTTCATACAAGGATACAATTCAGTCCAAACAAGGACTCAGTGTTTTTATGCTGGCTTAATATGCATAGAAAATAGCATATAGTTACAGCATCCCATGGCCCTGACTGGTTTTCATTTGTCTTAGTCAATCATTTTGTCATATAGCTTGATTGGCAGTCTCATGTTGCTCGCCCTGTCACCTTATGTACTTAATTTGGATGTGTACCTCATGCTTCTTACTTTGAGTAAAAATCAAGTTTTATAAGATTTTTTTCACAAGATGTGCTTCTAAGTCTGTGCTTAGCGCCTCACTACTGATGCCCCGATTATGCAGGTTGAATCCCTGACAAAACTGTTGAAACCATTCATGGCTTGTGGTAAATTTTTTTGTCGATTCTTGGACTTTGTGTGCCTTCAGATTCTCAAAGATACTGCGTGCCTTGGCTTGAATTATTAAAAGGCTCATTGGCATTCTATTTTTTGTTTCTGGTCGTCAAACCAGGTCGCCAGCAATTTCTCCATTTCATGAATGAGGCCTTCCTGCTGCCTAGTTATTATGGCTTTAAATCCTGTTGATGCTTTCACAGCCTCTTTCACTCTATCTTTATCCTTCAAGATCATAGAAATGGTCTAATGTGCCAACTCCAAGTCACATGCTATCACTTTAACTTTTGTATCAGCTTCATAGTCATTTATGCTCTTCATTTTCACCTCAAGATTGATAGCCTTCCTTTATTTCTTTGCGCTTCCTCCAGGTGAAGTCATGCTCTTCCTTTTTAGCTGACATTTTATACTATGGGTAGCACAATAAAGTACAAATTTCTAGATAAAATATATGTAGTCCTAGAGAACCGAACACTAACGTAGTGAATACTAACCAACCACTGACTGAGAAATGGTGATGCAAGATGAGATGCTTGACACTGAGATGTTTCCACGACCAAAGTTCTTGTACAGTTTACAATACTGGTTGGTCAGAGATAGCTGGTCATAAGTCTGCATGGTTGTTAGACAAGTAGGTCGTTAGGTGAGGAGTGTCTATATTTTCAAATATATCAGAACTAAACAACTGAAGTATCACATTGACACAAGTATTCAGACCTTTTGCTGTGATGCTTGAAATTTGGCTTAGATCCTTCCCATTCTGTTGATCATTGTTTTGGCATCTTGTTTGGAGTGAACCTAAGGTCACTTCAAATGACTGAATATGATTGGGAAAGGCACACACCTGTCTATCGAAGGTCAGCAGTTAACTATATTTATTAAAACAAAAACTAAGCCATGCATTTGAAGGAATGTCCTCCTCCACTGACAGACTGAGGAGATCATTCCTCCCCCACACTATGCGACTCTTCAATTCCACCCGGGGGGTAAACGTTAATATTATACAAAATTATTGTCTGTCTGTTATACCTTCATTGTTATCACTCTTTAATTTAATATTGTTCTTTATCAGTATGCTGCTACTGGAGTATGTGATTTTTTTCCTTGGAATTAATAAAGTATCTATCTATCTATCTATCTATCTATCTGAATTGCCTATAGACTTTAGGAACAGGATTGTTTTGAGATGCAGATCTGGGGAAGGCTTAGAAGAATTCCTGCAGCATTTAAGGTACCTAAGAGCACAGTGGACTCCATAACTCTTCATTAGAAGAAATATTGACCACCCACAACACTTCCTAAGCCTGTCTGCCAAGCTAAACTGAGGAGAGAATGTAGGGGAGAAGGGCCAAGGTAAGAGAGGTGACCAAGAAATTGATGGGAACTCTATCGATGCTTCAAAGAACTTGTGTGGAGATCTTCCAGAGGGACACTCTATCAAACATTCCTAACATATGCGCGGAAACTCGTAGGTCCTTATTACCATGCCAGTTGCCTACTGATAAGTGCTTTTGTTTTGCAAATGTGTCAACTTGCGGCACACAAACTACACTTACCCATCTCCCCGTTCAGCCTGGCGAAGCCATCAACCAGCCACAATTCTCGCAGCTCAAGTCTGTGTTGAAAATTATATGCAGCAATTAGTTGTAAGGAATTATATAGTTAATATATCATGATTTGAAATACGTACATTTCATGTGTGTTCTGTGTCTACAACAATCCGTGTATATAATAATAATAATGTTTTATTTATGTAGCGCCGTTCATACACTCAAGGACACTTTACAATTCAATACAAGACAGTAGAAATTACATACATGAAGAATAATATTCATTGAAGAGATGTGTTTTTAACAGATGTTTGAAATTAATAATAGATTTTTCCATGCGAAGCCTGAGAGGGAGAGAATTCCAAGTTTTAGGGGCTATCACTCTGAAAGCTCTGCCACCCATAGTTATTAACCTGTATTTCGGTACAGTGAGTAACTTAGCATCCGTTGATCATAATGCACGGGCAGGAGTGTAAGGAAGCAGCAGCTCAGACAGATAATGAGGGGCTAAACCATGAAGGGCCTTAAGTGAGAAGGATAATTTTATATTTGATTCTTGAAGAAACCAGAAACCAATGTAACTCATAGAGGACAGGAGTGATGTGAGCAGATTTTTTAGTGTGTGTAAGTAAACAAGCAGCAAAATTCTGAACATATTGTAATCTGTTGATATATTTAATCGGGAGGCCATAAACAAAAGCATTGCAATAGTCCAGACAGGTAGTGATGAAAGCGTGAATGAGTGACTCAGTATCTTTCACACTGAGGAAAGAATGCAGATGAGCAATGTTGCAAAGATGAAAAAAGGCTGTCTGTACTATTGAGCTGATGTGTGATTGAAAAGTAAGAAGCTGATCAAAGATGACATCCAGATTATGGACTGATGCTGAGGGTTGAACCAGGATCCCATCAATGTCAATTTTTAGCCCACGAAGGGTAGAGAGGACAGATTTGGTGCCAACTAATAAGATTTCTGTTTTATCAGGATTGAGTTGTAAAAAATTATCTGTCATCCAATGTTTGATTTCCCGAATGCAATCAGTCAGTGCAACAGGTGAAGATATTGCAGTTCTATCCACGCTTACATAAAGTTGTGTGTCATCGGCATAGCAGTAGAAACTCAGACCATACCGACGGATAATCTCCCCGCATAACATATAGATGTTAAAGAAGATTGGACCGAGAATAGACCCTTGGGGGATACCTTGTGTGAATGAAGTAGTGGCAGATTTGGATTCCTTAATGAAGATGTAATACTGGCGATCACTGAGGTATGATATGAACCAAGAAAGAGCGGGACCAGAGATACCAATAGCTGAAAGTCGGGACAGTAAAATATCATGGTTAACTGTATCAAACGCTGCGCTCAAGTCAAGAAGAACTAGTATAGCGGCCATCCCAGAATCTGCGGTTATCAGTAAGTCATTGGCTACTTTAAGTAAAGCAGTTTCAGTGCTATGTAGGGTTCTGAATCCAGATTGAAAAGGCTCAAGCAGGTTTTGTAAATTTAAATAATCATTGAGTTCAGCAGCGACAACCTTTTCTAATACCTTAGTCATAAATGGAAGATTAGAAATTGGGCAGTAAAATTTTAGCTATAAGGGATCTGAGCCAGGTTTTTTTAAAACAGGGGTTACAGCAGCAGTTTTTAAATCACTTGGAACAACACAGGTGCGGAAACTACAATTGATAAAGTGGGAAACGGGGGCAGAAAGTTTGTCAGTGCAAGCCTTAATCAGTAAAGTAGGTGCAGGATCTAGGTGGCAGGTAGATTGATTTAATTTAGATATTACTTCAGCAATATAAGTTGGTGTAGTGGGGTTAAATTTAGATAAATAAACTGTAGATTTAGAAGTATGATCAGTCGACAGAGATGAGGAATGATTAGTAGGGAATCTTTGATATATGGTCATAATTTTTGACTGAAAATAGTCCAAAAATAGGTTACAGTGCTCAACAGAGAAATATGGAGTTTTACCAGCAGGTTGACAAAGTCTGTTAACTGTATTAAAAAGGGATTTAAGGTGACAAGTACCAAAGTCAATAAGAGTGGAATAGTACTTTGAACGTGCAGCCGATAAGGCACATCTGTATTCTTTCAGCTGTTCGGTGTAAGCCAGGATGTGAACAACCAGACCAGTCTTCTTCCAGAGCTTTTCCAAGCGGATTGTTTCATGGTACGCAATTCTGCTGTAAACCATGGAGATGACTGGGTAGTAGGAACATTCAAGGATTTAATAGGTGCATAATGATCCAAAATTTGTGACAATGTGGAATTATATAGAGCTAAAATCTGTATAGGGCAAGACAACCTAGAGACATCGTGGAGACAGGAAGCACCAACAGACATAGAGAAGGATAACTGATCAATGTTCTTGATATTATGATAGGTTATTTTTGATTTTAGATTTATTTTAGGGAGGGGATAATTGAAGCTAAATTCAATCAGCTTGTGATCGGAGATACCAATAACAGTACTGGATGTACAGACATTCTGCAGACCAGTGGAACATACAAGATTCAGAATATGGCCCTTAGCATGGGTTGAAAAACCAACATGCTGCACAAAACTGAAACAATCTAGTACTGAACATAGCTCACAAGCAGATGGACAGTCAGAATCCACATGAATATTAAGATCACCAAGTAAAATAACAGCAGCAGACATGCCACAGACAAGAGTGAATATTCCATAAAGTTCAGAGTAAAAATCCAGCTGACGCTTACGAGGTCTGTAGATTAATATAATGTTCAGCGAAGCCTTCCAGTGATTTTAACAACCAGCTATTCAAAGGACGTAATGTTATGAAAATCAACAGTGGTTGCTTTAAGACAATCACGCTGAACCACCGCCAATCCACCACCTTGGCCCGTCAGACAGGGTTTAGACAGGTAACTGTAACCAGCGGGGGTAAGCAGATTTAGTTGTAAGTAATCACCTGGATTTTGCCACGTTTCTACACGGAACAACATGTCCAGTTTTTTAGAAGTTAATAAGTCGTTAAGGAAAGTGGTTTTATTAGTTACTGATCTGCAGTTAAGTAGCGCACAGTGGAGAGTTACGTCAGATTGTAATCCTTGGTTACTCCAGTCCGGCATTTGCGGCAGATGTCTCAGCCAATTTGTACGCCTACTCCATCGTCTTGCGGATTGTCTTTTTGAAAAAACAGGTCTAACAGACCAAATCATGGCAATAGGGTCGGCGGATGTAGAAGTGGTATTAAAATTACGCCGAGAGAGCGGTGTAAATACCGCGGACGAGCGATGCCAAGCTCCATGCATAAGACGTAAGTCACCGTATCTAGTCTGGAGTGCATACGATAAGCGCATAATTGTGTTGTAGAGTAGATAATCATCTTCAGAAAAAGCAGTAACAGCTACCACCATGTTAGCCAGAGCCCATAAACTAACTCCAATTGAGCAGAAACAAAGTCAGCTAAGAAAGACTTAATCCTAGTCAACTAATAAAGACTTACTCACCAACCATGCTGGCTCAGGAAGAGTACAGGGGAGAGGGCTCATGGAATATAGGAAGCGAACGGAATAAAACTTTACAAAAGGACCAGCATGAATCCAGTGAGAGACCATCCATAAAACATAAAAGCACGAGCAAGGCAGAGGATGTGGTAACAGCAACAAAAGCAAAACAGAGCAAAAAGACACCGGTGAGAAGCGGCAGCCAGATGGCGCACAGCGTACTCTCATCTGAAACCGGAAGTGTAGAGTTGATATCAGAGTTGGTATATGTACGATGACAACAACAACAACCTTTATTTATATATCACATTTTCATACAAATATTGTAGCTCAAAGTGTTTTACATGATGAAGAAAGAGAAAAAAGACAAAGTAAGAATTAAAATATTAGAACACTAATTAACATAGAATAAAAGTATGGTCCAATGGCCAGGTAGGACAGAAAAAACAAAAAAAAAAACTCCAGACGGCTGGAAAAAAAAATAAAATCTGCAGAGGTTCTGAGGCCACAAGACCACCCAGCCCCCTCTAGGCATTCTACCTAACATACCGTAGATCCCGGAATACAAGCCGACTCGGTATATTAGCTGATCCCCTTCTTTACCTACTAAATTACATGTATTTGCCGATGACTGGTATTTAAGCCGACCCCCTTCTCCAAGCAAAATTTTCTAAATTTCCTTAAAAGTGTCTTTCAGGTATATTTATCATGTTTATCGGCGAGAATTTGAGACTGACGGCATTTTTGATGGAAACCAGGAAGTGATTGCGGAGAAGTTTGGTAAAATGAAGCCTTTGTGTTGAAACTATATATTGCAAATACGGTACATCGGCGGGTGGATTTCCGGAGACTCGTTATAAATTTGACTAACTTAAATACGCAATACAGTGGACCCTTGACTTAAGAACTTAATTCGTTTGTGACGGCTAACCCATAATTCGTTCCAAACCTCCCACTGCAACACTTACTTAACCTTTTCATAATAAAAAAAGGGTTGTATAATGTGCATAATTTACCAAAACACCAATAATTTTTCTAATGTACTAACCAAAAAGTTATAAAAAGTGCCTAGCCTACCAGAAGTAGGCTAGATTAAGCTAGGAGCATGGCGGCGCGCAGCGGCTCAGGGCTCTCCTTTTCAGTGCACTTTTTTGTTGTTTTTGTACTTTTTTTTTTTTCCTTGTTTGTGCACGATCCGTTCGGCGAACATCCGCTACACTCGTCAGAACCTTATAGACATCGGTGTCCAGAGCCAGACATCTGTTTCGAGTGTTTTTCATCACACGCACAACATCCCAGACAACATAGTGAGACCAGCAGGCTCTCCGTGGATTGTTGTCGGGTCTAGGAGACGACGCAGATGGAGGAGGGAAAGAAAGCAGAAGCGGGGCCACAGATCCGGCATTATGCTAAGGCTAATAAAACAACCATACAAGCCCTATACAGAACTTTTTTTCTGCACTGAAGGAGCTGCTTTTAATCTCATTGTAGATGTATATAGTGACAATAAAAGGCATTCTATTCTATTCTAGAAACAACAATTTCATACTGTACTCACCATTTAATTTGACATCTTTGGGCTGCAGGGAGGAGGAGGAGAATGCAAATCTTTTCTTTGTAAAATTGTCGACATGGTGCATTTCGACATGCTGTACATATTAGCGAGATCGGTCACACGAACAGCACTCTCATATTTCCACACAATTTCCATCTTCGTTTCAATTGTGATCGCTTTCTTTACCTTCTCTTTCTTCCTTAGCAATTATGTGTCTTGCTTGCATGGTCTTAGTGAATTATATATATAGGTAAATCACTGCAATGACCGAAATTACATCCACAAACACATGTATCGGGTCCCTACAGGGCTGGGCTTCCAAGCCCTCTACCCGAGGCCTCCAGCATAACCAGGACGGACGCCCCCTCTCAGTCTGAAGGAGGCACAAGCCCTCCTCTGGTCCTCCTGGGCGTCCCGGCCGGGCTCCAGCCCCGGCCTGGGACCACACGGGGTATACCGGCATTGGGGCGCCGCCTGGCGGTGGCCACGGGTCCCTACAGGGCTGGGCTTCCAAGCCCTTTACCCGAGGCCCCCAACATAACCAGGACGGACGCCCCCTCGTGGTCTGGAGGAGGCACAAGCCCTCCTCTGGTTCTCCTGGGCGTCCCGGCCGGGGACCACAGTGCCCCACCGCTAGCGAAGACACGTGGGTCCGAGCGACACTCCCCGAAAGGGCAGCACGTCCCCAGAGAGGGTCCTACTATGTCCCCAAGGTCCAACACGGCACCCTGGGACATCTCAGTTTGGCACCCCCTCCGACGCCAACGTGCTCCTCTGGTCTGCGCCGCTCTCGCCCCCGCCGTCTCCACCAGCTGGGTCACCATCGGCCTCCCGGCGGGGAGCCCTCCCGCGGAGCGGCCCGTTCCAGGAGGGCAGGTCACCACCGACGTCGGCTCCAGCGCTCGTCAGGGCTTCGGACCTACAAAAAGAGAAAAGGGAGAGCCAGAAGCACTGCCAGGACACTCACCCCGAGCGTCCTGTCGGTCTTTGTACCGGCAGTGCTCCTGCCCCCCTCCGACAGCCCCCGACTTGCCTGCTAGAGTCCTCCGCCGCAGGTTCCATGCCCGCCCTTGCGCTGTCCTCGGGACCGCCCTCGCAGACGGCTCGCCCAGCCGCCCAGGGGATTCCCTCTGCCTCCGCAGAGGACGGCCTTTCCTTGGACGCTCGCACCCAGCGAGACGCCCCTTCCTATCGGAGGAACCGGCATTCCTCCCTCGGTTCCTCCTTCTTCTCTTGGACGCCTTGACATTCTGGGTCTGAGCATGGCAATAACTCAAATCCAGCCCCGTCTGCGTCCCTGCAGAGCGACAGGAGACAGCTGCGGACTTGGAGCACGGGGCGCTAGGACCCAGGGCACTCATCAGCCCTGGTCCTGCCAGCCCCTGCGTTCTCGCTCTCCTCGCCTCGCAGACAGTCTGCACCGCCGCGTCCGCTGTAGGGGGATAGTTTACTTGAAGCCGGTCCTCCTTAAAAAAGTCGCGGCCGTGTTCGGCAGATCCCCCTTCATGCTTTACGGGGACGGCAATACTTACCACCCCCGCGGTGCTTTGCCTGCCTCCAGTTCCAGCGCCGCGCCGATTCTCCGTCTCCCACGGCGTCTCTCCCGACGCGACCGCCTTCCCCGTCAGCTGCTCCAAGCGAGCGGCAAGAGCACTCAGCACCTGCTCTAAGGACGACTCGGCGGGCCGAAGAGATTCCTCCGGCTCACGCCGAGCCGCTGGTGGAAACAATGAGACAGACGCCGGTGAGCTTACCTGTCCATCAGCTCCACTCGACGCCTGGATCCTGAGGGCCACTCCTTCTGGCCCAATCGGGTCTCTCTTAGGCACGAGACTGGCGTTCCTTGGTCCTGCCTCCATCCAATCATTGGCAGGCACACAAGACACACCGGCCAATCCCGTGCCTGTCAGCAGGCGGGACATCCGGCCTGTGGCCATTTTGGCTCTTTCCTCCCCAGTGCGGCGGCATGCTGGCTCTTCAGGTTGCAGCGTCTCCCTCTCAGCAGCGGCGTTAACAAGGCGCCGCGGTTCGACAGGCCCCTGCCACCGACAAAGATCCGGGCGGCCCCTGCCTGTCGAAGAAAAAACAGATGCGGGCCTTTCCCCTGCAAGCAGGAAACTTACCTCCCGGGTCCTGTCTGTCTGGGGAAACGTCCCCGGCATGGCCTTGATAGGCAGCCTGCCGTCCCGGGCGCCTTCTGCCACGCTGTGCTCGTGGGAGCCCGCTGCACTCCAGCAATGCCCATTGTCCTTCCTCCGCACCTGGGAAGCTCGGCCATAATGCGGTCCGGCGGCAGTCCGTGGGGAGAACCACTCCCGCGGGGTTGTGCACAGGCCGCTCCCGCGGCCAGTGTGTGGGGTCCGCTGCTGCGCCGGGCCGTTCACAGACTTTTGTTTGAACAAAGCAGGTCCCCGTCTTGCACCAGACGGATCATCCGCACGACTACGCCACTGTGAACTTGGACCCGGACACAGACAGACGGACGGAGATCTTTGTTTCACCCAACACACATTTATTGTCACAATATTTACAAATTAGTTCACTCACAAACCCCAGTGCCTCTAGCACCGATTCCCCCAATGTCCAGGCCACACAGTCCTGTGCCTCTCTTTCTCCTGGCCGCCTCCAGTCCTCACTCCAGCTCCGTCCTCTTCCACCCGACTTCCACTAATGACAGGAGGGAGGCGGCCCCTTTTATAGGAACCCGGATGGGCTCCAGCTGCTTCCCGGCCATCTCCCGCGGACACACCCCCGTATGGCGGAAGTGCCGGCTGCGCATCCGGAAGCCATCCGGGTGTCCCCGGTCGTCTTCCCCCGGCACTTCCTGGTGTGGCGGAAGTGCCGGGCTCCCGGGATAATCAGGCACTGGGGCGCTGCCTGGCGGTGGCCACGGGTCCCTACAGGGCTGGGCTTCCAAGCCCTTTACCCGAGGCCCCCAACATAACCAGGACGGACGCCCCGTCGCGGTCTGGAGGAGGCACAATATATATATATATATATATATATATATATATATATATATATATATATATATATATATGTAAATATGGTTATGTCAGTTCTGGGGTTTCCACACCTTGGGTATCCAATCCTGGCAGAATTGTACATTTTTATTGCCATGCTGCAACAGCATTTTCTTGTTGGTGCTGCCATTTGCATTAGTGGTAACCATGACAATGTTTTCCAGAATTCTTTGGGGTGGTGCAATGTATGACCGTGAGAAGGTCAGTGAGGTCACTTTCATTTTTTCTAAGATTGGATAAAAACTCTCAATTATTTGCTGATCATTTCTTCAGTTTGTTTCAGGCTGAAAAGATTTATTTCCTGACTACGGTTATTCATTTCTTTGGTTTGTTGATTCCTGGATTACTTCTGCTCTTCCAGGGTCAAATTTCTAAAACATGTGTATGCACAAAAAGAGTCCTGAAAAGTCTGTACAGAACTTCCCACGTAAAAGTCATGATTTATAAAAGAAAACATGCGTATCATCAGCCCTGTCCCATGTCTGTGCAACATTTTGGAGAAATTGCGAAGTTATGATACCTTTGATCAAGCAGAGAAATAAAGCCACACCAGCTAATGAAGACTCACACATACTGTATAATAATTTACAACGTATATCACCGAACCATTTTTAATGTGCATTGACTTGACAAACATATTACACCTCAAAAGTGATACATATGATGTACAGACTGTATTTTAGTTCCCTTTTGAGAGGACCAATGCTGCTTTTTTGCACTAAACAACTTTTTTTGTCAGTTTATATTGGTTACCTATTGTCACTCCTCATGGAACTGGCTGACAGGTCAGTGTCATCATGCTTGCTATGCTGGAAGCCATTAAGCAACTGACAAGGCACGTCATTCACTTGTCGTATGGTATGAGCGCATGTACATAAAACATAACATGTTTTTGCCAACACAAAAAGTCCATTTGCAGCAGTGTCTGGTTCTCCTATCGTAAATGGGGCACTTTACTGTACTCAAGCTGCTTTTAACCATTAGCAATGACATTTCATTAATGTACAAGTCATTTGTGATGCCAAGTGGCTCAGTGGCCTGGGTCAACCTGTGCTTCATTTATTTTCAGGCAAAGTAGCTTTGGCAGACGACTTGCTGATGGTGCTGTATGTGATGTCCAGCTTATTGGTAAGGTAACTGGTTGAACCCTCAGTATTTCACATGGCCTGTGCTATTCATTGTGACAAAAATCATGCCACTACATGTGCCAGAGAATAGTGGCTACCTGCTCTGACTCTGGCTCCTTATGCTTTTCCTAGACCCTAAGAATCCACAGGAGAGGTTCTATAATGCCATGCATGCTCTTGGCACAGTCAGTTGTAGAGTGCAGCATGATGCAGTTAGCAGGGTCTTGATATGTCAGGTGGGAGGCTGCTTTACCAGCCAGTGAAGATCTTCAGCATTGTGATTGCACATGTATAAGGCTGAATGCCATGGCAGGCAGTATGGTGCATTGGTTAGGGCTTTGGACTTCAAACCCTGAGGTTGTGGGTTCAAAGAGTTATTGGCCTCATTTACTTTAAAGAGCTTGAACCCAGAGGTAAATGAAATCTTTCCTGGTGTTGACCAACGTGTCTCCTCTCAATTAATTGATTAAGGAAGCTGAGCGTTCCTAGAAGCTTTTAAGGGTTAACTGCTGTGAGAATTGAAACATTTTTCTCAATTGTTATTTTACGGAGGCTGGAAGTGCCCACAAAACCCTGGGGATGACGAGTTTTAGGTTTTATTTTGTCACAATTTGTAAATAAGACCTACTGTCATTCTTTCATTGTCTTTTAAAAGGCAGAACAGCTGATTAGTAGAAAACTCATGAGTATGAATTGTGCCTAGCAATTCAAGGACATGAGTAGAAGATGGCCATTAAACTACAATGTCCCATTGGTGCAAGTGGTGTAGCAGGATGCAAGTTTGCATGCTAGTGTGTGTAAACATATAAGGAAAAGAGATAAAGTTATATCACTTTCAGGTCTACATAGTAAAACAGTTTGAAAATGAAGATTGTGTCACATATTCAGGATGCTCCCACAGTAAAACTAGATAGTGGAAGGTACAAGTTTTTCTGGCACGGGAACAGTGATGGTAATGCTGGGTAATGGCATTGTATGAGAAAAATCAGCACACAGAAGTGGTGGTGTTGGTGATGGTGAAAAAGGTGAGTGAGTAGATGTGTTGCCATTGATAGTGTGATTGTTGATAAACAATTTAATATATTGTCACACATGTGCGATTAGGAGACAGCTAAAGGGCTTGAGTAAGTGTAAAACTACATCAGACCAGGGGGTAGCGGAGTGTGCTGACTTTCTTTCTCAGTTCCTTGCAGATCATTCCCTGCCAGGTCCCTGCACCTCTGATGACATCACTTTCCCTGGGGGATGTGGCAGGGTTAGGTCTGATGACATCACTTCCAGTTCTGGCACCTCTGAGGACGTCACTTCTGGTTCCAGCACCTCTGAGGATGTCACTTCCAGTTAAGGCATAGATGACATAATTTCCTCCACCAGCCCTTGAAACCGCCATCTTACCTCCACGTATCATCATTTTTTAACCTTTTGCAGCCAGGATCATAATATCCGGGTGGCTGCCCCAAACCTTTTTGACTCTCTAGAGTCTTTTGTGACTATATATATATATATATATATATATATATATATATATATATATATATACTCAGCAAAAAAAGAAACGTCCCTTTTTCAGGACTGTGTATTTCAACAATAATGTTTTAAAAATCCAAATAACTTTACAGATCTTCATTGTAAATTGTTTAAACAATGTTTTCCATGCATGTTCAATTAACCATAATCAATTAATTAACATGCACCTGTAGAATGGTCGTTAAGACCTTAACAGCTTACAGAAAGTAGGCATTTAAGGTCACAGTTCTAAAAACGCAGGACACTAAAGAGACTTGTCTACCGACTGTGAAAAACACCCAAAGAAAGATGCCCAGGGTCCCTGCTCATCTGCGTGAACGTGCATTAGGCATGCTGCAGGGAGGCATGAGGACTGCTGATGTGGCTAGGGCAATAAATTGCCATGTCCGCACTGTGAGACACCTAAGACAGCGCTACAGGGAGACAGGAAGGACAGCTGATCATCCTCGCAGTGGAAGACAACGTGTAACAACACCTGCACAGGATCGGTACATCCGAATATCACACCTGCGTGACAGGTACAGGATGGCCACAACAACTGCCCGAGTCACACCAGGAACACACAATCCCTCCATCAGTGCTCAGACTGTCCGCAATAGGCTGAGAGAGGCTGGACTGAGGGCTTGCAGGCCTGTTGTAAGGCAGGTCCTTACCAGACATCACCAGCAACAACGCCGCCTATGGGCACAAACCCACCTTCGCTGGACCAGACAGGAGTGGCAAAAAGTGCGTGAGTTTCTGCATGACAGCAATGTCAGTGTTCTGCCATGGCCAGCGAAGAGCCCAGATCTCAATCCCATTGAGCACGTCTGGGACCTGTTGGATCGCAGGGTGAGGGCTAGGGCCATTCCCCCCAGAAATGTCCAGGAACTTGCAGGTGCCTTGGTGGAAGAGTGGGGTAACATCTCACAGCAAGAACTGACAAATCTGGTCCAGTCCATGAGGAGGAGATGCACTGCAGTACTTCAAGCAGCTGGTGGCCACACCAGATACTGACTGGTACTTTTGATTTTGAGCCTCCCTTCATTCAGGGACACATTGTGAAACATTTTTAGTTTATGTCTTATGGTGTTGACTCTTTTAGTGTTCATACAAATATTTACACATTAAGTCTACTGAAAGTAAAAACAGTTGAAAGTCAGGGGACGTTTCTTTTTTTGCTGAGTATATATT
>JANRMT010062799.1:11455826-11488481 GCA_026402145.1 Polypterus bichir lapradei | reverse complement strand
TATATATATATATCCCGGCTGATTGGCTAAAATTGTGAAGAGAAAGAAAAGTTTTAAGGCAGGATGAGGAATAAATTGTCTGAAAGGCTTGTGGTGGAGGTAATGTTTGATGTGCCAGCTAGAGTGGGCATGTTGAAACCAATAGTGATGTTTATGAGGGAGTCTTCAGTAACAAGAATGTTAATGGCGAGATAGTTCTGAACTTTGGTGATGGAAAAAGTTGTGTTCAACACCATGTTTAAAGAGAAGGAAAACATGTTGGTATTATTGGAAACTGATGGCGTACAGAGTATGGTAGACTATTTGTTGATGATGGCAGTTTGGTGAAAAATATGAAAACTATTCTTAGTTTCTTTTTCTTCCTATCTTTTCTTTGACATCTTGTAAAGCACTTTGATCTCCAACATGTGTAAAAAAGTAAACAAAAATACATAAATAATAAATACAATTAATAAATTAAAAGAAATAAGTGTTGTTGTTAGAGAAGATGGCTTTGTATCACAGCATCACTTGGTTGTATGAGATCTTTTGGTCAGAGACATGAAGAAGCATAAAAGTATGTTCCACAGTAAAAGCAAGCAAGATTTCAGAAACATTTGGTTTATATGGCATGTGGGAAGGAATGAAGAATGTATGGTCGAAAAACAATAGAAGTCTCAAAGTCAGACAAGGGGCATCACTGGTGGTGGAATTATGCAATAGAGATGGCAACAATGGAAAAAAAGGAAGCAAAAAAAAAGTCTAGAAAAGTAGCCTTCAGAACAGGAGCAGTCAAAAAACAAACATTTTCAAGTGAGCTGTAGATTGAGGAAGGAAAGATGAATGTGTTCAGGTGTGTGAAGCAGATGGCAAAACAAAGGCAGGATGTAGTAAGTATGAATTGCTTGGAAAGTGCTGAAGGGAATATTATGATTTATGCTCATGGAACTAAGGATACCTGAAGAAGTACATGGATACGTTGATGAATGAGAGGGAACAAATAGGATAATGATGTTCAATGTGATAAAATAAATGGACTGAACTGTAAGTTTTTAAAAGAGGAGCTCATCAAAGCACTAATAAAAATGAAGATAAAGAAAGCAGCTGGCCCAATCGGAGTGGTGTCAGAAATATTGAAGGATGCAGAAGGTCCTGGAGATGCAGACCTGTGCAACATGATTGTTTGTGAAGCGAGGATTCTTGAAGATTGAAAAAGAGTAGTGTTTATTTTAGTATATAAAGGAAAGGATGATCCCCAGGAGTTTGGGTCATATCATGCGATCCTCCTTAGGAGCAGGTAATGAAAGTGGCTACTGGAGAATAGAACAAGGTTTCTAAGTTAAAGTTACTGAAGTGCAGTTTGGTTTCATGTCTGGGAAGGGAACAAAAGTCACAGTCTTTGTTGTCAGGACAATGCAGCAAAAACAAAGGCAATAGCAAAAAAAGAGGCACTATGCATTTGTAGATCTGAGTGTTGTAGGTGTTGTTATTTTTTTCTTTTTGTTTACCTTTTTGTTGTGCTGATGTGTCATGTGACTGGGAAATGCATTTATGTCGCCGATGTTAAGTATTCCTCAGTGGATAATTCTAAAAACACTCTTGTGGGAAATAGCGGTGAAGACAGTCGAGCAGTTAGGTGTCGTTTCTGTATTTTATTGTTTATTTCTATTGCATTATTTTTATTCATTGATATTGCGTTCGCATTTCCCAGTATTCCTACCTCACAATAATCCTGTGAAACATTGTCCTTATCACTGAGGAGTTAAAAATATTGACACTTTCTGAATTTGTGAAATACATTTTTGATTTGAATTTCTTTTTTTTAATAAAGATTTGAATTATGAGAAATTTAGTTTCACCTTTATTTTCTAATTAAAATTTTATTTTAGATAACTTCTTATTTTTATGTTTTTTTGCCTTGCTTTGAACTTAATGCAGTGCATTTTGTGTGTTGACCTCAGAACATGTTTGTCTGTTGCTAGGATTGTGGCCCTAGAAGCCTCATCATATGACATTAGCACAACCTTATATAAGCTGGCAGCACATAACAAACCTTGTCTAAGATTCTGGGTTCTCATATTTTCCTTAGTGTTATGTTTACAACTAGAAAAATGAGCCAAAACATTTAATTTGTTACTTTGCATACTTAAAATTCTTTTTTCTCTTGCTTGCACATGAGAGGGTAGAATGTAAGGGTCTGATCTTCACGATCAGTGTGTCCCTTGAGTTATCGTAGGTAACCACACAACAAGGTTTAGTGACTTCCACATTAGCCGTGACACAGACATTAACAGTTCCTGCATTGTGAACAGTGCTTACAGGGCTATCTTATTTCCTGTCTTTCCAATGGATCACAATCATTTTGCCGTAAAAGTACTTGCAGCTTGATGAACCTTCACGCAACCAAATTCAACTTCAACTTTATTGAGCTATGTACTCAGTACAATGAGGAATACACAGCAAAAGACAAGAATATACAACACTAAACGAAAACACCTCAGGTGCAAAAAAATTCAAAAAAACAAACAGAAGTAAGAGTGCATATGCAAATAAATATATAATTCAGTGTAAGCTGTGCAGGTGCATGCTCACAAGAAGGCCCACCATCCTTCAGACATGAGCTAGCCTGCAGTGCTGAGGGGAGCGTTTTTTTTAAACAAGCCTGATGGCATAACAAAGAAACTGTCTTTCAGCCTTGTTGTTCTAGCGTCTCCCTGATGGTACCAGTATTAACAGTTCATATTGTGGGTGGGTTGTGTCCTTAATAATGTAATGGGCCTTCCTGAGAACTCTGGTGTTAGATGTCTTCTAGTGAAGGGAGTGTTTTCCAATGATAATTTGTGCTGATTTTACCACTCCCTGTGGTCCCATGCTGTACTGTCTCCAAACCAGACTATGATGGAGTAGGTGAGGATACTCTCAAAGGTGCATCTGTAGAAGTTGCTGAGGAAAATGCTTGGCAAGCCAAACTTTGTCAGCCTTCTCAGAAAATACAAACACTGTTGGGCTTTCCCCACTAGGTCTGTGATGTTGTAGGTTCAAGTGAGATCCTCGGAGATGTTAATGGCAAGAAATTGAAATGTGGCCACGCTCTCCACCTCAGTCTCTCCAATGTACAGAGATGGGTGCTGTTCTCTATTCCTCACTAGGCATATCGCAGTGATTTGGTCGTACAGTGCATCACTTTCACTATCAATGTCAACATCTGATGATTAGTTCACATCATCAAGACTACCGCTCAATTCAACTAATTCTTCAGTCTAAATCTAGCTTTACAGCTTCTAGTTTACACAACCATTGTGTCTTATTTTGTTAAAGGCTTTGCCACACTCATAAATATTCATTAGTTACTTTAGAGTGGCAAAATGCATAGAAATATTTGTTTGTTTTTTTTGAAGCATAATGTTATTTCATCCTCAAGATGGCAATAGAATACAGTCCAGCATGTTATTTGGCTCACCCCGAGTACAAGTTAGGATAAACCATTTTTACATAGAATTCTAAGCCCAAGAAACACTTCAGGTTAACACCAAGGATTTTAAAAGGCAATTCATTGTCTTAAGTGTAGCTTTCTTAAGAATTTCTTTGTCTGAAAGATCTTCTGTATGTTCATATTTTTCATTTTGAGTTTTTGTTACCTCTCTGACTTTATTGTTCTGTTTTCATTTTGACTTCCCAGTAATTTTGACTCTTGCCTCCCCCACCTCCTGATCTTTTAAAATAATATTTTGTCTGCCTTTTTATATCATGGACAAGGCATTTGATAGAGTGCTGTTTGGCTGGACAAGTTATTGTACTGGATGGTGATCAGGACTGTAGATAAAGATACTGAAAACTTTGAGGGAAAGATATGTGTGCACCAGGGGTCCATTCTGAATCTGTTGCTTTTCATGATAGTGATAGAGGTGGCAAACAGAAAAGTGCATAAAATATTGCTGTGGGTGCTGTTACATTTTGCATGGATAACAAAAGAAATGAGTCATTGGCATTTTACATTTACAGTTATTTGTTTAGCAAACAGTTTTTTCCAAAGCGACTTGTAAAAGAAGTCAGCATAATCGATTAAACATTAGTCTGGAGCCAATCCATTCATTTATTGGAATATTGATTAAACATGCCTCATAAAATTACTTGGAGTGACATCTTTTGGGCAGAGACCACACATTAAAAAGGTAATCCCTGGATAACAGTCATCACAAATATGATAAAGGTCAGGCTTATACCCTGTAAGCTCTTGAATCATGAATATCTCTTTTGCTGCTGGCATTTTACCAGTGTCTTCACAGAAGAATATACAAATAAATGCAATAATTAATTTCATTATCCTCTTATCAATCTATAACACTTTTAGGTTTAACATATTCTTCTGAAATTCTTTTACCAGCAATTGTGCTCTGGCAGGGTTTGGTACAAGATGGTGCCCTCTTGCATCCTTCATAGAAACTGTAAGCAATCTTCTTCCTTAAGGAGTGAAGCTTTTATGTGTTAATCCAGTAATTGGAGGTTACTTATTTTTCAAGAAGATATGTATTTATACCTTCAATTTTCTTTTTGTAAATACAGACAGGTTTGTACTTAAGTTGAATTTGTATGTAAGTCAGAACAGGTAAATAAATTTAATAAATGCTATTGTTGACCGACTGTAACCAAGTGCTCTGCCAATGAATGATGGAGTTTCACCTCTCTCTGACTTTATTATTTCTACTTTATTTTCAATGGTGATGGTTTTTCTCTTCTTTACTGTATCACCAGCACTTGCATCAGATTTGTGTTTCAGAGACATTGTTGAAGGGTGAAGACAAAAGGTTAAGATGAGCTCTTCTGCACAGCACTGTACACGCTATCACAGCAGGAAGGCACCCGTCATCAACACGTCTGATGTACTGACGAGAGACAACTTCCTGCTATGTGCATAACAGTACAAGCAGGCTTGCTATTGAGAATGACTGGGGAAGTTCATCACTCACCCACCTCACAGTCACCTCCACTACAGTATGGTGTCTGCAGTGTCTGCCCACTGAGAACGAACATAGTGCGGCCAAAGGCGGGTATTGAATCGCCCCCATTCAATAGACAGCCATCCAATGCACACTACAATGCTACCCCCCGTTGCCCCGTTTACCCTAAATGGCCTCCATTCAGCCACAACTGGGTCACCGCTTGCAGCATTACCAGCCGGCCACCGAGAACGTACGGGGCAGCCATGTATGGTGGGCAGGCAGTGAAACCGCTTGCCGCTGGGACCCGCCCGAGGGACACTACAATACACGAGCGGCGAAATCGCCCCCCTCCAACCACTGCTTGCAGCATTACCAGCCGCCCACTGAAAACGAACGGGGTAGCGGTGTGTGGTGGGCGGGCAGTGAAACCACTTGCAGCCGGGAGCCACCTGAGGGACACTACACTGCTCGAGCAGCGAAATTGCCCCCCTCCAGGCTCCATCCGGCCTCCGCTTGCAGCGTCCCCAGGCTGAAGATGACAGAGCAGCAGTTACTGAGGCGCATGCGTCGCAGCTGTGGCCCCATTCGTAAGTCGTAGGTCGGATGTCCGTAACCTGGGGACTACCTGTAGTTATAAGGAACTTACCTTGACAATAGGAGGTGGTGCTGAGAATTGCTATATGAGGTTACTGTTACGAATTGTGAGGGTTCGCAAGAGTAAAGTCCCCAAAAAATCCACAATATGCCCACTAGAGGGGGATATTACTGTCAAAACCGGGACAGTATTAAAAGCAAACACAGGATCTTTATAAAATAAAAAGATTGATTTTCACAAAAAAATGTTCTGTGGAGCACATAAGGCAAAAATGATTTGCCTGAAACAAAAGGCAATGCATGTGAACAAAGTTCAAACACAGAATCTTGAAAGTGAAGTCAAAAACAGAGCATGAAGTCAAAAAATCCAATAAATCACATAGCACCACAAAAGCTCAAAGAAACACTCACCAACTCCCAAGTGCATTATAATCAACTACAAGGGACTATGGGTTACCCCCACCTTTCTAAGGCGGAGGGCAGTCATTGCAGTGAAAGGCATGTGGTCCCCCTTTTTGGGGATCCACCCACAAAACACATGAAATGTAACCAAGGCTTGCATACACAGACATAATCAAGTACAAAGAATAATGCAAAAAATAGAAATAAAATTAGTACAAACCAAAGAATAAAAAATGAACAAATAAGACATAAAGCAAACATTTAACCCCAGCCAGCGACTGAAACATAACAGACACGCTCTTGCCAACCCAGCCTTCTGCATTCCTTAGAGTAAAAGTGTCCACATCTGGACGTTATTCCAGTGCTGCAGGAGAAAGCATGTCTGTTTAATGCTCTTAGTCAATGGCATGGAAAGAGCATGGATACCATTTGTATATGGAGTAGTAAATAGTTAAGGGGCTGAGAGACATGCAGGATCATATAGCTGAGAGTAGCAGGCATTATGCACGCCATTAAAGGGAAGATATATAGAGCGTTCACCTGCTTAGAGTGCAATATAAAGTGAGTGTCTTGGTGTAATCACCAGTTAGCTAAGACTAGTAGATGTATACTGGGATTGTCAACGTTGACTTTGCTCTCTGTGTAAAATCAGGGAGCAACCAGCGGAGGTCATCTTTTGACCATCTGGCAATTTGGTATGGAGCCGAAGAGAAAGTTTGGTGGAGAATTGACTATTGTACATTCTAGTAAATTAGAACCACTGATCGATTGTTATGTTTGTGGAGGTTTCTTGATTTTGAGTGGTGTTGTATTTTACCTTGTGATTTTTTTATTTTGACTTTTTGATTTATTTTTCTTCCTGAACCGTATTTACAAAATGAGGATTAAGACCCTTTGACTGTTTTTGTTTTTTCACTGTTTTGCTTTTGAGCCACTGTAAATACTGTACATAGTTATTTGTTTTTGCTCCTTGTTGCTCTTTAACTTCCTTGAAATTTACCCTGCGCATTTCTTAGGCTCAGAATTCTTTCCATCTTGAATAATAAAGTCTGCCTAATCTAACCAAAAGACGGTTAAGCCTAAGTGTCTCTGGTTCAGTGTTAAGCCCAAATAACACTCTGGACAGTAGTGTGCTGCCATCTAATAGATAAAATAACACCGTGCTGCAAAAAAAATCATGAATATGTCCATGCGTTTGCCACTCTGAGGAAACTCATCAATATTCATGAATGGGGTGGAGCCTCCAACCAAAACACATAATGGGTGTAAACAAAAGGCTGTAAAGCCAGCTTTGGAACAAGATGAAACTGAACCATTAGTTGAATTAAATGATAGTGTGAATTGGTCATCAGACATTGACGCTGATAATGAAACTGGTGCGTATGCCACTGTATGACCAAACCACCATGATATGCCTGATGAATTTGGTCACATGAAGCTTCAGCATGGCAGAAATTCAAAATGATTGAAATCAAGTGGAAGGACAAGAAATATTAGCCTCCTAAGCACTGCTTACAATGTAGCAACTGTCAATGTTTATGTCAGGGGACATGTTGAAGCCACTAAGCCTTGCATTGTGGTAGACTATAATAACCCAATGGGCTCGTCAATTTTGCCAATCACTGACATTTTACCCTCTCTTTTGTAAGCAACAGTAAAAATATTACAGGGAAAGAAACACACATCTATTGTCCGAAATTTGGCATTAGACTGTGTGTTGGTGACTGTTTTAAAACATAGGATGTGTACTAAACCTGCATCGATACAGCAGTGGACACTCAACAGATCTGTTATACTGTATTTCCTGTATGGTAATATTTTTGCATTTACTTCTTTCTGTTATAAATATAACATTTTTTCTTCAGAGAAAAATCAACTTTTTGGCTCATATTTTAGGGGGTAAACATAATCCTAAGGAGGCCAACAACGTCAGTGCAGTTAAGTGTGTTTTAATGATTCCATGATACTGAACTGTTATTTCACTGGCACTTGTAGTAAAACCAACACACATTTTTGTGTCTGGTTTTCACTCTCTGAACCATTTGGTTTGTTCATTTACAACACTAGATGCCTTAGATGTACCACTGCATGGAGCATCACAGGCTGGTTATGAAACAGTACCTGAAATTCAATATTGAACAACAGAGAAAGAGAGAAAGAGAGAAAAACAGTCTGATTGGCTGTTCTCAAATATTCAGGATAAAGCATATGTCACACTGTGATTGATCTAGAGCAGGGGTCCTCAATCACAGTCCTGGAGGGCCGCAGTGGCTGCAGGTTTTTGTTCTAACCCAGTTGCTTAATTTGAAAACAGTTCTTGCCAATAATTTAATTTCATGGCTTGTTGGTGCTTTAACTCTGCTATGTCAGCTCATTCTCATATCCCAGATTTTCTTCTCCTTTCTAAGGATATCATCCAAATGATTTGAAGGCTAAGATGGACGAGTAATTCTCAGTCCTTCACTTTTTTCTCTTCACTTTTATTTAATTAAACCCAATAGTGCATGATAAATACACACAGAGGTCTAAATGGTTACAAGCTAAATGGAGAAATGGTGGCCTCTTTTGTCATTTGCATGTTTTTGCTAATTAGGAGTAATTTAAGAACCAGCTGTTTAAGACTAAAATAAGCAATAAGGGTTAAAAATCATAAAGAGCGAGACAACTAAAGTGAAGAAGAAGTGTTACTTGAGCAATAAGTGCTTCTCATTAAGCAACTGGGTTGGATCAAAAACCTGCAGTCACTGTGGCCCTCCAGGACCGCGATTGAGGACCCCTGATCTACAGTGAAGGCTGAATGTTGTGTGTAACACCAAAAGAGGACCTAAACCGGGTTACATTTCATAAATCTAGTCTAAGAAGGAGGCTGGTACAGGCGTTTCATTAGACTATTGCTAAAATAGTGGAGATTTTGAGTGATGGTTACTGTGAAGAGTACAAAACAAACCAAACATTTCCACGAGTGCTAAGCCTCATAAAACCAAGAAGCAATTATCTGATTTCTCTCCCTTTTTCTTTCTTTCCCAAGAATTCCTCCTCCAGAGCTTGTTCTCTATTGGCTGAAAGGAAATTAGCAGACCTTTTGTACTTAATACCCATCTAATGAGTAACTTTACGGCTGTACAGGTATAAATATTAATGGGAAGCACAAATAAATATTTCCAGACTAACAAATTAATTTCATAAGCAGCAGAGCAGCTGCAGTCCTTTTCAGATGAATAAAATTATTTCACCTTATGTAAAAAAATGTTACCATTAAAGAACAGAACCTAACAGTCAAAGCAATTTAAACCTGCCAAGGTTTCTCATTAGTGATTTGGTGATTGCTAGATATTTGGGGTGCACAGAGTGACAGACGTGCTGGTGACACTTAAAAAGTTGTTTTTTTCTGTATAGCTTCTCCTCCAATAGGCACGCTTCCCTTTTACACTTTGCACTTTAATCTCAGTTTGCTTGCATCCTCTTATTTCAACAATAACGATTTCCTGTCTTATTTCATTCTGTTGATCTATTGCTTCATTTGCTTGTCACAACTCATGTGATAAGTGACTTCTTGATTGCATTATTGATATCTGCATGGCCTACATGAGAGTTCCATTAAATTCAATGTTATCTTGCTTTCATGGTGACAACTTTATCTGATCTTGGCTACCTTCTGGTGACTCATTACAAACCTAAGGTAGTTTGCCCATTTCTTCTTTGTTAAACATGCCTCCTGGGCTTGTGCACCACTTCAAACAGCAATAGAGGTCTTAGCAATTAAAGAAACGTTTTATGTATTATGGAGTCCATTTTTTGCTCTTACTTCAGAATTCTACTGTTACTCTCATGAAAGAGCAATTGATTGCCATTTTCATTTCGATGTAGAAAGAACTTCTAATCAGGTTTAATAGTTGGATGAACTATTTTCATTTAATATAACACATTTTATGTTTTTTGTTCTTATGTTACTCATTGAATTGTTGACACGCTCTTTAATAACCCAGTTATTCACAGAAACCTGGTTTAAAAAGTGCCATGTTAAACCCTTATTCCTATTGGAGAAACTGGGTTATTGATCTCTGAGAAGCCACGTTAATTTAGGTACGTTTCTCCGAGAGTAACCCAGTCACGTTCCTTTGTAAGCCGTTAAACAGGTTACAGGTAAAGATTTTGTAGTCTGCTCATGTCATAAACACTCTGTTAACCTGCACATAGTCTTGCTGAAGCCAGATGTATAATATATATATGTCTGGAGACAACAATGAATGAATTTTGCTTAAAAGTGTTTGGGAACAATTAGATGGATGAATGGTAAACATGAACGATGCATTGTGTGCTCTCTATTGTTTAGCGTTATGACGATAGTGTATTCGTGAAAATATGAACTGCAAGCTACACATTTGACGTAAACGGTGTGTCAGACTCTGCTGAAAGGACTGGCGTTAAGAGAGCTGGCAGTGAAGAGCCACAGGAGATGCAGATTTCAACTCTCTAAATACCCAAATCATCAAATATGCCTTACAATAACAGTAGAAGCATGGACAAGGCTGCACACCTTCTGACTGCACGTCTAAACAAGTAAACAAAGTTAGTTGACACTACTGTTTAATTGCAAAATGCAAACATGTCATACCAGATAATAGCTGCAGCATTTTAACAAGTTATAAATTCACAGACCACAATGCTTATCTAAACTCAAACATATGGAGCCCAGTAGCTGTAGTGGTATACATGCTTATGTGTCTGTCTTCACCGCCACTGTGCTCATTACAACATGCAAATTAATCATTAAGCTTCAGTTTCTTGAATCAATTTACAGCAATTTTAGTTTTTGATTTTCTCTCTGAATTGATTGTTTTTTTTTCAGTTTCTCTTGCTCTCTCTTTGAAACCCTGGCGGTTTAAACTTCACGGACTGGAGGAATTGTGTACGGGTTGTTCAAGAAGAAACCCTGTCAGTGTAACCTTTGCAACACAGGTTTTAACCACTATTCACTCTAAACTTTTTTAAGGGGTTGTCCCAACATGTGTATTCTTGTTTGAGAATCATGTCTGGCCCCAAGAGACTAAGCCATGCATATAAAATCATGGAAGTGTAAAGGCAAATGCTTGAGTGATTGCTTCATTTTGTCTCCTGGATGAAATAATCTGTCTCAGTATTTCAGAAATCACTAAATTTGTGTTGATGAGCTAAACATACAGTTCTAGGTTCTGCAACGCAATCTTGTGCAGTATTAGGGGTAATGAGTCAAAAGTAAAGTGCGGTACGTACTATGATTACTTTTTAAATTAACAAGTAACCTAATGCTGTACTTATTTTATTAAATTAAAAACACCTGACTTACTGTATTATTATACCAGCAGCACTGGATGTAACGCAAGGAGCAAACATACTGGTATGCTGCTCCTTTGCAGGGCTCAATCGCACAGCCAAGGAGAAAAGAGGGTGCTGTACACAGTCCAGTGATAGTAGCATATTAATAAAGTGTCCATTTAATTTTAATCCAGTTATTAAGTATCAATATGTTTCAATAGTGCAATCAGGTGACGCAGTGGCCAGTGTTCATAATGCAATTCCTCAAGGTCTCCTCAATGGAGGTGATTTACTTTATAGCACATGAAGTACTAAATAATATGTATAAAACACAAGGAAATGGTCACATTTGGCTGTTTTCAGTTTCATGAAGATTAGGAATTAATTCCAAGTACTGGCCAGTGAACTATAAAGTTTTTCATACAAAAGAAGGAAAAGTAATGCAAAAATAATGCACTGTTTTTACTTTGTACATTTACAATAAGTAACTTTAAAACATTTTTAGTTACCGTTTTGTGTCAGTAATTACTAACATAGCTAAGTAACTTTTAAAAGTAACATTCCCCAAACTTTCCAGGAGACACAGGCTCATTGCTCATTTTAGATTTATGGTGGCTGTTGATAATATTTGATTAGGTCTTACATTCTAGTGGCTAGTCACATCATGTGTCCACCACTTTTTAGTGGTACTGTGTGTTAGGTTATATGTTTTTATTATGCAAGTTAGATACTTTTTAAAATTTATAGAAAACTCTTTACGTTTAGAGCACAATTGTGTGAGGCAAATGCATACATACAATGTTTGTGAAGAAATAATTTCAGCATTATCCTTTAACCAAATAACTAACATACAACAATAGTTACCTGAGGACTGTTTAAGACGTGTGTTCCCACAGCTGCAGCAGAGGCGGCCTTTGGGGGTGGCGACTAAGGCAATCGCCCCAGCCCCTGCGCCTGAGGGGGTCCCCGCGACAGGAGATTCTTTTGTCACCGTCAGCTCATCATACAAATATGCGGGGCCTCTGCAAGACATTTAAATCCGTTATAGACTGAAATACGGTACGTGGTGGATTTCTTCAGAAACCACTCATAAACGAGGACTTGTTACTTTAGAAGCCTTTCCCAGCATCTATACCAATAACCAAGAAAGCTCTTAGCATGACATTTTTGGTTTCAAAATACCGTAATGATTACGCCCTTCAGTTTCGTATTTACACTAGGTCAGCAAAGAAGGCAACGCTGATACCATGCAGGTGTCTCCAAACCAATATAAGAACAATTACAATATGTAATGTAATCAAACAGCCAATGGTACCTACATAAGGCACCATGTTTTTTAAACAATAATAAGGCGTACAGCATTAGAGGCGGACAAGCCCGTAAGCGTGGTGGTACGGTATATAGCCTACACTTATGGCTCTCGGCCCCGCTTATGACACTCGCCCAAGGCCCCACGTACTCCTAAGGCCACCTCTGGCTGCAGTTCCCCTGCAATGGTGTTCTTTGGTTTGTTTGTGTGTTCATTTTTGCAGTTTTTGACCATTTTAGCATTAAAGGTTTTTTTTTTGCTTTGTTTAGACTATTTTTTGGTATTAGGATTTATATCTTGGATTGTGGAATTTGAAATTCTACATTTTATTTTAGCCTTTGATATTTTTAATTTGTTTATATAATTTATATAAATTTGCAAATTGTGTATTTAGGTTAATTAAGGATTATTTCTGCATAAAATAAATTAGCTTTTTAAGATCCTGTGTTTAGATAAAAAATTGAATTCTTAATTCTTGAAAGAAATGAATTATTTTAGAAAGTGCAGAAATATGTCAATAAAAGTTTTTTTTCTCTATCAAATATGACATTTACACTTCAGGTAGATTCAGCCAAGCTAAAGTTCATGCCCTTCACACTCTTGAGTTGTCATTGTGTTTGACATGTTAGTTTTCTCAGAGGGGAAACTCGATATGCAAGCTGTCTATTTTTGTTTATTTTTAATCACATCTTTAATGAAATAAAATGGTAACAAACCAGTGGATGCTTATGTCTAGACAGAGTAACACTGAATTGTATTTTATGGTTTGGTTGTCTTTATAATGTTCCAGCCTTACTACAGCTTCTTATGATTCCATGTTATTATTATTATTTTTATTTTGGAAAAGCTTTGCACCTCTCACAGTACTCCATTTGGGATTTTTTTTTGGTATTGCAGTTAACAGATTTCTTATTCTTGTTTGTTCATACTCTACATTAATGATTATCCAATGGAAAATATTTGAACGGTGTGTGCTTTACACGGTTGGGCTAGTATGAAAATACAGGTTATTTCATTTTCAGAAGCCAAGATAAATGCTAAATCATATGAGTACAGGAGGTAACAATTATGTGCTCTAAAAATTGTACAAGTATTTTCTGGCAAAAGGGGTTGTCTGGGACAAGTCAAGAAGCATTTGCCAAAAAATGTCTCATAAAATTACACAAAAAACAGCAAATTTAAATTAATAGATATAGTGTCATGAACTAAATGAACACGTGTTTGACGTGTATTTCTAAGAATTTATTTAGGTTATTGAATAGTACATGCTGCTATCTTAAACAGGGGCTGCCTGATGTCATCACATGTATTGGTGCCAGCAACATAACTGTAGCTTTACGTAGTATGTTATGATCTACATTTCTTTTATTTTTTCCTGATGGTGTGCTGCATTATTTGTGGTTTATTTTACAGAAAAATTCAGATCTCAGCTTTGTCATTTGTATTGTTGGTGAATTTTCCTTCATTGTTACTGAATCCAGCCTAGACATTGACTTAGAAGTATACCGGTGCCATTTGCTTTTCATCTACCAGTTCTTTCCTTTTCCTTTTTAAGTTCTTAGTCTTCATCCATGGCCGGATTAAGGTGGGTGCTATTGATGCTGCAGCATTAGGCCCATTCCTGAAATAGGCCCAGATGAAAACAGACGAGAATTTTCCGGAAGCTGAACAGTTTTCCTTTGCTGTATTAACCTCAAAATAATTCTTAGAATAAAATTTGGAGTCCGACTTTCAGACGCCTAGACACAGCGTTACTTATTATACAGTTACTATTGTTCTTTGCGCTGTGACGTAACTACAACGTCGTTGTGTTTATTGTTAACTGAAGATTTCAAGTTAATGCTATCAATTTTACGTTAAACAGTTTACTTAGTAATTTAGCTGCGTTTTTTGCGATATCTTGGGGATTCTTGCCACTTTATTATTGTTTGGTAAGTGCCACGTAATAAATTTTTCACCTTGAAAGTTAGTTGTACAGTAAAAATCGATGGCTATTTAAATGGTTATCTGTAAAGGTAAAACTAAAAGCTGACCGCTGGCCCAGCATGGATGTTTAGAATTTTTTAAATCCTCGACAGGATTCTGGTCTATTATGAAATTTAAATCGTGGACAAATTTTTACCCTCAAGAGCCTGAACTGAGTCACTTTGACCCAATGTCTCTGCAAATTAATTTTTTCTTACTCTGTTTCGTAAGAGAATTGCAAAATAAAAAATAGGTCATTTTTGCGCTGCAGCATCAGGCCCAATTTTGTCTTAATCCGGCCCTGTCTTCATCTACATCATCAAGGTGCTCAGCTCATTTGCTCATTCCTTTCTCCAGTCTACCTTAAAGGTTTGAGTTTGTCGTTACTTTGACCCTTGTGCAGATGAGAACAGCAGATGAGAATGAAGCCTTTCTAACTTACGGGTCTCTCTTTTACAATCTAAATGTCCATCTGTTCTTTAACTCTGTTGATCAGACATGAAAGTAAGAAGTTCACTGCACTCTGTACACATGGCGTTATTACCGCTAATAGTACTGCTTGGGCTGACAAACATTGACTAAAGCCAGCTAGGGCTTCTGGGACCCCCGTATAAGGTGATTAATTGTTTCCAGCAAGTGAAGTTTTTGCAAGGACTTCTGTGCCTTGTGTAAGGTCAGAATGTGTTTAATGAAAACAAAACCTTTGTTTGATGAGGTGCAGGATTTGCATGTCAAGCCAATAAAAAGATTACAGTCGAGTTCAGCAGCATTGATTTATTCCTTTGCTTCCCTAGATAGACAATTCATCTTGTTTACAAAATCTAGTTAACAGAAGGATTATCAAGATTTATCTTTTCCATCATCAAAATGCTACAAAGAGCCTTACATTCACCTAAACAATAAACAAGAAACTAAAGGAAGAAGAAGAAAGGGCTAATTGTAACTTACGGCAAGATAAGTGAAACTTCAAGTTCATTTGAGTATGGGATTCTCTTCTTTTACTTATTTGGCTGACGTCTTTATCTGAGATGACGTACAACATTTCAGATACAGTTGGTTACATCTTTTTGTACCTGCAATTAGAGCACATGCAGGTGAAGTGACTTGCTCAGTGTCAGTATGGGATCTGAGCTCACAACCTCAGGGTCTCAAGTCCAAAGCGGTAACCACTATACCATATCGCCTGCCTAATGGGCCAAAGATTTAAGACCCTCACACTCATAACAGATTTACATGGTAGTTAAAAGATTCCAAAATGGTGTATTGAAATTGAGGCGGAAGACCTGCTGTTTTGTTATTTCAGCACACTCTTGTTGATTTGAGGCTGTAGCTGTCATACTTTTTTTGCCGTATGGGGCCTGTGTTTCATTATCAGTATGTGTAGTTTAGTCTTTTCTACATGTATTTTTATCATCATAACTCTGACATCTTCATGCAGCCATCTTATTTACTACTTTGTGTGATGCCACACTGGCAAGGATATCTAAGATGTTATCCCAGTTCTGGCGTAAAAGCTTTGAAAACGTCTTGTTGTGCTTAGTAATTTTCTAACTATTAGTTCTGTTTTCTGGTATTTCTATTTCCTTCCTGGTCGTTTAAACCTTTGCCTGTTCACAACACTGTCTTATTCTCTGTCATGCCTTTTCGCAAGTTGCATTTTCTTTACCACAGAAAAGGCTAAAAGGAGTTTCGTAGAGGAGTACAATTTTAGGGTCCTTAGTCTGTTCTCTCTGATTTCACCCTACATTGTGCTCTTTCTTCCTTGATCAGGCTTATTAGCTTTCAGTTAGCAGCAAGCATTAGCTACATATATTTATATGTGACTGTTTACTTATATTAATACTAGTCATGCTACCCATCTATTGCAGGTTGAATTCTGGGAAATCGACGTAGACCTCAGCATTAACATATGAAGTGTACCATCTCTTGAAACTTGTTTTGTAGTAAACCTAGTAATAAAATGCATTGCATTTGTCATTCCAACAAAATGGCACATCACAAACATTTATACAATAAAATGCATTACTTAAAAATGATTCTGTTGCACTATCTGTTGTAATCACAAAGGCAGCACATACTGTATGTGTTTGTGATGTGCCATTTGGTATGTGATTTGTAAAAGCATTGCTAATGTTTATGATGTGCCATCTGTTGAAATAACAAATGCAATGCAATTTATTACTGCAAATGTTTGTGACAGACAAATAGGTACACAAACAGAGAGACACTTGTCCTTTTATTAAGGTGGACTATTACGAAGTTAAACTAGTTATCTGAAATAATTCTCTTCTTATATCTAATATATACATGTGAATGTGTGTGCATCTCAGCCAAATGTTTTGTTCTGAAATTGAGTTGGTGCCCCAAGCTTGGTCAGCACCACCTAACCCCTGTTATTCTACAGCCTAGTGCTTTGAGTTTCTGTTGATAGTAATTTTGCTCTTAATATATTTGTACATATAATATGTGAATGCATGTGCTTTGTGATGCACTGACAGATGTTGGTTTGCTGCTGGCACAGATTCTACACAACACAACACTTAATTTGGGGTAAGCAGAGTTTGAAGGTGCTTGTATTGCTGGATTTGTATTTGAATAAATACGTCTCAGCTTGTAACAGTGAACTGTTCTATAGTATCTATCTATCTATCTATCTATCTATCTATCTATCTATCTATCTATCTATCTATCATCACAAAAGTGCACATGGGGGAAAGTTTACAGCAGGGGTGTCGAACTCTGGACCTGGAGTGCCACAGTAGCTGCAGGTTTTCATTCTAACCCTTTTCCTAATCAGTGACCAGTTTTCACTGCTAATTAACTTCTTTTCCCTTCATTTTAATAGCCCTGATTTTAAGGATTCAGTCCTCTGAACTGATTATTTTCTTCATTAAATGACAGCCAAACAGAAATGAGACGTGAAATGAGCCAACAGATGACCAGCTAAACTAATTTCACTGCAACCAGTCTCTTAATGAGAAGCTGATTCTTGCTATTAATTAAACCCGTTATTTAATTCCATGGCTTGTTGCTGCTCTCATTCTGCTACAGCTGACATTTCCAAAACTGTTGATTTTTCTGTTTTTTTTAAGAACATTGCCAAAACGTTTTGGTGACCTGAGAGATCAACCTTACAGAGACCTTCACCTTTCTTTAATTTCAGATACTGTGTGATTAGCACAGGGGAGCTGGTCATATGGGTGGCTTATTTTGTGTCTCATTATTATTTGGCTGTTAATTAAGGAAAAAGAAACAACTAAGGGGCCTGAGTCAAGTTAATTAAAACTAAAGCAAAAGAAGTTAATTAGCAGCCAAAAACTGGTCGCTAATGAAGAAGATGGTTAGAATGAAAACCTGCAGCCACTGCGGTCCTCCAGGACTGGAGTTCGACACCCGTGGTTTACAGGCTCAAATAGTTTTATTTGACAGCCAGACCAGGGGTTAGCACTCTCTCCTGATCCTCTCTCCTCTTATTCCTTTATATTCATCCACTATATTTATAGAGTAGTCTCAATCTGTTAGTCAGTTCACTTGTGAAATACACTCCTGTAAAGATGTGTTTCTTTTCATTTGCTGATTTTTTCAGTATATGGGGTGGCCATTCCCAAACCATTTTCTGTCTGCTGCCTAATTTTTGTATCTATCTATCTATCTATCTATCTATCTATCTATCTATCTATCTATCTATCTATCTATCTATCTATCTATCTATCTATCTGTCTATCTATTTCTACACCTTGTGAGGTATATTGGACACGCCATATTGAGCTGTTGTAGGGGAGTGGCTACCTAGGTAACCTCTGTAAAAATTGTGTCCCCAAACTTGTAAGACACACTGCCTGCCACTGCTGGCTTTGGTGGTCTGTGAGTCTACGTTTGCTACTGCTTCTGACACATAACAGCTATTTAGTAAGGGGTCAAGGCACATTCTGAACCAATTCTAAAAATTTTTGTGGAGCTGCTACTTACACATCTTCTTTGAAAATCATTCCCCTGTAACAGGGGAGGTGTTATAGCTATTTGGGAGAAGTCTGAGATATAATGTCCAACACTTGAAGATTTGTTGAGGAGCAGACACTTAGATTATCAGCTTTAAAAACAAGGTGAGCAAATGAAAAATAATAAACTGACTGATTTTATTTTCTTCTATGCAATGTTATACATCTTTCCATCCATTTGTTTCCTAGATGCATTTTTTAGGGAGCTACTACCTGGCTATTCATTCCATAAAACTATTTTGAGCTTTGAAAAGCAGTCAGGTGAAGCCCTGTGGTAGAGTGGCATGAGGGGAGCTCCAGGGAGGTCCAGATTGCTCAGGCTATGCTGTGGAGAGCAGAAGCAATCAGAGATCCTAGTGATCCCGCAGATGCCAAAGCAAAATGGAAGATGGAGCTGGGATCAACGTGTCTCAGAGGACGCAGAGGGATGCTGGCCAGGTCGAGAGTTGGACAGCTGCTTGCGCCAGGGTCTCAGCCCCGCTGAGCATACCCAGAAGATGAGTAAAGTGAGTGAGAGGGGGAGAGAGCACTGGATAGGGCATTTTTAAAGACCACTTCTGGCTTGTTGTTATCCTTGATTTTAATGGATTGTGCACTGTGTTTTTATTAGATTTTGTATTCATTTATTAAAAACATTTTACACCCCACTTTGCCCAGTTTATTGTTTGAAAAAATGATCACAATGCACTGCTTGCACCACCCTTCATGTGGTATGTGTCTGAGTTTACGATTCTCGATGTCTGGGTTCAAGATGGAGGCAATGCCAGCTGTAGGTAACCCGGCCATCACAGTATTCTTTACTATTCTATTCAAGAGCAAGCAACAACATTCACAAAAAATCCACTTAGTTTAGAAATTTTAATAAAGGTCAGTGGAGCACAGCTCACTGTAGGGCTTAACGGGAGGTTGAGGAGACTGAGCTGCAAGTTGGTGACTTGTGTAGAAGTCTTTTTACCTGAAAAATATTTAGAGGCTTAGAAGATATGGAGTCAAAAATGTTGTTTTGCTTATCTCTTCAATTCATCCATCAGTTGTTCCAATTTATTTAATTGTTCATCTAATTAAGGGTAGAGGTGGAGCTGGAAATAGTGAAATAAATTTACACAAATCCAAAAAACAATGTCATACGCCACTGCATCAGAAACCTTGATTTCAGAGTTTATTAGTGCTGTAAATTGGTGATGACTTTTTCCTGACTCCCTTGTAAGATGTTTAAATACATTATTCATATCGCCAGGTGAAAGGTGCAGAGATTTGCATTGGCTGTCAAGAGGGGTGTTGAGAAATGAGGCTCATTTTATGGCCTGGGAAAGACAGAAAGTGCTGATCTGTCTTGTTAAAGAAAATGAGCAGCATTACCTATTGGGAACAGCTGATTTCCAGCACCTTGCTTCATTAAGCTACATGCCCGGGATTCACTTTCATAGGAGATTCCATATGCATTTTTAAAAGGGAATACTCCCTACATACTCCTTGCACTATATTATGTCTACATTGTCCTGTTCACCATCCATCCATCCATTTTCTGCTACTTCTCCGGGTCTGGATCACAGATGACATCACTTCTTCCCACTATCTTCTTCAATGTTTCAAAGGAATTACCAAGGCCTTTCTATGCCCAACCGAGAGATATAATCTCTCCAGCCTGTCCTGGGTCTTCCCTGAGGTGTACTCCCATTTGGACATGCTCGAAACACCTCCCAAACGCCAGACGCTTTTAAAATCCTCCTGTAGGTGGTAGGGCCATTGGAGAAAGGGCCCATATTTCTCCTTTGGGCTCCCATAAGTGAAAGCCTGTCCACCAGGAGCTTGCAGACAACTTCTCTTTTCTGGGTGAGTTTATTGGATCCTTGTTGAGATTTTTTATAGAGGTCAATATGAACCACACATAGTCTGGTCCCTCACCTAGGACCAGTTTCCCTTTGGCGACCTACCATTAGCAATTTCCCCAGACAATGTAGCACCCATGTAAGTTGAATATTACGTTGGACCCAGTGTCAGACCTTCATTGTGCTTGGCAAGAATAATCAACGTTTGGCTGAGCTGTGGTGCATTGTAGAATGTCTGTACTGGGACTGGGCAGCCAGATGACACAGGACAGTGGCACAAAAGTAAGGAGTCATTGGTTTTCTCTCTGCTAATATTTTGATGCTTTATATACAGTATATATATGTTGCAGCCCCCCAGAAGGCATCAGGGCCACAGGCTTGGAGCTTGGAAGCTCAACCCTGCTGGGGCCTGTGGCCACCGACAGGGGACACCTGTACAGCTCCGGAGTCTTGGACTGCAGCACTTGTGTTACACCCAGAACTGCAGCCAGAAAATGCTCAGGGAGCACCTGGATCACTGCTGGGTGTGATATAAAAGAGGCTGCCTCACTCCATTCAAGGAGTCGGAGTCGGGAGGTGGAGTACAGAGCTTGCGAGGAGAGGAGTGGAGGTGGCAGAAGAAAAGGAGAATGAAAGAAAGAAAGACAGGGAAAGAAAGGGACTGAGTATTAGTGCTGGTGATTTGTGCACTGTGTGGGCTAAAGGAAGGCAAAATAAAAATGTGCACTTTTGGACTTATACATATATTGTCACAAAAGCAGACCACAGACATCCAAAGGGTTGGGGCAGCCACCCAAATATTGTGCCTTGGCTACAAATTGGTTGTGATCTTCATAGGTTTGAGTCCAAAACAGAACTGATTGTAAAATGAAAATATAGCGGCTTTAAAGCATGAGACAGGAAGTGGCGTCATCAGGACTGGAACCGAAAGTGACATCTTCTGGACTGGAAGTGACATCATCACTGGTGCCGGACGTGCTGTCTTTGAGACCGGAAGTGACATCATCCATGGTGCCGGTGCTGGAAAGTGACGTCATCACTGGTGCTGGAACCTAGCGAGATTTCCCGTGGATGGTCTGCAGAAGTTTGAGAAAGAGAGTTAGTGCAGCTTGCCACCCCCTAGTCTGGTGTGGTAATACTATTCTTAAGCACTTTCAACTGTCTCCCAATCGCAGGTGTGTGACTATATATATATATATATATATATATATATCTGTGTATATGTGTTGTGACTGCCATAGTGGAAGGACTGATATCCCAATTGGATTTGGAAGGACAGCCATCCTGGCTGGGACAGTTCCAGAAGTGCTTACTGACTGCAATGCTATGGCACTGTACATATTCCTGGGTCAAGTATAAGAAGGCAACACTTCCTGGAGGAAAAAAGGAGTGCAGGAAGAGGGAAGGTCAGATAGTATTGTGCATATTAATTATAAGACTTTGTAAAAAGGAACTGTTTATAATCAAACCACTTTGATTTGAATCTAGAACTAAGTTGGTGCAATTGTGTCTGAGGTTTGAGGCACAATGGCACCCCCTACTGCTACAATGTATGTGAGGGATGGCCAAAATATTCATTTAATTATTACAAACAAACCTTTTATAAAACTTAGAGCTATCTCCTTTTAGTCATCTTCAAAATTTTCCCTTTGAGATGCAATCCACTTCTGCCAGTGCTTCTCCCGTTCTTGCACTCATCTTTTGTTGTTTTGTCTAAACCCTTGGGTATTTCTTCCTTAGTAACAGATCTTTTTCTCTTCAGTTACAATTTTAATTCAGGAAAAAAAGAAGTGACGGAGCGAGATCAGGCAAATACCACTGGAGTAAAGCAACAACCACATTGTTTTGTTAGTTTCTCCAACTTTACTATCTCAAATGTAAGGCCATTTTTTTAGCCTGCATCTGCACGGCATCCACAACATATTGCTCCAAACTGTGGGTGTAAGGCAGTACCTTTTACCTACTTTCACAGACATGCTGCACAACTGAGCCCTCACTCCTGAAAAACTCTAATACAGAACACACTCTTTGGAACTGGTCAGCTATGTAAGTATCCATGGTATTAATTTTTCATTATGGAAAGTTTTATGTACCCCTTGTTGAAGTGCTGGAAGCTGTGCTGACACAGATTTGTGCTGCTTGCTGTTTTTAGAAAAGCATAAAAGTTTGCATCACATGGGATCACAGATCTACATCTTTGGCAACAGGATGGACAGTACAAATAAATAATTGCAAATAATAACTAATGGCAACGGTAAATTAATTTGGGTTTGCGTGTGATACATTTTGAAAAAGTCACCTGCACATAGCCCTAAGTTGCAACTGGGACAGTTGAAGTGTGTTTCTTTGCACACTTTTCTTATAATATTTTTTCTGTTGCTTGGACGTGAGAGGGTAGAATGAAAGTGCCTGATTGCGATTATTGTGTCCCTTGTGCTATTGTAGGCTACCGGCACGCATTGTGAATGTTGCTTAGAGGCTAACATTTTGTTTGTCTTTCTGCTTGATCAGAATCGTTTTGCCCCATTCATGTTCAGGATTAATGCCAAGGTGGTTAGTTAAATATTTTTGTTATTGCTTTATGCTCACTAAATTTGATCCCATTTACATTCTTAGCCTCTGTTATTCTGTTTCATTCTTTTTTAAAAGTATTTCTTCAGCTAAGATCTTATTAGCTTTTTCTGCCCATTCATTGTAAGACTGGCATTACTTACTGTAAAGATTAATTTTTTTCTTTTCTCCTGGACTTTGAAGATTCAATTATTTTTATAGTGGCAACATATCTTTATCAATGTTGGAAATCTCAGTTATTAATTCTGATGTCTTTTAAGTTTTCAATTTATTTTTTTGAGATGCATATGAAGTAATTGGTCTCATAAGTTATGCTTTCAGTGTCTCCCCAAGTGTTCCCGCTGATATATCTGGAATTGTATTGGTCTCAATAAAAAAATACATTTGACAAGAAATAAATTTAATAAAGCCATCATTTCCTAGAACTAATGATTGAATGGCCAAAAATGTTTTTTGTCAGTAGAGCTAGTGATTTGAGTTCCCCAATAAGAGAGATTTATTCTAAGATACAGAAGTTAAAAGGTATTGCTTTCAATTAAGAAATGTCAATTCGCAAATAAGTGTGATATAATATATAAAAGATAGAATATTACCACAGGTAATGGTAGAGAAATCTCCATAGATCTGAGGAGTCATGATCTTTAATTGAATGTTGATTATTACAGCGGTTTTGGATAATGTGGTGGTAACAACTGTTGATAATCAAAACAGGGTCTAATCTATACTAATAAAAGGCAAAGCCCTCACTGACTGACTGACTGACTGACTCATCACTAATTCTCTAACTTCCCGTGTAGGTAGAAGGCTGAAATTTGGCAGGCTCATTCCTTACAGCTTACTTACAAAAGTTAAGCAGGTTTAATTTCGAAATTCTGCAAATAACGGTCATAACTGAATCCTACTTACGTACATATACAGTATACGGCCATAGCCTGCAGCTCGGTCGCCGTATGAGGCGGAGTTGCGTCACCCATCACCACGCCTCCCACGTAGTTGGCTGCCTGCCTATATTGTATCCCCCATACCTACGCCTCCCACGTAATTGAGTGCCTGCCCATATAAGGCCGTCCGTCACCAGTAATCCAACAGACATGCTGCCGCTACGAGGCATTTGTCATGCCTAAGACGAATACGATTTTCACGAGATACAAGTTTAGTGAGAAGATGCAAGATATAAACGAGACTTTTGATCACTTTGTAACAGAGTTAAAATTGATGAGATGGTCAGGGATAGAATAGTGTTTGGCACAAACTCAGCAAAAGTGCGAGAGAAAATTTTAAGTGCCGGGTCTGAGCTAACATTAAATAAAGCCATGGACATCGCAAGATTGCACGAGATAGCAAACCTTCGATGCATGTACTCCGAGCGGCTCACGTGAACTGACTGTGAACGCAGCATGCAGACAGCAAGCAAAAGCTCCAAAGAGCGCTGAACAAAAAAGGCATTACACAATTGAGAAGGCAGCAAAAGAATATGAAGCGAGTGACGCATACAAGCGTATTCATAAGTGCAGCTACTGCGGAAACAAAGCACACGGTGGAAAAAGTCAATGTCCAGCTAAAGGAAGACAGTGTAAAAAATGTGGTAAATTGAACCACTTCGCTAAAGTTTGCAGGACTGGGAAAGGTAAACCCGTGCATGCAGTGTGTGATGTCTCTGATAAAGAGGAAGACGGTCTGTTTATTGATACAGTAAGAAAGGAACAACCCTCTGAATCTGAACAAGCCTTTTTAGACATATCAATAGGAAAGCAAGGTGTAAAGCTTAAGTTTAAATTAAGTTCATAGGCACGCTGACGCTAAATATTCCCAGGCAAATCCACAACTTAATACCGGGAATGCCTGTTAAACATCTTAGATTCACGAGTACCTATTTGGGTAGTGAACACTTCGATGAATGAAACCTGTTATCTTACAACGGTTGACAAACACGGAATATAACTTGAACACAACACATCCTCTAAATACGAACCTGATTGAAAGAAATAACGATAATCAAATCCTTGATGACAGCCACACTCATAACAGTCACAAAACAATTACACTGACAATCATGTTACGTTATTTTTAAAATGTTTCCTTTTCTTTTTCATAACTTCTTTAACACACTACTTTTCCACTGCGAAGCGCGGTTATTTTGCTAGTACACAAAATTAGGATTTACGAACTTGACTCATAAACTTATCTTCTGAGTTCAGTGCATATATGATGACAAAACCTTTAAACAAAACTAAAAATGTTGTTATCTCTAGAATATAAAGCCTTTCCAGATCTACTGGTGTCTAACTATCTATGAAATGGATTGCCCTGTGGATCAAAATTCCCACTCCTTCTCTTTTTGGTATAGAGTGAAATGTCTAATTCAGTGTCTTCTCAACTGAAAGTGATCCCTTATAACTAAATGTATCTCTTGCAAAAATATTATATCCTTTGTTAAGGAATTAAGATATAAGAGCAGTTTATTTTCTTTTAAGCTTAAAATTGAGACCTTTAACATTCCAGTTTCTGAACATTATTGAACAGTCTATATTATGTGGTACTTTCAACAGTTTATTTGATTATGTGGAAGCTGAAAAATAATATTCCTCTACAATTTTTACATTAGGTAAAGTTTTACATTTGCAAATGTCTAACCCCATAGTTGTTTGTAATATTCTGCCAACTGCATTATTACCCTTGTAACTGTGGCATCAAAAGGAATGTGTGCAACCTGCTGTCCCTCCTCCACCCCCCTTAATCTTGCCTCCTCAAAACGAGATGAAGATCACCTCCATTCTTGCCTCCCTGAACAAGTCTCCATGATTTCAATGTTACATACAACACCATCGCCCATTGCATGACTGACAAGGAACAAATGATGTGCACATTACGGGAACAGAAAATGGATATCTCCCATAAAAAGATAAAAAAAAAATGACAATGTAAAATATTAAATAATAATAAAAAATAATGCCTCAGAATTATTTCACAGTGCAAAAAATTGTATAATTACAACATCATTTTCATAAGACCTATTCTATGACTTACCTAGCTCTATGACAAGCAGAATTCTTCAGAGGGTTTAACAATAAAAGGGAGTACTCAGTCATCAATGATGCTGATATGTCCATTGACATTCCAGTATAGCTTTACTGGTACCAAAAGACTTAACAAAATGCCATAGCACTAATTGCAGAAAGCTTTCTGTCACATTTTGGTTCTCCTATTATTGTGAGTGAGTAGAAATGAAGATTCATTGGACCAGAAATTGCTTTATAGTCTTCCAATGTTTGTGTTGCTTCGCCTACATTTGTTTTCCACTAATACTAGCGAATACTTGAGTGTGTTGTTGTTGTTATGCTCCAGGCAAGATTCCTCCTGAATTCCCAGGAATCCTCCAGGATTCTTTTTTATGTCATTTTTGTTCATGTTTGATTAATTTGTCTATGTTAATATTGTTACTTTTGGTATTTATTTGCATTTTATTTTTATTATTATTATTATGTGTTGCTTAATTTCTAAGTGTCTGTGCTTATTCTATTGGGTTCTGTGTGTTTTGCACAAGAAACTGTCCTATATAATCTGAGAAAACACTCAGTCCCTTGAAGTTCGTTGAATGTGCAGGGGTTGGTGGGTTTCTTTTGGAATTATTCTTATGGAATTATTGGCTTTTTGCTATGCTTGGTTTTTGACTTTGCCTTCTGGATTTGTGTTTTTGGGACTTTTTTGCCTTCAATTGACAAGACAACTCCTTTTGGTCCTTTTGTGCTCTTCAGAACTTCCTTGTTTTAGAGTATGTTTGAAAATAAATCTTTTATTTTACAAAGATCTTTTGTCTACCCTTCATGTTTTACATTTATTAAACCACAGCAGTATTCATAATTGGAAAAAAAAAAAAACTAATGCATGTTGAGTTTTTTTCTTTTGAAAAGGTCAATGAATGAATTGGAAAAGAAATGCTAAGGGTTTTAGATTTTTTCTTTTTAATGGATAATAAATGAGGAGCATCGCAGTGGCACAGTGGGTAGCACTGCCACTTCACTGCACTGATTACTTGAATTCGATTGTTGATTTGTGACTAATGTATAGTGGTGTTCATGTTTTCCTCCTCAGTTTTCCTCCCAAAACCCTATGACCAGTGATATATTTTTCAGGTGCCTTTAAATTGCTCAATTGACAGTATGTGTAGGTTTTGTGATGATGATACCCCCGTTTCCCTGTTCCCCAGTTTATTATGGTATGTTAATACCTTCACACTGTAAGTAAAACAGTGCGAGTGCATAAGAGATGTAGCACCATGGACAATGGTAATAATAAAACATATATTTCAATCATCTTCCACTGAGGCACCATCACACAAACTGGTGGACAGTAGAGGGGTTTAATGGGACTGATACCTGAGATGGTTGTGAATTACATAATTAAAGCAGTCTGGGAATAGTTTTAAAAAAGATGAAATACTAAAGAGTAGATAGCAGTAGATTCAGCAAAAAGAGAAATGATAGTACCAGTTTTGACAATAAAGTTCACAAGAGCTTCTCAGTCACATTTTGAATGTTATAATCAAACGGAGCTGGTGAAAGTGAATGCTCTATAGCACAGCGGACTTTCCACCAGATCTAATGGTTGCATCTAAATTGGTGGCCTGCTGGCATTCCAATTACATGTGTATTGAAGACATGCACTCCAATATTCTCTAGTTTCACCTGCTAAGCTTTGTTTTGCGTTTTTAATTAAGAAAACTGAATTAATCATAAGTTTTCACTGCAAAAAATGTAGAACAAAATCAGAGAAAATAACCTGCTTATAATTTTAAGGTAATGCATTTTTTACTTAAAGAATATGATATTAAATGCACTCATAAGTGACTCTTAATTGATCCATTTTTTTTGTTTTCTTTTTTTATGTATAATTTTATTGATTTTATTGAAATCACACAACATTCCATACAAATAGATCAGTTTTACAAAAATAGGATTGAAAACAAATCAACAAGAGAAAAAGAGCATGGCCAACAGAATAAAACTTAAAGCTAGTAAAAATGAGTAATTAAATGAATTAATAAGTGAATAAAGATAAATGGAGAAGAAAAAGAAATGGAGAAGAATCTGCTTCCTCTGTGCTTTAAAGGCTTATTCTAAAATGTTATTAATTTGATCCTGCCAGGTTTTGAAAAATGTTTTCCACAGATCCTCTAAGTGAGAATTTGATTGTTTCCAATTTTAAATAGTATATAACATCAGTTACCCACTGACTTAAAAGAGGAGAGTTAGGATTCTTATAGTTGAACAAGATAAGTCTACGTGCCAATAGTGTAGTAAAGGCGATCACAGTTTGTTTGTCCTTCTCCGCTTTAAGCCCATCTGGGAGTCCACTAAACACAGCTGTTAATGGGCTAGGAGGTATTGTGAGAGCAAGGCTGTCTGAAAGGCATTTTAAAATTTTGGTCCAGAATGATGTTAACTTGGTGCAGGCCCAAAACATGTGACCCAGTGAAGCTGGGACTTGATTGCAGCGTTCACAGTTTGGATTTTGCCCTGGAAACATTTTGGACAATTTTAAACAAGACAGATGTGCTCAATATATAATTTTGAGTTGAATAATTATATGCTTTGCGCATATGGAACTCGAGTGAATTCTCTGCATTGCTACCTTCCACTTCTTTTCTGAGATATTGAGTAAGAGATCATTTTCCCACTGTCCTCTTGGATCTTTGAAAGGAAGGGACTGTAAAATAGTTTTATATATTGCAGAAATTCTGTCTAATCCTCAAAACTCAGCAATATTTTTTACAGCATAGAGGGAGGTGGGAGGTGTGGAAAATTGGGCAGGTTCTGTTTAACAAAGTTTCTAATTTGAAGATAGTGAAAGAAATGTGTTGCTAGAAAGTTACATTTAGAATGTAATTGTTCGTAGGATGCAAAGACATTGTCTATGTACAGATCTCTAAGTGATTTAATCCCAAATATTTTCCAGGCATTAAAAAACTTCATATGTTTGCGAGAGTTGAAAAAGGTTGTTCTCATGCAGAGGTGCCACAGATAAAAGCTTCTGTTATCTTAAAATGCTTCCAACATTGGTTCCATATTCTGATTGAGTGAAGCACAATTGGGTTGTTAGTATATTGGTAATAACTTGCATTTATTGGGGTACAAAGCAGGGAATATAAAGAAGTACTGCAGGAGTTTATTTATATTGCAGACCAAGCCTGTATACAGTATGTTCATCTATTTGTGTCCATGTCCAGGATTTTATATGTTGTATGTTTGCTGTCCAGCAATAAAATTGAAAGTTAGGTAGAGCCATGCCACCTTCTGCCTTTGCCTTTGGCCTTTGTAGGGTCGCTCTTTGGATACGTGGGTGTTTTGAATTCCAAATAAATGTGGTTATGGTTGAATCTAATTGCTTAAAAAATTATTTACTGATGTATATTTGAATGTTTTGAAATAAAAAGAGAAGCTTAGGGAGGTTATTCATCTGAACATTGTCAATTCTTCCAACTAAAGTGAGATGAAGGGTTGACCATCTATACAAGTCTTGCTTAATTTTTTCCATACAGACGGCAAAATTTTGTTGATAAAGAACTTTATGTTTACTTGTGATGTTTACCCCTAGATATTTAAACTGATCTGCAATGATAAAAGGGAAGGTGTCCAATCTAATATTGTATGCTTGAGAATTCACTGGAAAGAGCACACTTTTATTCAAATTAATTCTGAGACTAGAAATCTTTTGAAATTCTGTTAGTGCTGTTAGGACTGCAGGCACAGTATTTTGTGGGTCTGATATATACAGTACCATATCATCTGCCTGTGGTGGGCTGGCGCCCTGCCCGGGGCTTGTTTCCTGCCTTGCACCCTGTGTTGGCTGGGATTGGCTCCAGCAGACCCCCGTGACCCTGTTGTTAGGATATAGCGGGTTGGATAATGGATGGATGGATGGATAGCATCTGCATATAGAGAAACTCTATGTTCAAGTCCTTCTCTGAGAATCCCCTTTATCTGATAAGCATTTCAACAGTGAACTGCCAGTGGCTCAATAGCGATTGCAAAAAGTAGTGGTGACAAGGGGCATCTTTGTCTGGTACCACGTTCTAATTTAAAGTAGTCTGAATTAATGTTGTTAATACAAACTGAAGCTTCTGGATTAGTATATAGTAGTTTGATCCATGCACAAATGTTCAGGCCAAACCCAAATTTCTCCAATGTGGTGAAAAAGTAGATCCATTCAATCATATCAAATGCTTTTTCTGCATCCAAGGATAATAATATCTCTGGGGTGTTTGACTTTGCGGATGAATATATTACATTAAACAGGCGTCAAAGACTGGACGCTAAGTGTCGGCCTTTAATAAATCCAGTTTGATCTTGTGATATTACCGAAGGCAGCACTTTCTCTATCCTTCTAGCTAGGATTTTGGAGAGTATCTTAACATTGTTATTCAGAAGTGAAATTGGTCTGTATGATGCACATCGTAATAAGTCCTTATTTTGTTTAGGAAAGACGGTGATTAATGCTTGATGAAAAGTTTGAGGTAGAATTTTATTGTCTCTAGCTTCTATGAATGTTGCTAATAAAAGTGGAGCTAGCTGAGTGGAGAACGTTTTATAAAATTCGGCAGGGTAGCCATCAGGGCCTGCTGCTTCCCCACTCTGAAGTGACTTTATAGCATCTAGTAATTCTGATAGTGCCAACGGTTTATCCAATTCCTCTGCACTATCCATCTGTGATATAGATATCTATTTGTGGTATCTGTAATGCATCCAGAAATGCATTACATTGTGTCTTGTCTTCTTTAAACTCAGTTTAATATAAGGATTTATAGTAGTCTCTGAACGTGTGCATTATATTTTTATGGTCAATGATTTTGTCTCCGTTTGTGTCAGTGATTGCTGGGATTGCATTGCAAACTTTTTGCTTGTGGATTTGTTGTGCTAAGAGCTTATTAGCTTTCTCTCCATGTTCATAGTAATGATGTCTTGATTTTAAAATGAGTTGTTCAGTTTCTTTAGTTGTCAAGACGTTGAGTTCTGAATGCAGAGCCTGCCTTTCCCTATGAAGAGCCTCACTTGGACACCTGGCCTGTTCTTCATCTATTCTAGTAATTTCACTGGTTAGCTTTGATACCTTCTTGGTTTCCAATTTATTTCTGTGGGAAAGATATGAGATAACCTGTCCTCTTAAGATGGCCTTCAGGGTTTCCCTGAGTATTCCTGCAAAGACCTCTGAGGATGTATTTGTCTCTAGAAAAAAAAAAATATTTGTTTTGATGTAAATTCTGTGTAGTTCTCGTCTGCTAATAAAAGTGGGTTAAGATGCCATCTGTGAGATGAGTATGTGGGGCATAATGATTTTAGCTCCAAGATCAGATGGGTATGGTCGGAAATAACAATAGCGTCGTACTTGCAGGATTTAATCTTAGGCAAGAAATGGTCATCTACAAACAAATAATCAATTCTTGAGTAGCAATGATGCACTGGTGAGTAGAAGGAATACGTTATTGAGTTTGGGTTCAGAAATCTCCAGGGGTCTGATAAGTTGTGGTCAGTTACAAACTGTGTAATTGTCTTTGCAGTGTTAGATGTCATCACCCCTGTCGCAGGAGACCTATCTAGGTCTGGATTTGAAACACAATTAAAGTCCCCAGCCATTATAATTTTATGATTGTTCACACTGGGAATGGATTCAAATACATTTTGGATGAAGTCCCTATCATCCACATTGGGTGCATAAACATTTATCAAAATCACTTTACAATAAAATAAATTATACATGACAATCGTGTATCTCCCTTCAGGATCAGATACTACTTCTGATACTACAAATGATACTGTTCTATGGATAAGAATTCCAACACCTCTAGTTTGTTTTGTAAAGCTGGAATGGAACATTTGGCCAGTCCAGTCTTTTTGCACTTTTTGCACTTGAACTGATCCTTGCTTAATAAGTGGGTCTCTTGTAAAAATACTATTTTAGTGTTTAGACCTGTTAGGTGAGAGAATACTTTCTTTCTTTTTAATTCATGATTCAGGCCTTTAACATTCCAGCTCACAAAGTTAACTGTCCCATCTTGGAGACATTGATTCTGAATTTTTGATGTAATTTTATAGTCTTAACTGAAAGTGAGACAGCTTTGACCATAATTTCCAATTTTCCCAGGGGTTAATGCCATGCAGTCTATTGTTACCTTGGTAATTATAATTATAAAGATTAAAAGTACAGATTAGAGATAGCTTGCTCTCTTTCTCCCCACCCCCAGTCCCCCCCACCCCCGTTTTGCCTTCCCATGTGAGGCTGGACCCCACTTCACAAAGTCCCAGTCCTCTGACAGACATACCTAGCGGCAGAGCACATCCGAAACAAAACAAAACAAGTCCCCAGCAGTTACATATGAGGATTAAAATTAAGATACATATTGCCAATACAGTCTAAATCAGGGGTGCCCACACTTTTTCAGCTCGTGAGCTACTTTTAAAATGACCAGGTCAAAATGATCTACCTACATTAAAAATTCTATGTATATATATATATTATATAAATATTTATATATAGTATATATATATATACTAGCAGAATACCCGCGCTTCGCAGCGGAGAAGTAGTGTGTTAAAGAAGGTATGAAAAAGAAAAGGAAAAATTTAAAAAATAACGTAACATGATTGTTAATGTAATTGTTTTGTCATTGATATGAGTGTTGTTCCCATATCTATATCTATATATATATATATATCTATATATATATATATATCTATATATATCTATATATATATATATATATATATATATATATCTAT
>JANRMT010062799.1:11381110-11420826 GCA_026402145.1 Polypterus bichir lapradei | reverse complement strand
TTTTTTTTGCCTTTTATTCTACATGTGTAACTATTTTTTCTTTTATTCTTGTGTGGATTATTTGCATTTAACTTTCACTAAATAATTTTTAAAATGAACTTTTGGAATGAGAGATTTCTTTCGGCATGCGTTTTACCCGTGCTTGATCTTGCCTTATACTTCGACGGCTACACCATCTATGCAAGTCTTGCTTACTTTTTTCCATGCAGACAGCAAACTTTTGTTGATAAGGAGCTTTACAGTACAACGTATGTTTACTTGTGATGTTTACCCCTAGGTATTTAAACTATCTGCGATGATAAAACAGAAGGTGTACCATCTAATATTGTGTGCTTGAGAATTCACTGAAAAGAGCACACTTTTTTTCAAATTAATTCTGAGACCAGATATCTTTTGAAATTCTGTTAGTACAGTTAATACTGCAGGCACAGTATTTTGTGGGTCTGATATATACAGTACCATATCATTTGCATATAGAGAAATTTTCTGTTCAAGTCCTTCTCTGATAATCCCCTTTATCTGATAAGCATTTCAACACTGAGCTGCCAGTGGCTCATTGGTGATTGCAAACAGTAGTGGTGACAAGGGACATCCTTGTCTAGTACCACATTCTAGTTTGAATTTGGGGTGATTGGTGCGGGAGCACTGTGGGCTGTGCGGGACTGTGTTGGGGTAATTTGTAAAATAAACACATGTGTTTTATAACCCTGCTGGTGTTTGTCTGATGGTGTTCGGGCTAGCTCTCACAGTGGCATCCCAGATGGGACTCTCCACCTGTTCCAAGGCGGGGACCCATGAAAATAATTCTGTGAGTAGTCCGGCACCACAGACCATCACACACACGCGCGAATGTCTATCCCGAGCCAGGGGAGGACCCAATGGAGCCAGAAAGGTAAGTCCACCGCCGGCTGATGCTCCGTTACTGCTTGTGGCTCGGCGCGAGCCTGAGGATTGCCTTCGGACCACCGATTCAATCTTACGGATGTTACACGACCTCCAAGAGTGGATAGTCGAGCTGGAGGGAAAGGCGATCATGCCACGGAAGATGCTGCGACAGTGGACTAAGTGGCGCGGCACTGGAATCTCCAGCCGGAGGGACATGGTGATGCAGGTAGGTAATACCTGTGCCATAAAGAAAAATGGAGACACGTGCGAAAGGGTCTCGGTATCGTTCAGTTCCAGTGACCGAGTAGCCGCATCTCCAATGGTGGATGCGACGCTGAGTGCTGATCGTGTGGTGGGAGTAAAGCCAAGACGCCGGCTGATGAGTGCCATGGGTCTAAACGCCTTACTCCCAGAGCCAGCGTCAGTCTCACGCCGCTTCACAAGGGCGCAGACGGCAAGGGGTCTCTTTCTTTCCCATAGGAAGACTCAAACCGTCAGGGCACCCCAGAGGAAAAGGAGGACCCAGAGAAGGAAAGCCGGCTCCTACAGGAAGAGACGTGAGCCCGTGAGCTCACATACGGTGACAGGCCGCCCTCTGCAGTGGCAGAGGGAAACCCCAGAATCAGCAGGGAAGACGGGAGTGTGAGCGGTCCCTTTGGATATCCCGAGGAAGGGGGCACAAAGGCCGCAGAGCAGGTGCCGAGGTTTTGGCTGCCAGGGTGCTGGCCGACAGGAGGAGCGTTGTCCATTTGGCATGATAGAAGACATCAGGTCATGGAGTCAGGGCAACATCTCTGCCCCTGTTTTCAGTATGTGTTTTGCAGGACCGGACCCTGGATGAGCGCGAATCGGACCAGCTTAATAGGAGGCCTGCTCTCGCGGGATGTTCCGCTGTGCTTTACAGGTCTCTACTGATGGAGAGGCAGTGTGGCAGAAGGCTGGGGGCCAGACCCAGCTGGGACGCCTGTAAGGACCTGGGTCCGGTGGTCTATACATCCCCCAGGTCACAAGGGGGCAACTGCCCTGGATGGTGAGGGGTCCACAGGGTCGGAGAGAGGAGTGTCAAACCCATTGGGGCCCGTGGCCGCTACCAGGGGGTGCCCCGAGCATCACGGAGCCCGGGAGATCTGCACTTCTGCCACACCTGGGAAAGTGGAGGAAGGAACTTCCAGGGACGCCCGGAGTGCTTCCAGGTGCTCATGCAGAACTTCTGCCACACCAGGAAGTGCCGCCGGAAGAACATCAACGAGCACCTTTAGCACATCCGGGTGACTATAAAAGGGGCCATCTTCCTACAGTCGGGGAGCGAGAGTCAGGTGCTGGAGTAGGACGAAGCTCCAGCGACGGAGAGAAGAAAGGCGGCCCACAGACGTTCAAAGGCCCGTAATTTGGGGTGATTGGTGCGGGAGCACTGTGGGCTGTGTGGGACTATGTTGGGGTAATTTGTAAAAAAAAATTTGTGTTTTATAACCCTGCTGGTGTTCGGGCTAGCTCCCACACAACTCTGAAGTGAGTTTATAGCATCTGGTAATTCTGATAATGCCAGAGGTTTATCCAATTCCTCTGCGCTGAGAGTATCAAGTTGTGGTATCAGTAATGCATCCAGAAATGCATTATGTTGTGTCTTATCTTCTTTAAACTCAGTAGAATATAAGGACTTACAGTAGTCCCTAAATGTGTGCATTACTTTTTATAAACAATGATTTTGTCTCTGTTTGTGTTGGTAATTGCTGGGATTGCATTGCGAGTATCCTGCTTGCGGATTTGTTGAGCTAAAACCTTATTGGCTTTCACTCCATGTTCATAGTAATGGTGTCTTGATTTAAAAATTAGTTGTTCTGTTTTCCAATAGCCTACTTTAATTGATTCACAGTGAGTCTGTCATACCTGGCTTTGACTCTAATCCACCTGTTACTGGTAGTTGCTTTCTTTGATTAGATTTCTCCATGTGCTCACAAGGCACTGTGAGCTCTACCATGATCACTTGCTTGGTGGAATCTGAAAATGATCATATCTGGCCATAGATGGATTTATTTTGAGATTATAAATAATAACTGGGATAGTTCATTGTATAAAGAAATAATTACCAAAAGATCAATTACAGAGGGAGTTAGTGTGGAGCAGAGACTTGATGTTTGGGGCAATGCACTGCCCCAGGCATGTTATCTATCACCATACAGTGGAGAATGGAGATACTCACCATATTGGTCAAACCCAAAATAAAACCAAGGAAGAATATAATAATGAGTTGAGATAAACATAAGTAAACTAAAATACAAAATGACTCAAAGACTTCACTCTAGACCTTTTTCATACAGGTTCAAGGGCCCTTCCTATTGGCAGTACTGTGTCACAATCATCAAAAACTACCTTTACCTCCCGCTTCACTTTGACCACTCTTCTTCCACCAGCTGTGTGTTTTCTGCACTCAGCTACGTTCTTCCAAAAGCAGGACCCTGAATTATTTACAAGTTCAAGACAGTTTGGTAGTTGTAGCAGGAATCACAATAGTAGAGCTGCCTCTAGTAATTCCACATCATGAACATCATTTTATGCTAACTTTTTTCTAATTCTATCATTAATATTGTGTTGTTTTTTGTTATGCATTGTTTATTTTCCATTTTTGGAATAATAAAAAAGGTAAACATCAAATTTCTAAACGATTCTTAGTTGAGGAAAGAATGATTAGCTTTGTTAGGATCTCTACCCTAACCCTAATTTCCATGATTTTTGACTCAGGATTTCAAATTTATTTTGACAGTAGGGGTGTCAGACTTCCTGGTTATGACCTTTTGTTAGCAAATCTCCTGCTGGCTTTCTTGTACAGACTCTGTTCATTTCTCAGTCCTTATTCAAAAGCCTTTTCACATGACAGTTTCCACCTTGACCCTAATACCTTACACCCATGGGCTACTTTTAAAACCTAAAGAGCCACAGGCAGTGGGCAGCCACCAGGCTTTAAGGTACTCTCGCAACCAGGAGACAATGGTGTCTTTTTTATGTACAGTGGTGTGAAAAACTATTTGCCCCCTTCCTGACTTCTTATTCTTTTGCATGTTTGTCACACAAAATGTTTCTGATCATCAAACACATGTAACCATTAGTCAAATATAACACAAGTAAACACAAAATGCAGTTTTTAAATGATGGTTTTTATTATTTAGGGAGAAAAAAAATACAAACCTACATGGCCCTGTGTGAAAAAGTAATTGCCCCCTTGTTAAAAAATAACCTAACTGTGGTGTATCACACCTGAGTTCAATTTCCGTAGCCACACCCAGGCCTGATTACTGCCACACCTGTTTCAATCAAGAAATCACTTAAATAGGAGCTGCCTGACACAGAGAAGTAGACCAAAAGCACCTCAAAAGCTAGACATCATGCCAAGATCCAAAGAAATTCAGGAACAAATGAGAACAGAAGTAATTGAGATCTATCAGTCTGGTAAAGGTTATAAAGCCATTTCTAAAGCTTTGGGACTCCAGCGAACCACAGTGAGAGCCATTATCCACAAATGGCAAAAACATGGAACAGTGGTGAACCTTCCCAGGAGTGGCCGGCCGACCAAAATTACCCCAAGAGCGCAGAGACGACTCATCCGAGAGGTCACAAAAGACCCCAGGACAACGTCTAAAGAACTGCAGGCCTCACTTGCCTCAATTAAGGTCAGTGTTCACGACTCCACCATAAGAAAGAGACTGGGCAAAAACGGCCTGCATGGCAGATTTCCAAGACGCAAACCACTGTTAAGCAAAAAGAACATTAGGGCTCGTCTCAATTTTGCTAAGAAACATCTCAATGATTGCCAAGACTTTTGGGAAAATACCTTGTGGACTGATGAGACAAAAGTTGAACTTTTTGGAAGGCAAATGTCCCGTTACATCTGGCGTAAAAGGAACACAGCATTTCAGAAAAAGAACATCATACCAACAGTAAAATATGGTGGTGGTAGTGTGATGGTCTGGGGTTGTTTTGCTGCTTCAGGACCTGGAAGGCTTGCTGTGATAGATGGAACCATGAATTCTACTGTCTACCAAAAAATCCTGAAGGAGAATGTCCGGCCATCTGTTCGTCAACTCAAGCTGAAGCGATCTTGGGTGCTGCAACAGGACAATGACCCAAAACACACCAGCAAATCCACCTCTGAATGGCTGAAGAAAAACAAAATGAAGACTTTGGAGTGGCCTAGTCAAAGTCCTGACCTGAATCCAATTGAGATGCTATGGCATGACCTTAAAAAGGCGGTTCATGCTAGAAAACCCTCAAATAAAGCTGAATTACAACAATTCTGCAAAGATGAGTGGGCCAAAATTCCTCCAGAGCGCTGTAAAAGACTCATTGCAAGTTATCGCAAACGCTTGATTGCAGTTATTGCTGCTAAGGGTGGCTTAACCAGTTATTAGGTTCAGGGGGCAATTACTTTTTCACACAGGGCCATGTAGGTTTGGATTTTTTTTTCTCCCTAAATAATAAAAACCATCATTTAAAAACTGCATTTTGTGTTTACTTGTGTTATATTTGACTAATGGTTAAATGTGTTTGATGATCAGAAACATTTTGTGTGACAAACATGCAAAAGAATAAGAAATCAGGAAGGGGGCAAATAGTTTTTCACACCACTGTATATCCCGCACATGAGGCTGATTAGAAGTCAGAGGAAATGAAACTCCACAACTAAGCCGTACTTAGTATTGCTGTTGAGTAGAAATGGGACTTCTACCATACATATTTATCAGCCTTCCTTATAACTGTAGGTGCTCCTATCTGACATCCGTCACACACATGCCTGTGTCATTCTAAAGTGCATGGAGAGAATTGTTTCAACAGGATAAATGCATCTTGTGGTAGCAAATAATGAAATAACCCCTGATAAAGGTCATAGTCAGTTTTTATAGAACTGCAAAAAGTGTAACACAGTTTTTTTGGAATACATAAGGAATATTGCAGAGTGTGATCAATGGTTTTAACTGTGTCTTGAAGAGGATATAGGAAGTCATCTTAAAACCAATAGAGCTAATTTTTCATTTAGGCAGTGTAAACTACATTTGTCATGGATTGCCCGGAGCTCCTTACCTGGCCTTAGGTTTATTTTGTTTTACCTAAAGATGGAAACAATTCAGAGATCGTTCTTAAAAAGACAGCTAAAATGGACCAGTACATCTCCAAAGGGAAAGTTTTTAAAAGCCAAGTTTGCTGTAGAGCTCATTATGAGGAAGTCAAAATGATCCAAATCCTAAAATACAAACCAAAAAGAGTATTCAAAAAACAAAGCATGGAGTCCGAACTAAAGATCTCAGTAAGCACAAAGTCAAGATATTTATGAGTTTAACTTTAGAGTTTATCCAAATATTTGGTACTAACAAAACAGCACTATCTCAACCCTAATACTGTGAAATCTTGTGTGTCTGGATGACTGTAAGAGCTATGCTGATGGGATCTTAATGCTCCTGGCAGGGTCATGCATGTCAGATAGGTCAAGGGGAAGAGGCCACATGAAGAGTAATTGACCTGAGTAGACTGAACCCATTAAACTTTTCATGGTATTGCAAACTATGAGGTGGAAAACTCCAATATAAAACCAAACTCTCCTGAAGGAATAGAGGTTGTCTTGGAGCTATAAACCTCATACTGAAAAACAATGTTACAGAAACCCATCAGCAAACTTGATTACCAACCAGGTTCTGGGAGGTGCAGGCAATCCACCAGGAATGAATATCAAGTGTGGCAGCTTAAACCAAAAGGAAGCTGGCTCATTGATATCTCTGGTCTCTCCTAGATCTACTACACTGCTTGGAAGCTGCAATGTTCGAACAAAGTTTGAAGTTGGAAAATTAGCTCAGATAGCAGCAGAAATGAAGCAATATACGTAAACTTGCAGTATTGGGCCTGTGTGAAACCAGATGATCATAGTCAGGACAAATCCAACCAGTGTTGACATATTTAGGCCATGATGATAGAAATGCATCACATGCAGAGGGTGTTGGCGTGTTGATATCACCAGACTGTTACAATGCGGGTTCTGCTTCACGCTCCCACTTCCCTTTTGGGAGCCTATTTGAACCCGAAACTGCCAGTAATGTAACTGGATGCAAAAGTGCTTTTATTACAAGCAAAATCCCAAAATAAGTGTAGTGCTTCTAAAAGTCAATAAATAAATAATCCATTAAAAACAGTGAAAATGTGGGGGTTAAAATCCAATAAATAAATTCTTTAAAAACAAGGTTAAAATACTGGCTGGAAGTGGTCCTTTAAAAAGCAAAACCCGGTGCCTTCTTCAGCTGGTGGCTCCCCTGCTTCTCCCAACCGGACCATGCACCAGGGGAGTCGGCCTACTTGCAGCTGACCTTCTCCTGAGGGTCTGGTCACCTTTCGGTCCCTGGCTCCATAGGGCTCTCACCAGACCAAGACATGGGTTCTTCAGCGACCAGGGCGCTTACACTGGGGTTTCCACCTCCCATGTCTCCAAATCCTGCTGCCTTCTGTGACCTTATATGGTGAGCTGTCCCCGATCGTGGTCACTCCTGCTCCTCTGCAGTACTCAGCAGGAGTGACCCAATCCGTTTGCCCCTGGGTGCCAGCCAAATACCCCACTAGAGCTCACTTCTCCCAGCTGCCTGTCCTTCTTACAGTGAGCCTGCTCTTGCTCGCTTGTTCACTCACACCAGCTCCTTCGCTTTCTGCCTTTTCTCCTTTTTAACCTCCATCCTCTGTTTTCCTTCATTCTTTTTCTTTCTCCCTTCCGCACTCGCGCTTCTCCTATTTGTAATGGGGACGCGGCACAGGTGTGGTGATTAGATTAATTATGGATATGGATGATTCCTCACCTGTGCACTTAAATGAGGAAATGCCCTCACCATGTTGCATCCGAGAACTGCTCCGGCAACTCTACCACGCCCCCTCTATAAGCCGTGAGTATGGAGATTATTTATTTAAAATTTGCCTTTTATTCTGGGCCACGGACCCGCTATATCACACAGACCCATCAAGATCTTTGTCAGAGTAAAGAGCAGTCTAATCAAGAATCATCATAGCCAGGTTTCGCACAAAAATACGTAAAGTGTCCTATGAATTATGCAGGTGAATAATGTAAAACAGGGTTTTATGAAAAACTTAAGGAGGCAATAAATCAAAATAAAAAGAAGGACATCCTCATCATGATGGGTGACTTCACTGCAAAAATGGAGAGAGATTGCTGTTGAGATTAATGCATTGGTAAAGAAGGAATGGAGGTGATGAACGAAAGCAGAGAACTGACCAAAGATTGCTGTGGCTTTAGTGTGCAACATCTTTTTTCATAAGAAGATGCATAATGATGCATCCAGGAAGACAGCTCTGTGGAACAGATATAAGAAAAGGCCAAGTCAGCATGGAGGGGAGATCTGTGAAGAGACATTTGAAGGAAAACAAGAAAACAAAATGAGTGCATTTTAGTAGACACCTTGACAAAAATAAAAGTTTAGGGAAGACACAGTGGTTGTGGGGCATCTGTTGGTGAACAAGGATTCACTAATCTTGACTTTGCTGATGATCCTGTGATCTTTACAGAGTCAATGGAGGCTCTGACCACTAAAGAGCAGCCCAGCAACAGTACACAGAGGCAAATGAAGTAAAGAGGAGCTTCAAATGAGATAAGAACAATCATATTGAAGAAGTCACACAACAGACATAAAAATATAAATGAACTATACAACTTAAGAAGAAGGCTAGCAGGATTAAGGCATACACCAAAGAGGGAAAGTGCTTTCCAACTTCCTAGAACAGCTGCCAAGGAGGAAGGAATACTTTGAAGACTCCTGAACTGCCCACCACCAACAGAATCCTTTGAGATCCCTCCAGTGGTTACATCACTAAACATTAACACAGATACACCAACAAAGGAGCATATTAGGAGGGCAGTATTCCAACTCAAGAGAAGCAAGGAACAGATAGAATCCCAATAGAAGTACTAAAGCAGGCGGTGAAGTAACAGTCGATATAATATGCCATGTTTTTTTACAAAATATGGTTGACCGAAGACATCCTGAAAGAGTGTAAACAAAGTTACATTGTAAAATTGTTTAAGTACCATTCTAATATCAAATCCTTGAAAGACATTTAAGAGTGTCCTACCTGGGAGAATAAAGTTAGAAGTTGACAGACATCTTAAAACCCTGCAAGGCCCACTGTTGTAAAATTACTGCATTACCTTTAGCTCTCCTGAAAATATACCTGTAAATGTTTTTTTTTTTAATGACCACATTTACATAGTCATTGAGTCATTTTCTTTAGCCTTGCAATGCTATTGGATGGTAAATATGTATATGTGCCTGGCCATTTGGTCATGAACTCATTCAACCTGCAACTGCTCCTTGAAGCTCATCCCCTTGTTTTACTGGACTGGATATAACACGATTCAAGTAAGTAAAATGCCTGAAATATTTTTTATGTGTTTAATACAATGTCTAGGAGCATGTAGATACTAAGTTACTGTGGAATATTTTCATCAAACTAGATTTTGAGCTTATTATGTCCATGTTGTAATTCTACAACATTGGGTGAGGTTGGTAGTCAAACCTTTACATATTGCATGGGGACTTTACACTTCATATTCACATATGAAAATAAAAAAAAAAACTAGAATAGAATAATAGATATGCAATGTCTATGGTGATTCCAAAGTTCTGCATGTAATTTCTTTGTTATAATTTGGAGTTTTGACCTGCCTAGCTGGAGTTTTAGACTCTGGAGTACTTCCAGAGGTTTGTCTCAGAAGACATGATTCTGACTCTGGCAAAAAACATGAATGAGTACAGCTTTCAAAAGACTGGAACATCTATAAACACCAACACAAAGGAAATTGAGCAGGTGATTGGCATGTACTTGAAGATGGGCCTAGTGTAAATGTCTGGAGTCCGAATGTATTGGGAGGCAGATACGCGGTACACCCCTGTTTCCAATGTGATGTCACGCAACAGATTTCAATCTCTGTTGACATCATTACATTTCACAAACAACTTGACAGTGTCGGAGACAAGAAAGAAAGATAAACTCTGGAAACTCAGACCATGGCTTGATTCATTCAGAGAGAAATACCTGCAGGTGGTACCAGAAGAGCACAACTTTATGGATGAGATGATGATTCCTTTCAAGGGGAAATTCAGCTGCATCAAGCAATATATACGAGGCAAGCCCCACCCATGGGGGTTCAAACTGTGGGTAAGAACTGGCATCTCTGGCATGCTCTGTGACTTCGATGTGTACCAAGGCAGTGTTGATGGGATACGAGCCAAATCTGAACTTGGATTGTCAGGTGATGTTGTGATGAAGCTTGCCTCCACACTCCCTAAAGGTCAGAACTACAAGATCTTCGCAGACAACTATTTCACCTCTGCCCCATTGGTAGCTAAGCTCCTTGATTGTGGAATTCATTATGTGGGAACAGCCAGGCAAGTACGCCTGCCCAACTGTAACCTTGAAGATGAGAAGAGCTTGAAGAAAAAGGGGAGAGGAAGCTTTGATGCCAGAGTGGAGGGGAACCACATCTGTGCTGTCAAATGGTATGACAACAGAGCGGTTACACTTGTGTCAACCTTTGCTGGCCCAGAGCCTGTGTAAAAAATTCAATGCTGGGACAAACCCTTCAGAACCTACATTGAAGTTGAAAGGCCTTACATTGTGGGTATCTACAATAAATACATGGGAGGTGTGGATTTGTTGGACTCATTTGCAGCCAAATATAAGTTCCCTATAAAATCACTGGTATATATACATCTTCTGGCATACCATTATCCTTGCTGTGATCAACGCCTGGCTCCTCTACAAGTGGGACTGCAAAGCTCTCAGCATTCCTAAGAAGAAGATTTTGAACAGGAGACAGTTTCAGGCGCAACTCACATCTTCTCTTATATTGATGAATGCTGCTGCCAACAGACCAAAGAGAGGGCGACCATTGTCAGGCAATAAGAGCCCAGAAACATCAAGGAGCCCTTTGAATGCACAGAAGAGGCGATTTTCAGGTGATGGGAGTCCAGCAAATAGGATCTCAGCCAAAAGGTCATCTGTGCATCCTCCACCGGATGTGCGCAAGGACATTATTGCACATTTTCCCATGAAAACAAAGAGAGGACGCTGCAGACACTGTGGTAAAGGATATACCAACACGCTGTGCAGCAAGTGCAATGTCTGTCTCTGCTTTTCAGATGACAAGAACTGTTTTTGGGACTATCACTGCAAATGAATAGTCATTGGTTGTAGACAGTTTTTATTAAGTTGACTAAATACAATTTTATCCTGTTTTCTAAATTATGATTATCAGTAAATCATAATTGATAAAAATGCAAATGTTCTTCAATTATTATTCATAATATATAGTCTTATGGTGGTACATGAGCAGTAAAACTTGCAATTAAACCCTTAGGTGTTTATATTTGTTTAGAGAGTGAGTACAAAATGCGGAAGTTCTGCTCCCAACAAGGCCCAATGTTGCAATATTACAACATATCCCTAAAAACTAACTAAAACAAAAAAAATTTTAAAAACTCTTTCATTTCTGCATCAGAGGACTCCTACAACAACATCTGCAAGGAGAAAAAAAAATTGCTCATTTTTTTTAATATTTGGGTTTTACAGGGTAGGAATAAGCAGGATTTTGAAGTGTGAGATTGTGCACAGACAGTATAGTAACACTACCTGTTATCACAGAATTGTCAATCGAATGGCATTTGCCACTGTACCAAGTTTTTATTGATATGTAAAACACATTGTGACAGTATAGACAGGCCAACACTGTAGAAACTACCACGGCATCTTGAAATTATAGAGGAATATGATCCCTCAACATGTCAGGTGATCCATCATGGTGCTGTCACATAACCATTCTGCATACAAATGGAGGTAAAATAAGATTGTCTACTATCACCATTTTTGTTCTTAATTGCAATAGTTTGGATCTTCACAAGGATAACATTAGGCTATAGAAGAGGTATTCAGTGGTTGTTTATTCACCAGTTAGATGATATTGGCCTCTTTCACACCAACACAGTGATAAACAAAAAAAGATGGAGACACTGGCTCAGATAGTTGAGAAATATGGACTTAACATCAGTAAGGGAAATGCAGTTGCAATGTGGATAAACTATACCAATACTGACCATGTTAAACAGAGAGGGGATGATCTAGAAGATGTTGAACAGTTTACATGCTTAGGTACCATAATCAATGACCGGGGAGGCACAGATCAAGATATCAGCATCAGTCCTGGAAAGGCCACAGTAGCTTTACAAATTCTTCAACCATTTGGAGATAACTGGTAGCCTCACTGCAGTCCAGACTATAATATTTAACACCAATGTGAAACCTCTTTTATTGTTTTCCTGAAAGACCTAAATGGAATGGTTTGTATTAGTTACTTTCTTTTATCATTTCAATTTCATTTAGTATACTCTATGAAATGGTTCCTTACAGATAACACTGCAGTTGTAACTCGCTGGGCTGGCTACTTTGGCCAGCTGTTTAAAGCTGATCCCTGGCTAGGACGCTGGATATCATTGGGTCCATGGTTTTTGAGGCTGATCCTCCAATTAGCTGTGAACCACCCAGTCTCACTGAGATTGCACAGGTGTGAACCAGCTGAGGGTAGGGAAGTCTGCAGCGGTCTGTGGTATCCGGGGTGGACTTTTCCAGGCTGTTGGTAAGGTTGTCCTCCTGGTATTGTAAGCAATCTTTACTTCCATTTGGGAGATGGGAGTCATCCCAACTGACAGGAAAACGGGACTTGTCGTCCCTAATTAGAAAGGGAAGGGTGATCGCCTGGATTGTGACAACTACAGGGGGATAGCACTACTCTCGGTGCCAGGTAAGGTCCTTGCTAAAGTCTTCCTCAATAGGATCCGTGATCACTTGCTCCCCTACCAGCGACCGGAGCTGTCTGGTTTTACTCCTAAGAAGTCTAACATCGATCGCATCCTGGCAATGAGGGTTCCCATGGAGCACAAACACAAATATCGGCAGAGTTTCTTTACAGCCTTTGTCGATTTTCATAACGCATTCAACTCAGTTGATTGAACTGCCCTGTGAGACAGACATCCTGGAACTTTGCAGGATCCCCTCAAAGTTGCTGGATATCATGGCTGTGCAGAGTGGAGGCAGAACCTCTGTATTTTTCCTGGTTGATTCTGGGGTTCTTCAGGGGTGTGTTTTTGCTCCTACTCTGTTCAATGCTTGCATGGACTGGGTGTTGGGCAAGGTTGTGGGGTCCAGTGGCTATGGGGAATCTGTTGGTGAACAAAGATTCACTGGACTGCGTGTCTCCCTGGCGGGTTGCCAACGAGGATCCTGAACTGTTTTGCTGAGTGGTGGGCGCGGCAACACTCTGTGCCAGTGCACGGTCCCCAACCTGACCTGACCTGATATTCTATTTGGTTAACCATTTTGTAATTTTCATGGTGTCATAATGGCACAGTGGCAGTAATGCTGCCTTGCAATAAGTAGACTGGGGATTGCTTTCCATGTGCTTCCTGTATGGTGTTTGCCTGTTCTCCCCGTGTTATTTTGGTTTCCTTCAGGTGTTCAGTGCCCTCTCACAGTCCAGAAAGTGTACAGGTTAGGTGGATTGGCAATGCTAAATTGTCACTTGCATGTCTATGTGCTCTCCCTGTGATGGTCTTGTACCCCATCCAGGCGGTGAACATGCCTTGCACCTGGTGATTATTGGGATAGGCCCCTGATTCTTAGTAGCCCTGCCCTGGATAAGTGGAGAAGATGAATAGATTGATTTTATTGTTTTCTTTTTTTGTTTTTCATTTAATTGTTTTGTTTTATAAAGTCATCATAAGTTTATAAAATGTGCCTATTAACCTTACCTCTTCTAGTGATGGCCATTTTGATTCAGTTGACTCATTTGATTCTTCTAAGCTACCTGCAAATTGATCTCCCCTCAAATCACATAACACATATATTGTAGAATTTAGTAATTTACACATTATGTTATATATATATAATTGATTATTTACCCCAGGTAATTTCCAAAGTAAATGGGACTCAGTTATAGTACTTTCAGTTGATCAGGCATATCAGAAGTTGTGTGTAACTATGTACTTTTCTATATACAATATTTGTATTTCTTTTTACCAGGGGCTAATGTTATTAGTTCGCTTGAGCTGACTGTTGGACATGCTACATATAATTGTTCATGAGTGACACATTCCTAATGCAGATCAATTGTGGCTTTTCCTAGTGACTTGGATTTTGTTAATGGTCATAACAAAACAGATATTTACAGGAAATTTTATTCTTTTGAATTGAATCAGGTGATCAGTTGGAGCACCTTGATGGTGCTGGTGTGATAAAGACTGTAGCAGAACTCTGTATTACAACAACATTTATTTATATAGCACATTTTCATACAAATGATTTAGCTCAACGTGCTTTAAAAGATGAAGAAAGAGAAAAAAAGACAAAATAAATAAGAATTAAAATAAGGGAACACTAATTAACATAGAATAAAAGTAAGGTCTGATGGCCAGGGAGAACAGAAAAAACAAAAAATAAACTCCAGACGGTTGAAAAAAAAAAATCTGCAGGGGTTCTGAGGTCACGAGACCACCCAGCCTCCTCTAGGCATTCTACCCAACATAAATGACCTCAATCAGTCCTCATGGTATTCAGGGCTTACATGGAAGAACTTGATGATGACGGTCATGTGGACTTCTGGCCTTTAATCTATCAATGTAGGGACATCGCGGTGCTTTGATCAGGTGGTGCCGCAGATCACCACCACAGAAAACCGGAAAAAGAACAGAAGAGAAAGTAGGGGTTAGTACAGATTTTGGAGCCACCATGAATGATAATGATAATTAATTGAATATGCATCAGGATTAAACTAAAATGAAGCTATGAGAAAGCCATGCTAAAGTAATGTGTTTTCAGCAGTTTTTTAAAGTGCTCCACTGTATTAGCCTGGTGAATTTCTATCGGTCAGCTAGTCCAGATTTTAGGTGCATAACAGCAGAAGGCCGCCTCACCACTTCTTTTAAGTTTAGCTCTTGGAATTCTAAGCAGACACTCATTTGAAGATCTAAGGTTACAATTTGGAGTGTAAGGTGTAAGACATTCTGAAATATAGGATGGAGTGAGATTATTTAAGGCTTCGTAAACCATAAGCAGTATTTTAAAGTCAGTTCTAAATGGCACAGGTAACCAGTGTATTTTCGTTTCTGAGTTAAGATTCTAGCAGCTGCATTCTGCACTCGTTGCAATCGATTGATGTCTTTTTTTGGGTGGTCCTGAGAGGAGTGCGTTACAGTAATCTAGTCAGTTGAAAACTAAAGCGTGAACTAATTTCTCAGCATCTTGCAATGTTATAAGAGGTCTAATTTTTGTTATATTTCTTAAGTAAAAAATGCTATTAAAGCCGTTATATTACAAAGGTGATTTAAAGCTGATTCATTCAAAATTAAAATCTGCCAAAAAAAACTGCATCTCCATCAACTATAGAAAAAACACACTTCATTCTGTTGATTTGTGGCTTGTCTTCATCAGTTAATTTATGGTGTTTTTTTTTCCTCTTTGTCTTTTTAAACTACAAAAAGCACTTAAGGCTGATTGTTGATTGGTATTACAAACGTAATGACGATATGTTGGTGGACAACAATGTTGTCTTTTTTAGAAACTTAAGGCTATGCATTGATAAAAAATGTTGTGTAATCAGCTGATTTCAGATTTATTGTCACTGTCATGTACATAGTAAATATAGTGCACTCTTGGCCAAGCACATTATATCGCCTCCATCTGACTGCCCAAATCTCGCTTTACAGATTATATCAATTATATCATCACATTAGGTAATGATAGGCAAAACAGGTGAGTTTCCTTTCGAATGTGTTACACTTTGCAAGCGTGTTTGCAGTAGTGAAATTTATCTGAAATCAGGATTTAGGATTTTCAGTTTTAAGTTTTCTTTTTTGGGGGGTGTAGAAAGAAAAGATGGTTGCTCCTTAAGGTTGTGGTAACACTGCATACACTGCTTTTGGCAACACATTCTCAGAAAAAGTCCTTATTAAAATAAACGGGGGGAAAAGTGTTTTTTTTTTTAATGCAGCATGTTGAAACACAATCCCAGATGAGACAAAAAGCCAGAGTCTAAGATAAATCCTGTAATACAGTGAGACGATAACACTGTTATCCCAAAGTAGCAGAGACCACGAAAAAAAACAAAACGCAGCAGTTGCTACCTTTGATGACATTCCGCATTTGTTGATGCACTTATTTAAACTTCAGGCACCACCCCCTTAATCAATGTCTCTCACTCGGTGCTGCTCGATTCAGTGTGCAGAGTACAGCCGTCTCAGTCAGTCGAGGTAAAGGAGAATGTTCACCTCTCCCCACACCAGTAACCAGTCAGGTTTCTGACTGAGAGAGCTTCTTCTTAACACCTTCCCCCAGAGAGGAAAAAATTGCCTTTTTTTGTGGCTGCAGGTCTTTTGCTTAAAAACAGTGCACTGCTATTTGCTGCAAGTTTTATTCAAATGGGATATGGGGAGAAGATAAATTTGGAACTTTACTCACAGGTAGTTGAAACAGAGCAACATTGTGAGAATGTGGTTTATGGTTTAGTTCGTTATGCTGTGTATTATGTCAAAGTTTACACACTCTGTTTTTGTTGTAACTCCGTGTATAACTTCCATTTAATCTTAGGTTAGAGTGAGTGCTCGGTCAATAATTAATATGATGGGAGTATCTAATACCAAAAGAAATGCATATAGTATAGATAAACACTCTTGACAAGACAAAGGGCCTCATGTATAAATAATGTGTATGCCCATTTCAGCACTCACATCAAGATGTATAAAAACTAAACTTGGTGTAAAGCCATGCACATTTTCACAGCGGCCTCACGCCATACGTAGTCAAATTGCTGCAGTCTATTTGAACTTCTCCCATCCAGCAAATGCTTCAGAGCATTTCCTGCTTGGACCTCCGAAGACTCAGAAACAGTTTAATCCCAAGAGTTATAAACACACTTAATCAGTTCATTAGTGCTCCTGGTAGAACTGTTTGTACGTATAATTACAATGACCTCACTGTAAACTTGCATTGTAACTGTAATATTGCATAACCTGCACCACTTTATGAACCTTTTGCACTATCTGCACTATATGTACATGTACATTGAACCTATGCTTTCATATTATATATTTTTCATTTAATTTATCATATTATTATTATTGTTTTTTTATCATTTTGTATGAAAAATAGTTTATGGAGGGGTTTAACATTGAATCTCATTGTACCATACAATGGCAAAGAAAGAATTCAATTCAATAGAAGAGAACGTATATTTACAGATGATGATCCCTGGCTCCTAAGTCAGCTCCTCTTGGAGCTGTGTGCTGTTAGAATACTAGGATATATACTTGATATATTTTTATGATTAAAATGCATTAAAACTATGTATCTCACATTTTACAGATAAATTGTTAACTTCATTTAAATAATGTATACTATTAATAATAAAGCATGTGGGGGCACTGTGAATCCATACTGCAACATGCCGACAAGAACACACATGCAGTGATCGCCACACAAAATACATTGTATTGCAGCTCTCTGAACATTTTAGAATGCTGAGATATATACTTGATATCATTTTTATGATGAAAGGAGTTAAAGCATGTATTAAACATGTGGGGGAATGGTGGTGCAGCTGTAGCGATTACAAAGACATTTATTGTGTGGCGACTGGTTACGTGGAGAAAGAAAATGGAAAGACAGGAATTGGGGGTTGGTACATTTGACAGAGACTGTGCTGGTAAAATAAAGAGTAAAGAAAGGTCAACCAGAGAAGCATCCATTACATTCCCAGGACACCTTACCACAGTATCTGTAAAAACTGATTGCAAAACCAGTTGTGTGTTCAATGCAGAGAACATTTATAACAGTTGTGACAAGGCTCCAAGACGATAGATGTATGAATGAGTATCCCACTGGTTTGATTGAAATAATGTGTAAATGTTGGGTTCATGTGCTGATGGTTGAGGACAGAGACACAGAATTCAATGGATGTTCTTCCAAGCAGGCTTTCTTTATTGTAGCTGTGCCATCTTTATGGAATGTACCAAACCGTAGTTCCTATCCTTTCAGTTTCTTTCTGCACATAAGCAATCATTACACAATAAACGTCTTTGTATTCACTACCGCTGCGCCACCGTGCCCCAACGTTTAATGCATGCTTTAATGCATTTCATCATGAAAATGATACCAAGTATACATCATAATATTCTAATAATGTTCAGAGAGCTGTAATATCATGAAAGCCTAATTAAGAATCATGAAGCAATTAACAACTGGGTCGGGAAACACTTAGAATACAAAGTCTTTAACTTGCTACTTTAGTTACGATGGGGTTTGAGAAACTCTAGAAAATTAAACATCAATTTTGAGATGAAATTTACGATGTTCTACTTTAATGACAACATAAACTATGAGATTAAAGTGAAAATTTTTGAGATTAAAGCCACCAAATAGTATGTTTTTACTTGCCTATACTTCACTGAGCAGGACCTAAATTTCACATTCAATTAAATTCTTCTTTTTTCCACGTGCTTTTGCCATTGTCTTTTAACGAAACCCTGAAAGTAAGTGGCAATTTATATTAATTTACATATTCAAAAAGGTGAAATTCTGGGAGGAGTCGGGGTGGAGCTGTAGGCACCTGCATGTTTGTTAAAATTCATGTTGACTGGGATTTGTAAAGGGGAAGTATGGGGAACTTTGTTTATGCACAGTTTTATGCTTCTGAATTTTTTTATGCATACGCACATTTCCAGTTTTGTCCGTATGCCATGTTTTAGTGTGAATTCTACGCATGGGGTCACACATGAGGCCCAAACTGTTTTGCACATACCTTAATAGTCAAGTCTTCTGAGACCAGCTATTTTCCATTAGAACTATTTGCCAGTCATCTGCATGTAACATCACATGTTTCAGAATCCTAAGTGAAACATTGGAATAAAGGACTAAGAGAGAGAGACTCCATTCTATAATAGATTCCATTTATCTGGACCTGAGAGACACCATTCAAACAGCATCCTAACTTCTCAGGCAAAACAAAAGCAAGCACACTGTTCTGATCTGGAGCCAGGATCATAACTGGAAAGGGCTTGATCCCAGGTCCACTGTCCAGCCTCAAACTGTGAAGGTCCAAAAGAGTGGTAAGTCTCAAAAATAAACTTAAATGTCCCAAAATCTCATAAGTGTCTCTTAAAGAAAGGAAATCATGAAAACCTTCAGTTGAAGAGATGATCACTAAAGAAAACTTTATAAATAAATAAATAAATAAATAAATAAATAAATATTTATTCAAAATAACAAAAATTGCACAACATCTCAAGAAGATGCAATCTGGAGTTGCCAAAAGGCACTGTGTGAGTAAGTCCCAATATGTAAACCAGAAAGAGAATTCCCAAATCAAAACAAATACACAATACTTACTGTGGCTTCACTCCTGAGATCTCCTATCTTTGACCTAAATAACCCAAAGGGGGCTCAGGACTGGTGACATCAGAAAGGCTCTGCCTCTTAGGGTACCACCCACAAAATACAAGGGACAGAGGAGAACCTTCCATAATATTTATATATTAGATAATTAAAGAAACTAAAATGAAAGAGAAAAATTTTATGTGAAAGAAAATAGAAAACAGAAATTAGGACATTTAATAAGTAACAACATAAACACTAAATGCAGAAGAAATAAACATAAGCCAGGGAAATAAGCCTGGCTGAACCATAACAATACCTTAAAGACAAGTCCCCTTTCTCTTCTTATCTTGCTCACTGTCACACATTTCCTTAATAGTAGTCTTCAGCTTTCATATCCTTACACAAAGTATTGTTTCATTTGTTTGACTTTGAGAAGAGGGTATATTTTTATTAGGGTTTTTTTATCCAAATCCATAACAAACTTGGTGAGTTTCACTCAACCCATTGTTATAAACACCCTTGCTACTTCATTATTATTTAGAATATCACTGACAGTATAATATATCTGTGTAATGCTATCTTGTACTTGGGCTTCCTTCACAAAGCATTGTGTAATAGTATTTGCCATATAAAATGAAGATTGCCCGATTAACATTTCTTTTAACCTTTTCTTTTTTTTTTAATTCATGTTATTGTAATTATTCCATACAAATCAATCAATTTTTACAAAAACTAGGATTGAGAACAAGTCGACCCCCACCCCTGAGAGAAAGAGCATAGCCAACGGAGTAAAACTTAAGGCTTGTAAATATACCTAAATTGATGAGTTTGATAAGCCAATAGAGATGAATGGAGAAGAAAAAGAAATGCAGAAATAATTGCTTCCTTGGTGCTTTAAGAGCTTATTCTAAAATATTACTGATTAGATTCTGCCATGTTTTGAAAAAAATCTGTACAGATCCTCTAGCTGAGTATTTGATTTTTTCCAGTTTCAAATAGTATAAAACATCGGTTTCCCACTGACTTAAAAGAGGAGAGTTAGGATTCTTCCAGTTTAGCAAAATAAGTCTGTGTGCCAAAAGTGTAGTGAATCACAGTTTGTTTGTCCTTCTCTACTTTAAACCCATCTGGAAGAACACCAAACACAGCTGTTAATGGGTTAGGAGGGACTGTGAGGCTAAGGCTGTCTGAAAGGTAATTAAAAATTTTAGTCCAGAATCATGTTAAGTTGGTGCAGGACCAAAACGTGTGACCCAGTGAGGCTGGGACTTGATTGCAGCGTTCGCAGGTTGGATTCTGCCCTGGAAACATTTTGGAGAATTTTAGGTGAGACAGCTGTGCTCGATATATAATTTTGAGCTGAATAATTGTATGCTTTGTGCATAAGGAGCTTGAGTGAATTCTCTGGATTGCTACTTTCAACTCCTTTTCTGATATATTGATTAAAATATCTTTTTCCCAGTGTCTTCTTGGATCTTTGAAAGGGATGGACTATAAAATAATTTTATATATTGCAGAGATGCTGTCTGAGTCCTTGAAATTTAGCAATATTTTTTCCAGCATGGATGAGGGTGCAAGATGAGGAAAATTGGGCAGGTTCTGTTTAACAAAGTTCCTAATTTGAAGATAGTGAAAGAAATGTGTAGCTGGAATGTTAAATTTGGAATGTAATTGTTCATAGGATGCAAAGATGTTGCCTATATAAAGATCTCTAAGCAAGTTAATCCCAAATTTTTTCCAGATATTAAAAACTGCATATGTTTGTGAAGGTTGAAAGAAGTGGTTCTCTTGCAGAAGTGCCACAGATAAAAGATTCTCCATCTTAAAATGCTTTCTACATTGGTTCCATATTCTGAGTGACTGAAGCTCAATAGGGTTATTAGTATATTGGCGATAACTTGCATTTATTGGGGCACAAAGCAGGGAATATAAAGAAGTACTGCTGGATTTTACTTCTATAGCGGACCAGGCCTGTATATCTTCATCTATTTGTGTCCAGGTTTTTATAGCTTGTATGTTTGCTGCCCAGTAATAAAATTGAATGTTGGGTACAGCCATGCCACCTTCTACCATTGGTATTTGTAGGGTCGCTCTTTGGATACGTGGATGTTTTGAGTTCCAAATAAATGAGGTCATTGTTGAATCTAATTGCTTAAAAAATGATTTATTGATGTATATTGGAATGTTTTGAAATAAAAAAGAAGCTTAGGAAGAATATTCATCTTAATAGCGTTAATTCTTCCAGCTAGTGTGAGATGATGGGTTGACCATCTGTGCAAGTCTTGCTTAATTTTTCCCATGCAAACGACAAAATTTTGTTGATAAAGAGCTTTATGTTTATTTGTGATGTTTACCCCGAGGAATTTAAACTGTTCTGCAATGATAAAAGGCAGGGTGTCTAATCTAATATTATACGCTTGAGAATTCATTGGAAAGAGTACATTTTTATTCAGATTAATTCTGAGACCAGAGATCTTTTGAAATTCTGTAAGTGCTGTTAAGACTGCAGGCACAGTATTTTGTGGGTCTGATATATACAGTACCATATCATCTGCATATAGAGAAATTTTCTGTTCCAGTCCTTCTCTGATAATCACCTTTATCTGATCAGCATTTCGACAGTGATCCGCCAGTGGTTCAATGGTGATTACAAATAGCAGCGGTGACAAGGGGCATCCTTGTCTGGTACCACGTTCCAGTTTAAAGTAGTCTGAACAAATATTGTTGATACAAATTGAAGCTTCTGGATTGGTGTACAGTAGTTTGATCCATACACAAATGTTCGGGCCAAACCCATATTTCTCCAATGTAGTGAAAATGTATTTCCATTCAATCATGTCAAATGCTTTTTCTGCATCCAATAATAATAATATTTCTGAGGTGTTTGACTTTGTTGGTGAGTATATTACATTAAACAGGCGTCGAAGATTGGAAGATAAGTGTCGACCCTTGATAAATCCAGTTTGATCTTGTGATATTACCGAAGGGAGCACTTTCTCCATCCTTCTAGCTATGATTTTTGAGAGTATCTTAACATCATTATTCAAAAGTAAAATTGGTCTGTATGATGCACATTGTAATAAGTCCTTATTTTGTTTATGAAAGACGGTGATTAATGTTTGGCAAAAACTTTGAGGAAGAGTTTGATTATCTTTAGCTTCTGTAAATGTTGCTAATAGGAGGGGAGCTAGCTGAGTGGAGAATTTCTTATAAAATTCTGCAGGGTAGCCATCAGGGCCTGCTGCTTTCCCGCCTTGAATTGACTTTATAGCATCTAGTAATTCTGATAGCGCCAGAGGTTTATCCAGTTCCTCCACACTAAAAGTATCTATTTGTGGTATCTGTAATGTATCCAGAAATGTATTAGATTGTGTGCTGTCTTCTTTAAACACAGTAGAATATAAGGATTTATAGTAGTCTCTAAATGTGTGCATTATATTTTTATGGTCGATGATTTTGTCTCTGTTCGTGTTGGTGATTACTGGGATTGCATTGCAGACTTCTTGCTTGTGGATTTGTTGAGCTAAAAGCTTATTAGCTTTCTCTGCGTGTTCATAGTAATGATGCATGGATTTATAAATTAGTTGTTCAGTTTCTTTAGTTGTCAAGAGGTTGAGTTCTGAATGCAGAGCCTGCCTTTTCCTATGTAGAGCCTTGCTTGGAAGCCTGGGATGTTCTTCATCTATTCTAGTAATTTCACTTTTTAGCTCTGATACTTTCTTGGTTTCTAATTTATTTCTGTGGAAAAGATATGAAATAATCTGTCCTCTTAAGAAGGCCTTAAGAGTTTCCCAGAGTATTCCTGCAGAAATCTCTGAGGATGTATTTATTTCTAGGAAGTAACTGATTTGTTTGGATATAAATTCTGTACAATTCTCGGTTGCTAATAGAAGCGAGTTGAGACGCCATCTGCGAGGTGAGTGTGTGGAGCATATTGACTTTATCTCCAAGATCAGAGGTGCATGGTCGGAAATAACAATTGCATCGTATTTGCAAGATTTAATCGTAGGCAAGAAATTATTATCTATAAAGAAATAATCAATTCTTGAGTAGCAATGATGTACTGGTGAATAGAAAGAATATGTTCTTGAGTTTGGGTTTAAAAACCTCCAGGGGTCTGATAAGTTGTGATCAGTTATAAACTTTGTAATTATCTTTGCAGTGTTAGATGTTGTCCCCCCGTGATAGAAGTCCTATCTATGAGTGGATTTAAAACACAATTAAAGTCCCCAGCTATTGTAATTTTATGAGTGTTCACATTGGGAATGGATGCAAATAAATTTTGCATAAATTCCTTATCATCGACATTAGGTGCATAAGCATTTATCAAAATCATTTTACAGTTAGATAAGTTGCCCATGACCATCACATATCTCCCTTCAGAATCCAATACTACATCTGATGCTACAAATGAGACTGTTCTGTGTATGAGGATTCCCACACCTCTAGTTTTCTTTGTAAAGCTGGAAGGGAGCATTTGGCCAGTCCAGTCCTTTTGCAGCTGGAACTGATCCTTGCTTATTAAGTGGGTCTCCTGTAAAAATACTATTTTAGCGTTTAAACCTGTTAGGTGAGAGAATACTTTCTTTCTCTTTAATTCATGATTCAGGCCTTTAACATTCCAGCTCACAAAGTTAACTGTGGAGACATTGATTCTGAATTTCTGATGTCATTTTATAGTCTTAACTGGAAGTGAGACAGCTTTAACCTTAATTTCCTGTTTCCCCAAGAGTAATTGCCATGCAGCCTATTGTTACGTTGGTAGTTATAATTATAAGGATTAAAAGGATAGATTAGATATAGATATAGCCTGCTCTCTTTCTCTCCCCCCCTCCCATTTTGCCTCCACACATGAAGCTGGACCCCACTTCACGCAGTCCCGGTCCTCTGACATACCTAGAGACAGAGCATGTCCAAAGCAAAACAAGCCCCCATGTAGCGCTGTTTTAGGATTAAAAAATAGAGATATCTATTGCCAATATAGTCTAAATACTATATGCCTAAAATATAATCATTAACAAACTATAAATTTAAAATATAATCTTCAGCAATCTTAAAGTATTAACTCTTTCAGGGGTGATGTCAACTCTTGTCAAAAGGAGGAGTTGACGATGGTAATCAACTGTAAACTGTGACAAAACCAACCATTATGTTTTAGTTGGATTCTCGTTGCAAGAAGGAAAGTTAGTGTCATTGGTTTGACTGAGATTTCCTGCGCTTCCATGAGTAGTAAGGCGCAAAAATGGCACTGACATAATGGCGAGAGATCAAAGCGAATGCGTAAAGCAAAATACTCTGTGGATGAAATTTTGCCTGTTATCTCTGAACTGGACTATGATTTTCCGAACTCTGATTTTGATACAACTGATAGAAAACGAATGTGAGGTTCCAGCTTCAGCTGACTGGTCCCCAGCTAATCGTGGTGCTGAACAGGTTCATTTAGTTGACACGCCCACGACACTGTTAGCCAGGAGGACTGCCACTTAACAATGGTAAGAGGTAGAAACCAGATTGCAATACACTGCGACCGTGACTGCTGCTGCTGCCGCCCCAGCCACGCGAAGACAGCCTGGCAGCAAGCCTGCCGCACATTCTTGGCATGCAGCTACAGACGTTTTATGTTGATTTCTGTGTGAAACCATTGCTTTTCAGAAACTATGTTTTTTGGAAAAAATATTTAGCCCTCAAAGAGTTAAGATAATAAACCCAGGGAATGGTGTTAGAAAGTGGTCCAGAATAAGCATAGTAAGTCTTAATGCAATAATAACAATAACAATAAACCAAGGGTATGATGTTAAACAGTCTCTTTTAGGGTAGAGAAAAAAAAAAAATAAATAATAATAAATAAAAAAATAAACACAAATGTCTATAACTGTAATTAAAACATAAACAGATAGCGTCCGAGTAATAACGAGGATGTATAATTATAATACCTGTATCTTTACAAATAGATTAGACAGTAGGTTATATATCCTTGCCATGTCATGACAGGCTACGACTCACTATTGTGTTTCAGAATAGTGTCGGGATCAGCTTTCTTAATTCTTTTTCTGCTTCTTCCTTGCTGGCGAAGACATAGAATTGACCTTGCACTTCCACTATCAGTTTGGCAGGATACAAGAGGCTGTATTTGATATCGGCTTGCCGTAACCGCTGTTTAACGTTGTAGAAGGCTGCACGTTTAGTAGCTGTTGCGGGAGAGAAATCAGGGAAGATACGAATGTGGTTATTTTCATATATAATCTCTTGCTTGTGTCTGAGGAGTGCCATCACCTCTAGCTTAAATAATAATCTCTTCAAGCGGATAATTAAAGACCTAGGTCTAATGGTATTTGATCCACGTACACGATAAGCCGCTGCTATCTCAGAATCTGCTTTAAAGTCCTCTCCAATTATTTTAGAGAATAGTTCAACTGCGAATTTCACTGGGTTTGGACTTTCATGATTCTCAGGTAGACCTTCGATTCTAATATTATTCCTTCTGCTTTCATCTTCCAAAGCAGCAAGTCTGTCCGAGTTTTTTGCATTCGGAGTTGGCAGCTGTTGTTTTTCCTTCAGCAGTGGCAGCTAGATTTTCGGCTGTTTCAATCCAAGTCGTGAATGTCTCCTTGACATCCTCCAGCTGATCAGCAAGTCAGTTTAGACGTGGTTTCCTGAATGTGCTCTTCAATTTTACCCAGCATATCTTTAAAGACTGCCTCAAAGGGAATATATATGCGTTTCTCCAAGTCTTTATTATCCTGCTGCAGCTCCCATCGCAGCTTCTCATTTGCCTTTTCACTTGCCTGCTCATTTGCCTTCTCGCTTTTCCTTATATCTTTCTTTATCTCTTGCTTGAGCTTGCTTGAGCTCAGCAATCATCACCTTCAGTTTAGACAGATCATTTCTGCTTTCGCGCACCGTAGGTGAGGCAATGGGCTCTATTACAGCCAGTGTTCCCAGCTCACGTGGAGTAGTTGAAAGCGTGGACTGCAAGGCCTTTTCCAGTTTCAGATGATCTTCTCCAATCGGTGAGCTGTCGTGACCTGCGTCACTCGCACTCGTACATTCACTCCCCATTTCGCTCTCAGCCGGAGACGATGTAGCAGACCGTGGTCCCGAGGAGTCTTGGCTTTCGCTCATCTGATCCAGGTCAGTCTCTGAAAGGCTGTACCTTGAGCTTGAACTTGGACTTGCTGGTCTGAGCTTGGATGTAGCTTTAGTTTTTGTTTCTTTCTCAGCCCCTTTCTTGTTGGCCATGTTTATATATGCTTGCATATACTGTAGTAGTACCCTCAGGTTGGATAAATACAGGATATCTCAGGATAATAAGAAGATAATATGAAAAATAACACTCCACTTCAGACGTACATCTCTCGCAATGGACGAGACCTCTTTTAACCTTTTCCTGTCTGTGTCCGTGGTTTTGAAAGACTGACACCACTGTGGCTCAAGGGAGCACATGGATCACACTGAACTCTGTGCATGTGGTCCTTCTGTGGTTGACTTTTCACATACGAGGACTTAAGATGCAACAGATAGGCTGTCAGATTTTGTGATCCTTTTGAATTACTTGATGGCATTTCTGTGACGTTTTCCTTGAATACTGAAACATTTAGAATGACTGTTAATTCTGAATTTCATTGTTTTGATAGCCTTTTTTTACTTTGAACATCTACCCGGTATTTTTTTCCTCTCTTTCCTTGTTGCTTGTTTTGCGTGTAGTTCTGTTGTGATGGGTTCTTTTTGTGCTGGTTAGTTTATGGTCTCTTCTAGCTTTGTATGGCACAGGAGTCAAAGTACTGTAAGTCCTTGCTGGTCATAGTCACAGTTACATTGTAAATCTTATTACAGTCAAGTGCTGACTTATGGCTCCATTTGGGAATGGCCATTTGGCTGTGTGTGAAACTGGATGTATGTTGGACACAAAGTATAAAGGTCATTGCAAATGACGCTCTGTGTGTCTGGTGTTAGTCACCAGTATGCATACTTTACAAACCAATCTCCACATGGTGGGTCCGTGTAAGACAGTGTTTCTCAGCCACTGGACTGTGCTGCCGGTCAGTCTCGCTTTGTTGGTTTTCAAGTGGATTGCAGTGGGTTACCATGGGGGATTCCCAATCACACTTATTTCACCAAGGGAGCGCCTTACAATTACCACTAGTGGGTCATCAGTGAACTTGAAAAGGCCAGACCAGGGTGTGGGACCGTGCAGGTTGAGAAAAACTACTGTAATGGAAGGCAATGTAGTCTAAATGGATTAGCTTTGTGGAGTGACTCCGATCGAAACAAACTTTACAGGGCCCTCCAAGAATTAGAAAACACGTTAAACTCTGTAAAATAATAATGATAATAATAAAAGATTTATTTCTGCAGCTGGTTTTGGCAATTACTAGAACATTATACCTCTATTGTTTTATTATGGCCCTTGACTGTAAGTACGAATTGCCTTAACTCAGTTGGCCATAAATCAGTGCATGACTGTATTTTGCTGTTTTATTTTTCTTTTGTTTTGTTATTCAGGTGACATCAGATGCCAGGAGAACACAACCTTCTGGACTGCCTAGTGCCTACTGTAAAGTTTCCTGGAGCTGGGTTAATGGCAGAGTTTGTGCTCAGCTCCCAGGTTCCAGTGTTGATGCAAAGACATTTCAGATAATTATGTGCTACCAACTTTGAGGAGATGTCCTATGTACATGCAAGCATGTGATCAAATTGTTTTGGGTAACCATCTTATTTAAGAGCCAGCTGAATGCTCTGCAATTGTCTGTTTCTTCTAATAAAGGATAAACTCCCGTTTTAGCACAAAAAAGCAGTTTCTAAAGCAATTATTTTTCAAGGTTTTTTGCCTCTGCTCACGTTCATTCCTGACTGTAAGCTTCTGTTTTATTTTTTCTGGAGCAAACTCTGCCTGGTTGCTTTCTCTCTCTCTGTGCCCTTTGATATAAATCTCTGCCTCTCTCATAAAACAAATGTGAACCTTTTTAATCATTTTGTCTTTTAATGGAACTAATAAATTGGTCAATACAGTCACATCATAGGGCCTGGCAGCGTTTTCTTTCTATTGCATTACAGTTGAGTTTGTTAGGATACTTAAAACATTTTTACCAATATTCTCCATTATTTAGAAACCTTAAAATATTGGAGGCACAATTTATATTTTCCTTCTTACAGTGGCTGACTCCTGGGGCATAAGCACTATAAATACTCACTTAGTATTTATTTTTAGTGGGTGCCATTGTGCAGTGGATATACAGACACGGTTTATGTACATTGCAAGGTTGTGTTAAAAATGCTGCTCATGTAAAGATGACATTTTGACAAGGTGGTCTTATTATCCCCACATCAACTCCTTTCAGTTCCCATTAGACGTACAAAGAGCTGTTGCGTGTTCCTTCCATCTCTGTAACAAACAACCTAATAGAAGGCTGGCAATAAATTTCATTGGTAACTTCCTACCCTATAATGACAACTTGAAATATCTTGCTGTGGTACTTAATAGATCTCTAACCTTCCAACTCACCCCAACAGTATTTAAATTAAGCACCTGAAAGAATATTATACAGAAACATAAAGCTACCTTATGGCCAGTTTCCGCTAGTGTGTAACACATGGCAGGCCTAGGCCTGGTATTCTCTAAAACTGAGTATTGCACTTCAACATGGCACAACAGCACACATGTCAAGAGGATTGATGTTTAACTAAGTAGAACACCTAGGATGATCTCTGGCATGGCAAAATCTACTCCTGTACACTGACTAACTGTATAGAGTTTAATCCCTTCTTCATTTCTTGGATGACAAAATGAATTTGAGCAGTATATAGCAGAATAATAGATAAAGAGTATCTACCAATTCATACAGATATCAGGAATTCCAAAACCCAACAGCCAAGATTACATTCAGGAAACCCACTAATATCCAGAAAGTTGATATCGATGACAACCAACTTTGATTTTAATCCAATATAGAAAGATGAATGGTTGGCAAAAGCTCTTCCAGAATGGCACTTAATAAATCAGGACAAGAATCCATGTGGATTCTGTCCCAATGTCTCTGGTGTAATGTAAACTGCATCAGAACAAGCCAAGGGCGACGTGCAGATTCTGGGGTGAAATGGGTACCAGGGTGTAGACTCAGTGCTAATACTGAGCAGAGCAACACACCATGTACCACATAATCTTTGAATGCCCTGTGAAATCTTTTCATGAGGACAAAGACAAGTTTTATCAGACCAACTCCAAGCTAATCGAATGGCTGAGAGACATGGATGTGCAACTTCAGCAGAGTAGTCTTCTTAGCGGTATGTTTACCCCAGGAAAAAAGAGGCAAAAAATGTTGAATATTTTTCAAAAAGAAAACATATTAGGGCGGCACGGTGGCGCTGCTGCCTCGCAGTTAGGAGACCCGGGTTCAATTCCCGCATCCTCCCTGCGTGGAGTTTGCATGTTCTACCCGTGTCTGCGTGGGTTTCCTCCGGGCGCTGCGGTTTCCTCCCACAGTCCAAAGACATGCAGGTTAGGTGGACTGGCGATTCTAAATTGGCCCTAGTGTGTGTTTGGTGTATGGATGTGTTTGTGTGTGTCCTGCAGTGGGTTGGCACCCTGCCTGGGATTGGTTCCTGCCTTGTGCCCTGTGTTGGCTGGGATTGGCCCCAGCAGACCCCCGTGACCCTGTGTTCAGATTCAGCAGGTTGGAAAATGGATGAATGGATGGGTGAAAAAATATTATTACATGTAACAGAAACATGTAAATAACATAGCTTCAACATAACCACAGTAGGAAAGGTCTGTTAAGTGTCTGTACTGGTGGAGATTTACTACATGTCCTTCATGTGACATGTTTTGAAACAGTCACCATCACACAACACTATGTTGCAATCCAGACAGCAGACACGTGCTTCTTTGCTTGCTTTTTTTTATTTTTCATTTGCTTGCCCTTGAAAGGTTAGAATGTTAGTGTCTGACCTGCATGAATGACGTGCACCTTGTGTTATTGTAGGACACTACCGTGCAAGGCTTCTGCATTTGCCCTGACACTTTGACATTTGCCGCATTGTGATCAGAGCACAGGGGGCTAACATCTTGCTTGTCCTTTCTATCGATCTCAGTTATTTTGCCTTTTTGTCACGCAGCTATGGTTGCACCACGATGAAGCTTCACATGATTGAATTCACCAGGCATATTATGGCAGTCCAATTGTACTGTACAGTGCCATATCATACATCAGTTTCACTTTTCTTGTCAATGGTTGATGACCAATTCACATCATCCTCACTATCTATCGCTTGATATGAGAAATGGTTCAATTTCAGTTTGTTCTAAAACTGCCTATGTGGCTTTTCCTTTGCCATTGTGGTTTTCGTTGGAGGCTCTACCCCACTCATGAATATTGATGATTTGCTTTAAAGTTAACTTTGAGTGCATTGAAATATTAATGATTTTTTGCAGCATGGTGTTATTTTATCCACTAGATGGCAGCAGAATACTGTCCCAAGATTCATTCAAGCATACTACTATAAAGCGTATCATTACACAGCACCCTGAACCTGACTCAGGTTTAACTGTAATTCCACAGAATTCTTAGTCTGAGTCATATATTTAGAGTTAACATCAAGGAGGTTAACTGAGGTGCAGTTACACTGGACAACAAAGAGGTTGTTTCCTGAACAGTTTTTGACATATTTTATTTATCTGCTAAGTACAAAAATTATCTTTAACACTAGAATTACCAGAGCCTATGAGAAAACTCGTAAATCCGGCCCACCTTAAATCCGTTCGCATCTCTCCGTCAGCGTCTTTGTCCTGTAAATGTGCCGATTAAGACAAGCAGCAAGCAGCTTGCCATTCCATCCCCCACCGTTTGAACGTTCACAAAGTTTTCCCAGCTCGTGCCTTGTTTGATTATCTGGGATTGATTGAAGTGCTGGAATTTTAGAGTGGAAATAATAGATCGTTATTTGGAACACATGCATTTCATGTGTGTTCCGTTTCTACAGTAATCTGTGTAAACAGATTGTTAATACCGAAACTTTTTCATATTTTTTCGTAATAAATGTTACAAAATGTAGGCATAAACTATAGAATGTGTAAAGACTGAAGTCCAAAGATCAAATAAACACTTTTACAAAAGGTTCAAGGACAGTACAACATCTTCCGTGCTGTAGCGGTAAGATTTGCTGACTTGTAATCAAGCGGTCTCTGGTTCGATCCCCACTGCCTCCTATATTTGCCATTTTCAGTAGTGAGCTGCTCTTATTGTTAATATTATACAGTACACACATACATTTGGTTTGTGTCTGTAACAGACCTTGTACATTTATAGTACTGTACTTGTAAAAGTGACTTTTTTTCACTTTTATTCTCTCACTCACAATCATGATCCATACTGCCGCCCTAGGGATCTGACGCTGTTAGTTTTTATTTGAAACTGGGAATAACTGTATATATGAGTGGTGTTTTGAGGCAATGGAACTGGGCATTCTCTGATCTGGAGGGATAAAAGCTGACACACAAACACTGGTAAACCTGCCTTCTTCTTATCTCACCATCACTTTATTTTTTTTTTTATTCAGTTTTATTGAGTGTTCCTGCTCACGCAGAATTAGTATGCACCTTATGGTTTATGATGTCAAAAAAAAACTAAAAAAAAACCACAGACGTAGGTATATATGATATTTTAAAGAAATCATTTTATGACATGAATAGTACCAATCAGAAAACATCATCGCACTAATGCAATATTATTTGAAAATGAACAGCGTCAGATCGGGTGTGAATTTACGCTGGCGCTGTTACTTAGAGTCAGATCAGGGGAGGCGGGGGGGGGGGGGGGTGTTACAGCGTGATCGTCATTAAGAGAATAAAACTGAAAAAAGCTAACTTTTACAAGTACCACAAATTTATACCCAATGTCCCATATATTTGTCTCTTTCTTTTTTTTCTCCATGCTGCGTCAACATCAAGCACCAGAAGGCGTGAGCTTATTCAGTGCAGCAGGATCAACGCACATGTACTGTGCAAGGCATATGCACAGGGGCCACTGTGAAAAGAAGAGTGTTCATGGCTCATATTGCACAGGAACTTTGTCATTGCATCTTACTAGAAAAGGCGATGGAAAAAGAAAAGGAGGATGCAACATCGACAAGCTTCTATTCCAAGACAGCCGCTTCCGCAGGAAAGTAAACTGAATCAGTGTCAGGTGCCCTTTCAATGTAATAGAAACCACAGCATAGAGAAAAGTGTGTGCATTGCAACAGATACACGCGTCGTAAATGTAGGAAGGACGGTTCTTGCAGCACGGAGAAAAAAAAGAAAGACAAATATATGGGACATTGGGAAGCTGTTGTATCTGTATCTATCTGTTGAACCTTTTGTGAAAGTGTTTATTTGATATTTGCACTTCAAGTTTCACACATTCTACAGTTCATGCCTACATTTTGTAACATTTTGTTACTAAATATGAAAAAGTTTCTGTTTTAACAATGTGTTTACACAGATTACTGTAGAAACGGAACACACATGAAATGCATGTGTTCCAAATAACGATCTATTATTTCCACTCTAAAACTCCAGCAGTTCACTCAATCCCAGATAATAGGGAGAACTTAGTGAACGTTCTGCAACGGTGGGGGATGGAATAGCTGGGTGCTTGTTGCTTGTCTTAATCGGCACATTTACAGGACAAAAGACGCTGACGGAGAGGTGCGAACGGATTTAAGGTGGGCCAGATTTACAGGTTTTCTCGTAGGCTTTGGAAATTCTAGTGTTAAATCTTCCTATCACCTACTTTTTTACCCAACAAAGAGATGTTTGTGCCCTCTTCATATAAAACTTGGACTAATTAAAAAAATTATTGAAAGCAGTGAACAAGGTGAAGGATTTCAATATGTGAGACAGATGGGGGTTTTTTTTTCACGAATGACTGGTGCCAAGAGTAAGAAATGCATTTTTGTTGGTTTACAAATCAGACACATCATCAGTGACAAGTGGTTTGAAGATCTGCTAATAGAGCTGGAGGAAATGGCATTGAAGGCATTCAGGGATGTGTAAATCAACTGAAACTGCTGTGGACTGCTGTGTTTATTTGTTTTTGTATCTTTTCATTAATTTCAATAACATCAACATCAACTGTTTCTACTAAATGGGTTGCCTAGGTAAAATGCAGATACATACTTTACATGTTTATTTTAATATGTATTAATTAGATCTGGTTGTTCTATTGTCAACCTTAATGTATAAATATTTTAATTAGAAAACCTTTTTCTGGTAAGTATGAAGGCTTGTCTTTTACTTTAGTGGTTACATTTTGCTTAATAATACCTGGTTGCTTTTGTTTTTAGTATACCTATATTTCTTAGAAATTATCATAGTTTTAATTAATGATAATTATCCAAGTAAAGGTGGTATATCTTTGTTTTTGTTGATTAATCTGTGGAAAGTACCTTGAGTTGCATGTAAATGTATGATAAGGTGCTATATAAATAAAGTTCTTATTATTATTATCAAGCTGGTTGACAACATGCTTCAAGCATATAAAACCATGAAACTCAATATGTTGCTTGAGATTCATTTTCTGCATTTACACTTGGACTTTTTTGTTATGGGTCTTAGTAGGGTCAGTGATAAACATGGTGAACAGTTTTACCAGAATATTGCAATAATGGAAAAGCATTATCAGGGCAAGTGAAATTCATCAGTGCTGGCTCACTACTGTCGGACACTGAAAAAAGAAGCATCAGATGCAGAATGCAAATGAAAATCAGGAGCAAAACATTTTGAGCTCAATTTAACTAATGTGATGTATCAGCATCATTAAGTGACTAAACACACTACATGCCATAAAAGTTTATTTCATTTTTCTTCAAATTTGAATGTGATACACAAAATCTGAAGTAATATTTATTGTTCAGCTTAAAGCTGTCTATTATAATCACCAAAATCAGGAACTTAAACGTTTGAAAACATTTGTTGTCCAGTGTAATAAGTTAAACTTTATATAATAAATTATATACGTTAATACTTTATTTTATGTTTGAACTTGATACCTTATATTAAAATTCCATACACTAAATAAATAAATAGTTCCTATTAATACCAAATCAGAATTTCAGTTTTGAAGGGTTAATTAAAAAGACAGAACAAGGCTGTGGTGGTTAAGATTTCACAAGGAATTGCCCTTCAGCATTGAAGAATAAGCATTTCATTTACACATGGAATATGGTTGATCTTATTATTTTTTGTTTTAGATTTTATTTTGATGATGGCTAACAAGCTTGTACGTTTTACATTTTTTAAGTAACAAACCTAGGCTAATCTGTGGAAACAATCAATCATTACCCCTGTATCTAAGATTTCTAGGCCAAGCTGTTTAAATGTCAATGTCAATGTCAACTTTATTTATATAGCGCATTTAAAACAACATAGGAAATGCTGTGGCCAAAGTGATTTACAATAATAGAATTAAAGAAAACATACAATTAACATGAGTAACATAAATAGAAATAAAATAAATGAACATAAAATAAATAATAAATAGAAGTAATGTTACATAATCACAATGAGGAAACCATCAGTATTACTGAAGGTCACAGAATGCAAGTGACTAGAAGCGAGTTTTTAATCTTGTTTTGAACATTTCAATTGTAGACGACTCCTTTATGTGATGAGGTAAAGAGTTCCACAGGCAGGGAGCAGCAGCTGCAAAAGCCCTTCCCCCCTTGGTTTTACACTTGGTACGAGGGACAACAAGAGACAACTGACCAGAAGATCTAAGCACTCTAGATGGCTGGTGTAAAACACACAATTCAGATAAATAGGCAGGAGCAAGCCAATGTAAAGATTTAAAAACTAGCAACAAGATTTTAAAATCAATTCGAAAACTGACGGGCAGCCAGTGTAAAGAAGCTAATATTGGAGACTACAATATACAAATGACTACTGACCAGTGGCACTTACATCTATTCCAATGAAATGCGTTGAACATTTGGTGAAAAATATTTTAATGACAGAGACAAAGTTTTTCAAGACAACAATCAATTTGCTTATTGTGCAAATAGAAGTGTGGAAGATGCTCTGCTTGTTATCTTACATCAAATCTACACCTTTCTTGATCAGCCTGGTTCATATGTCAGAGCACTATTTTTGGATTTTCCTTCAGCGTTCAATACCATACAGCCTCATACACTGGTTGGGAAATTGAACAGTATGAATGTAAACCCATTTATTACACTATGGATTCAGAACTTTCTTTTAAATCGTTCACAGACAGTTAAAGTACAGGACACTTTTTCAATAGTCATTCATTCAAACACAGGAAGTCCACAGGGGTGTGTGTCTTATCACCATTACTGTTTACTCTGTACACAAGTGACCTGAGACAGAACAATGACCACTGCTCCATTATCAAGTATGCGGATGACACCATGCTCATAGGACGCATATCTGGGGAGGATGAAAGCCACTATCTAAATCAAGTGGACTGTATGGTAAACTGGTGCAATAAAAACTCTCTCACTCTGAATGTAAAAAAAGACCAAAGAAATGATATTTGATTTTATGAGACTGAAATCTGTATGTTCACCTATTGTAGTTCTGGGAGAGGAGGTAGAAATACTGACTGAATATAAATACTTAGGAACTTACCTAGATAACAATCTTAACTGGAATACAAATACAAAAAAATTATTCTCTAAATGCAACCAGCGCTTATTTCTCCTTCATAAATTCAAACTATTTAAAGTAGACAAGGACCTCATGTTGTCCTTTTATCGCAGTCTGATCCAGTCTGTGATCACTTTTAGTTTCATTGCCTTGTTTAATAGTCTAACAAACCAAAACTCAAAAAAGCTCCAGCAGATTATGAAGTATGCAGCTAAAGTTATTGGGGCTGATGTAGATGATTTGACTAGTGTGTGTCAGAGGGCAGGCAATGTTAACTTTAGGAAACATAATGTTAATTTTCACTCGTATGCAGATGACACCCAGTTATATCTTTCATTTAAATCAAATGAAGTTTCTCAGATATTGTCTTTAATTAGTTGCGTTAGCGAATTAAAGGAGTGGATGAATGAGAACTACTTGTCTTTAAATACAGATAAAACAGATGTTAATTGTTGGAGGGAATGACGCTGATCACAACAATATTTTGTCATCATTTAACTCAGTTGGAATCACCATTAATTTTACTGAATCAGCCTGCAATCTAGGAGTTATCTTTGATTCTAGCATGTCATTTAAAGCACATATTACAAAGTTGTCCAAAACATGTTTCTTCCATCTTAAAAATGTTAGGAAATTAAGGTGCTTTCTAAATAAACAGGATTCTGAGAAATTAATTCACGAATTTATCTCTAGTAGGATTGACTACTGCAATGCGGTGTTCACTGGATGTTCAAACTGTTCTTTATACAGCCTCCAGTTAATCCAAAATGCGGCTGCAAGAATTATTACAAGAACAAGAAAATATGAACACATAACTCCAGTTCTTAAATCCTTACACTGGCTCCCGGTTAAGTTTAGGGCAGATTTCCTCCTCTTAACATATAAAGCATTAAATGGCCAAGGTCCGGCTTACTTTTCTGAACTTATCATGACTTACAAACCTGAGCGCACATTAAGATCTCAAGATGGCGGTCTGCTTATGATTCCAAGGATTAATAAAATAACAGTGGGAGGTCGAGCTTTTAGTTACAGGGCCCCTAAACTGTGGAATGGTCTTCCTGCTTCTATAAGAGATGCCCTTTCGGTCTCAGCCTTTAAATCCCGGCTGAAGACTCACTACTTCAGTTTAGCATATCCTGACTAGAGCTGCTGATTAACTGTACAGACTGCATCTCTGTTGTTAGTCATTAGCACTAAAACATAAGTGACATGATAGTTATAATTGAATACTAACCCTCACCTATTCTGTTTCTGTTCTCGGTACTCAAATGTGGCAACTGGTGCCACGGCCCACCTGCCAAGTTGTTTGCCTGCCTATGGTAAAGTCATCTCTGATGGAGGATCGCAGGAATCATGGGAAAGAGGGGTTCTTTCATTGGATTGGCTGGCCCAGCACTGTTTCAGCCGTGGAATGGCCAAATGGGGGAGGCAGCTTGATGGATGAGGTCTCCAGGACTCTAAAAATATGCAAATCTTATTATGTGATATCATCTACTGTTAAATTCTGCTCCGTACTTCTAAAACTTTTATTTTTTTTCTGTATTAAAGATTTATTCTGTTCTGTGTATTGTATTGTATTGACCTCCTTCTTTTGACACCCACTGCACGCCCAGCCTCCCTGGAAAGGGGTCTCTCTTTGAATTGCCTTTCCCAAGGTTTCTTCCATTTTTTTCCCTACAAGGTTTTTTTGGGAGTTTTTCCTTGTCTTCTCAGAGAGTCAAGGCTGGGGGGCTGTCAAGAGGCATGGCCTGTTAAAGCCCATTGCGGCACTTCCTGTGTGATTTTGGGCTATACAAAAATAAACTGTATTGTATTGTATTTTATTGTTAAAGAAACTGGAAATCATCTTAACTGATGACAGTCATCCATTACATGTAGAACTAAAGTTCAGTTAATCAGGAAGGATAGTCGCTTTGAGAACCCACATAAATCGTTCCAGGAACTCCTTTCTTCCTAGTGCCATACGACTTTTCAATAAGAAATATCAGAGATAATGATTAAGGTTTTGATATATATCCTGTAACCTTTTTTTTGTGTAAATATGTATTATCTAATTGCCTTACCTTAACCTTTCTTGTTTCTATTTGTCTGTTTTATTTCATTCTGTCTGTTATTAGATGCAACTGAGAAGGCAAATTTCATGTTTTCTTGTGTAAACCTGACTAAATAAAGAAACCTTAAACCTTAGGTTCATTCTTGCAAAATATAAAGAAGAAAAATACTTTTGGGATTTGCCATATTCTTAACAGCTTGCTTTCATACAAAGACACAATCTGAGCACCCTGTTCTGAAAGCAGAACAGCTTCAGAGTTAGAAGTGACTGTGGAGCTGGAAGTGCAGATAGAGCGAGAGAGAGATGGACCCTCTGTTCAAACCTATTAAATGCTCAGAGGCTCCATACTGATAAATGCAGAAGCCGACAGGAATGTAATAAGGAGGAAACCATAAGAAGTTAGATTAACGCGGTCAGGTCAAGATGTGTCAAGAAAAGCAGTGATAAGAGAAATGTCATCCTGACAGAGCAGAGAAAGCAAATGTGAAAGGAAACCAAATGATGTGCAGCACCATTTCAACTCAAAAGTGACAAGGAAACAGCCTTAATGGTGCACTTGCATCCACATGCGCATCATGAAAAGAAAACTTGGGCAAAGAAATTGTTAGCATAGAATTCTTGCAGTTTTGAAGTTACTCCATGAAATACAGAACAAATAATCTTCAGAGGGGAAGATGAGGTAAAGTGTTGTTCATGAAAGACAACATAAAATACGTAAAAATGGCCGTACATACATAGAAAATAAATAATCAGAAAAACTGTAAGGATCTTTGACCAGAGACAAGCAAGTTGAGAGAACATGAATATCTCATCAGTCATTCAGTTATTCTCTAACCTGAACAGAGTTGTGGCGGTTTGGTGGAGCCTACCCCAGTTAGCATAAGGCACATGACAGGGGACAAACCCCGAATAGGGCACCAGTCCATCGCAGGGCACACACACACCCACTTCCACACACTAAGCACACATTAGGGCTATTCTAGGTTTGCCAGTTCACCTAATCTGCAAGTTTTTCGACTGTGGGAGGAACCTGGAGCACACGGAGGAAGCCCACACAGACACAGGGAGAACATGCAAACTCCATGCAGGGAGGATCCTGGATGTGAAACCTGGTCTCCTTACTGCGAGGCAGCAATGCTACCACTGCTCCACCCGTGCCACACTACATGAATAATTGATTTTACACATGATTTTACATATCGAGTACTGAATGCCCAGTGGAAAGCAAGGAAGGATTTTGCCTTTTTTTCAGAATGACAGTGACCATAATATTCCCATCTATTGTATTCAATTATAGAATGATCCCTGTAGCAGTATGGTGGAGGCCAAGGTTCTCCCAGAAATCCTTATGCATTTCTCAGGCTGCGCTTAACGCTTTTCAAAATTCATGCCATTGTGAAATTTAAGTTTCCTTTTTTATATTTAGGCGCACTTTAAATGTAACACTTATAGTCTACTGAAATTTTTAGTGGTCTATCTAAAATCAATATAATACCATACACTACTTAAATCTGTATGTTATACAAATATCTTATACTAGCAGAATACCCGCGCTTCGCAGCGGAGAAGTAGTGTGTTAAAGAAGTTATGAAAAAGAAAAGGAAAAATTTTAAAAATAACGTAACTTGATTGTTAATGTAATTGTTGTGTATATATATATATATATATATATATATATATATA
>JANRMT010062799.1:11367094-11381010 GCA_026402145.1 Polypterus bichir lapradei | reverse complement strand
ATTTTGCTATATATATATATATATATATATATATATATAGCAAAATACATATCTATATACATATCTACATATACATATATATATATATATGCATACCTATCTACATCATATATACACACACATATACATACATACATACACAGACACACACATATATATAATTTGTGTGTGTGTATGTATGTATGTGTGTGTGTGTGTGTGTGTGTGTGTATACACATACATACAAACATACACACAGGTATATATAAATATATGTGTATATATATATATATGTATGTGTCTATATGTGTGTGTATAGCTTTGATCACTGAGTGCAAGGGAAAAATAATAAAATGTAGTCTATAAGTTATTAAACAGTAAAACATTAACGTTTTAAGAAGTAAAGGTACATTGAGCACTACTGGAGTGGTTGCGGGTAAACTACATTTTAAAGACGGTATAACAGAAGAGGTAAGTAGTACTAACAGCAGCTAAAATGTATATGGATCATCTCTCGGTAGTAGATCGCTTTTGAAAGGCGCTACACGACGGCTGTGGTATAGAAATTACATTTTCTATGTGAAAGTCCAAATTTCTGCCTCTAATAATGTGCCTTACCAGCAATTAAAGAAAATTAGTTTTGTGTCCTCTGCAGTGTTAAGAGAGAAAGGCTTTGGTTTGGGATAAACGGAAAAAAGGTGTAAAGAAAGGAAAGTTGCCTTTTTCTTTTCTTTTATATAGTATAGAGAGATGTGTTCGCTGACGATATGAGCGCCTTTTGGGGACAGTCGCGGTGGGTCTTGTGCAGACTGATGAGACGTCCCAGCTATTAATCGGCTGTGATGGCACTGTCAGTCCTTCACTCCTGTGCGTGTCTTCATAAGAGCTGACGACCTCATAATCGTATACGTGCAAAATAAAGTGCGAAGCGCCTTAATATTATTTTGCCGCAGAAGCGCAGTCAGCGTGTGAAAGGCCGGCACAGCTATGCGCGCGCGCCGGCTGCTCGACTTTGGCTGGGCAGGAGACGCCAGTTTTTGCAGACACGTTCACATGATCAAAAGTCTCCGCGCTCTTTGGAGGTCATTCATATACAAAATACCCGCGCCTCGCAGCGGAGAAGTAATGGGTTAAAGAAGTAATGAAAAAGAAAAGGAAACATTTTAATAATAACTAACATGATTGTCATGAGTGTTGCTGTCATATATATGCCTGCCTAAATAAGTCACCCTCGCTTCGCTCTTACTTTTTTACCGTTCATTTAATCATGGCTAGTGGCGGAAAAATTATAAAATGGAAGGAGGATTACACTGAGTATGGCTTTACCAAAACAATTATTGATGGCGAATCGATTATTCATAAAGCTTGAATTGGTGATCTGTTTTTGTGTGTTAACCTCATATCTTTTCATACTTCTTCTCAAACCAAGGTGGTGCGAGGCTAAAATGAATTGGGATGCGCTGATCAATGTTATCGGTGTACCAGGAAATCATGCATTGACAAAAGTTCCCCTTTGATTGTAATGCAAAGTGTGATTAAATGCATTATTTTTTAACACGTTATGGAGCACATGCATCGAAGCTTCTCAGCTGTGCTTGTGCTAAGAAAATTAAACATTTTAAAAATAACGTAACACGATTGTCAATGTAACCTTTTGTAAGTAGTGCCTGGAGGATTCAGTGTGGAGAAAGTCTAGAGACAGAGTGTGTATTAACTTGTGGATTTCTCTGTATTTGGTGGCAGTGTGACAAAGTTGCTTCGGAAGACGGCGTTAGCCGCGGAGCTCAGCTCAGAGCCAAATGAGGTAAATGGGAGGGGAGATGATGACGTGACTCCCCCACCCGCCTTAACTGTCAATCCCCCACAAACACAGTCTCTCGGAATTTGCATAAGCACACCCCTTCACCTGCAATTTTAACTTAGTTACAAAGTGATCAAAACTCTCGTTTATATCCTGCGTCCTCTCATTAAACTTGTATCCCGCATTACCCGTGGGCACGAAAAGCACCAGCGGCAGCCTGTCTATTAAGTTAATTTAAAGTTTAGGTTTATACCTCGCTTTGTTTCCGAAGTAGCTGTACTGATGAATATGGTAGTATGTCACTCGCTCGCTTCTTATTGTTTCGCTGCCTTCTCAATTATATAATGCATGTTTTGTTCAGCGTATTTTGGAGCTCTTCCTGGTTTTCTACATAGTGCGTTGACAGTCAGTTCACGTGATTACGTGGGCGGCGTAATGATGTCACACGAAACTCCGCCCCCACGGCGGTCAAGCTCAACTCCATTACAGTAAATGGAGAAAAATACCTTCCAGTTATGACCATTACGCGTAGAATTTCGAAATGAAACCTGCCCAACTTTTGTAAGGAAGCTGTAAGGAATAAGCCTGCCAAATTTCAGCCTTCTACCTACACGGGAAGTTGGAGAATTAGTGATGAGTCAGTCAGTGAGTGAGTGAGTGAGTGAGTGAGTGAGTGAGGGCTTTGCCGTTTATTAGTATAGATATACAGTGCCTTTAGAAAATACTTAGACCCCTTCACTCTCTCTGCAATTTATGTTGTAGATTTTATTTTGATATATTAATTTGCCATTTTTGCCTGTCAATACACATTCACCCACAATGACAAAGTGAAAACATGTTTACAGAAACGTTTGCAAATGTATTAAAAATCAGAAACCTAAATCTCTAATTTCTTGTATTCAGACCCTTTGCTGCAGCACTCCAAATTGTTCTCAGGTCATGCTGTTTGCTTCAGTTCTGCTTCCAGTGTGTCCAGAAATTGATTGGAATTCCCCTGTAGCAAACCAACCTGATTGGACATCATTTAGAAAGGCCCCACAGCTGACACAGAATCCAAACCATGAAGTCCAAGGAACTCTCTGTAGAACTCTGTGATCAAACTGTGGTGATGCATCAGTCAAGGCAAGGGGATACAACCATTTGTAAACCTTTGAGTGTTTCCAGGAGTACAGTGGCCTCAATAATTGTGAAATGCTAGAAGTTAGGAACCACCATAATTCTTCCTAGACTTGGGTACTCACCTAAGCTGAGTAACCAGGCAAGAAGAACCTTGGACAAGGAGGTGTCCAAGAATCCAGTAGTCACTCAAGCAGAGCTTCAAAAGTCCTCTTCTAAGAAGGGAAGAACCTGTCAGAAGGTCAACCATCTCATCAGCCTCCATCAATCAGGTGTTTGTGACATTTAATGGACTCTTAGGGCATGAGGAAGAAGATTCTCTGGTCTGATGATACAGAAATTGAACTCTGGGGGCAGAACTCCAAGCACCATATCTGGCAAAGACCACTCACTGCTCATCACCTTCCTAATGCAATCTCTATGATGAAGCATGGTGTTGGCAGCATCACACTATGGGGGGCAGGGACAGGGAGACTGATCACAACTGAGGGATGAATGAGTAAAGCCAAATCCTGAGAAGCCTTTATAGAAAACCTGCTCCAGAGTGCACTTAACCTTAGACTTGTGCAACGATTCACCTTTCAACATGACAATCACCTGAAGGCGTCACTGGAGTGGCTTCAAGACAAGTCTTGGACAGTGACTTAAACGTACTTAAACTACATAGGACGTGTGGAGAGACCTGAAGATGGCAGTTTACAGACGCTCCAATCAAATGGAGCCTTAGACGATCTACCAGGAAGAATGAGATAAACAGTCTAAATCCAGGTGTGTCAGGCATATAGATACATACCTAAGAAGACTTGAAGCTGGAATTGCTGGCAAAGGGGCTTCTAAAAAGTACTGATTGAAGAGTCTGAATAGAACTGAGAATGAGAGTTCTGAATTTTCAAGACTTTCTGAAAACATGTCACTTTGTCATTATGGGTTATTGGGTGTAGATTGATGAATGTAAATGTCAAATGTATCCATTTCAAATTAAGTCTATAACACAATAAAGTCTGTACAAAGTGAAGGAATCTGAAGACTTTCTGAATCCAGGATATGATTACATTGTTGGTGACTTGAACCAAATTTCTTTGCGATTTTTGTGGACTGATAAACCATCCAAGCTGTTTGTTCAGTACTGAGCCTGAAACCAAATCATTTGTTCAGTTATACAGGTATGTCATAAATGTCTTTTGGACAATGAGGGAAAATTGAAGTCTTTGCACTCAACCTTCATACCCAAGAAACCTTGCTGTATTTTCCAAACCAGCTTTACGATATTGGCTGCACAAGCAATAAAGTGGTAGCCCATCAACAATATTTATAGATTTATATTTTCAATAAGGGCTGTCAGCATTTTTTTTTTTACTTTATATTGACTCGTTGCAAACATTTAAATTAAACCATAACTTCGTGTTCGGATAGTGACACAAGTAAAACTTTGTTATGGCTTGTGGTTTCATTAAGACTTTTCAGAAACTGCAGCTTTACAACATGCAGCTTCTGATTTATACTATGCTATTTGTTCTTTTAAATAGAATTCCAAAGCAACTTTATTTCATTGTTGTATCTTAACATTGCTCCCACCATAAATGTTTGTTTGTAAATAGAGAAAAAAGAAAGCTCTGCTCACCTGCAAAAATTGAATGCCTTTTAAATATGCAGTTATATTTAGCTCTGTTTCTCTGTTCTTCATGCATCACTACAGCTGCAAGTTTCATCTTTACTTTGTTATGTTTTAGCCATGGTCTATCCCCTGGCTTATATTTGAATTCTTTTTTTTTTTTAGCTTTTTTGTTCATGTTCACATTTATATGTATTATTTGTATAATCATGGATTTTTTGTTTCTGTGTGTGGATGTTTGTTCTGCCATGTTCTTTGTGTTTTGTGGGTGGTTCCCCACTTGTCTGTCAGCGTTGAGAGACGGCTACTATAAAGGCTTATGGGAAATGCAACTCCTCATGGTACATTGTATGCATTTAGGTGTTGGTGAATTCTAATCTTATTATTTTTTTCTTATTCTTTGTGTCTTTTTTAGTTTTTTGACATTTTTTTGGTCTGTTTAAGGATTTTGATTTTGGTTGACATATTTGGAGTTGGTTACTGCAAGTTGCCTTTTGGGCAAATGCTTTTTGCTCTTTTGAGCATTTTACTGTTTGCTAAATATAATCTTATTTTATAAAGATTCCTTGATGGACTTGTCTGTGTTCTAGCTAGAGTTATACAGTTCTTCCCCTGGTGAGACACTTTCAGCTTTTGAGACTTTTATTTTTTTAACTTTATAGCTTATCTCCATTTTGAAGCATAGTCAGTCTTCAAGCCTGCCATTTTCCTGGGTCAGGCTTGCCTTGGGTGAGACCTGTTCTGTAGAGTCACTAATTTGCAGAGCTTAATTAATAAAATATTTATTCAGATGTACTATTTTTATAAATTTAAAATTTATTTTTGTGTTTATTTTTGTTACTTATTGTTTAACTTATTTATTTTTGTAATCGTCCATTATTAATTTAAATAAAACAAATAATTTTGGTTTTCTTCATTATTTTAAATTACCCAGATTAGCATTGTGCAAATAGTAATAATTATCATTACTAACTGATTTGAAAACATGCATGAATTAACTACAAAAATATAATTGTAAATACTAAAGTATAATGCAGGTGATGGGTGTAACAGAACAAGATGCAGAGGACAGAAAGATATGGAAAAAGATGATCCGCTGTAGCGACCCCTAACGGGAGCAGCTGAAAGAAGAAGAAGAATGCAGATGGTCATTTTACCCCTCCAAAAGGATCACATTTCCATGGGAAATATTGGCCCTCCTGTTACATTGTCACAGGATGCCTTTTTGAACAAAACATTTTTCATTTTTTCTGTGATTTTATGTATTTATTTTTTGTGCTTTTGCTCTTTAAGAGGCATTAATAAGATAACCAACTCAAAATTGAAGCAAACCCAGAGAAGGTATTAGAGCAACAACACAGCCTGTATACAGTAGGTCAGTGTGACTTGGATCTTTGTCCAGAATGCATTAAGGATTTGATATTTAATCAGATCTTTGTAATTTCAGAAATACACCAAAATGCCTGGGATGTCAGATGAGCAACTTTAAAAATGCCTAAATAAGAATTCAGAATCGTACTCATGGCAAAATTGACGTAAATACTATCCACAGTACCTGCCGAAGACAGGTAACAGAATAATTTAAAACTATTTGCTATGTCTTGCTCTATGTGTAATTTTTAGTGCCTTTCCTCTTTTCACTGGTGCTCCCTCTCTCGAGCGCATTCCCATAATGCCTGCTTCTCTGAATCCATCATTATTTTTGAGGCACCTTTCACACCTCCTGTCTGGTTTTACTTGTTCAGTTTTTAAAGGTAGCTCTCTCAGCATATGCCTTTACTCCTACTCATACGTCTCACACTTACACTTCCTCTTTCATCTTGTCACCAAAGCCAAACTGACCATTCACATCAAAGCCAAACTGACCAATCAGATTTCTCTGATGGACTGTGCACAAAGACCTTACTGTTTTATTATATAGTAGAAAACATTGAATTTGTGCCTGTCTGTCTGTCTGTTAGAGCATCACTTGAAAATCACTGCACCTTTTTATACAAAACTTTTTAGTCTAACTTAAAATATATACTAATAAGATGTTCTACATGTAAATATCTGGGGGGAAAAATAAAAACTGACACAACCTCACTAAAAGTTGATGTTATCAGCTGAAATATTACTAAAGTAATGTCACTCTGTATTCTGCTAGATGTCATCAATAGGTCAAAAGTTTGCTTCGTTGAAATTGCTAGGAAGGACTTTGTGTATTTACATTTATTTACTTGGCAGATGCTTTTTTCCAAAATGACTTACAAAACAGAATCTATTTATCTTATCTTATATTGTATTCCTATTCTTACATATATTCTACTTGTAATGTGTGGGTCACCCACTTGCACAAGAGAGAAGGAAATGGTCCAGGTTTCCATGAAAATCTGCTTTATTACAGAAAAGACAGGAACAGGGTTTTTATTCACATGAGGACTTTTACTTCAACACACACAAACACAGCAATCCGGCAGTGGCAGTTTCCGTCTTCCTGCTTTAGCTCCCTTCTCCAGTTTAAAAGAACGAATTGCCTCCCTCGTCAGGTACATTCAACGGCTACTGATCAGCGGCTGGTGCCAGCTCATTCTGGAGAATAGAAGGCAGAAAAAAGGGAGCTAAGCCAGGTTTTAATTGTTCCCTGCATCAAACATTGGGCAATAGCTGAGATGAGCAGTGAACCTGAGAACAAACAATCCCTGCCTGTGTTAACAGTGTTTTGGTGCATAGTGCAGTTGGGAAGGGGGGTGTTGTCAGGGTTTCAAAAATCTCACAAACTATTTTTTTTACCTACTAACGACAGGTAATAAAATAATTTAAAAATATTTGCAGTCTCTCCTCTGTATTGATGCTTGTGTCTGAGCCTCTCTTAACCGGCTCTCCATTGCTTGAGTTTGTTCTTGTAAAGCCTACTTCGCAGACTCTGTCATGTCTCTGTCTGTTCGAGGCACCTTTCTCGTATCCTCCCCACTTTGATACTTTCTCACCTTGAAAACTCTCCACACGCTTCCCATGACATTTCTCCCCCTCATGTATCTAACACTCACACTTCCTCTTTTGTCACGTCACCAAAGCCAAATTGACTAATCCGATTTCTCAGATGGACTAGACACACAGACTTTAGTGTTTTATTATATAGTAGATAAAATTGAATTTCTGTCTGTATGTTTGTTAGAGTATTATGTGAAAAACACTACATCTATTTCTACAAAACTTTGTAGCTATTTGTGGTTTAACTTAGAATATTGTTTAAAACATGTTTAGATTTTCTGTGTATAAATACCTAGAAAAAAAATTATGTGCTTATGTTAATCACAGTAATTACTGAGTTTTTAAACATTTAAGTGTGTTGAAGAAGAACAGGGCCCTCATGTATAAACTGTGTGTATGCACAAAAATGTTGTGTACTCCCATTTCCATGCACACATGGAGATGTATAAAAACTAAACTTGGTAAAAAGCCATGCCACACATTTTCACAGCAGCCTTCCCCTTGTGTACGCGAGTTTCTGCTTGGTTGTGCAAACTGGCACCACAAAGCATCAAAGCAGTGATACTATTTCTGGGTGGTCTCCCTTTTTTCAGATCCACATCAATGACACAGGAGTTATTAAATATATCAAAATTAATTGCATATCGTTTACAAATTTAAGACGCTTGATTGTAATCATTCTGTAACAATATAATGGTGAATACAATGGACAAACAATTCCAAATACCATAGCTGCTTTAGCGTTGTTAGGCTCAGTGTGCCACTCAGAGTATTTGAACCCATTGTATCTGTGTGTGGAATCACAGCTGTACAGCAGCTATTCAGAAAGCCCTGGAGGACATTTATAGCACATGCTGCCTCATGAAAGCCACCAGAATCTATCCTCATGAATTCGACTCAGCCATGCGCACAGTCTAGTTACACTTCTCCCATACGGCAAACACTTCAGAGCCTTTCCTGCATGGACCTTGAGGCTCAGAAACAGTTTCATCCCAAGAGCTATAAACATACTCAGTCAGTCTATCAAGTGCTCCCAGTAGAACTGTTTGTATTTATAATTACAATTACCTCACTGTAAACCTGCGCTACAACTGTAATATTGCACCACCTGAGCCACTTTATGAACCATTTGCACTATCTGCACTATATGTTCATGTATATTGTACTTATGCTTTCATACTATATATCATTGTTTTTTATATCATTTTATAGGAAAATAAGTTTATGAAGGATTTGCATATTGAATCTCATTGTATATACAATGGCAATAAAGGAATTCAATTCAGTGCGTATTTACAGATGATGATGCCTGGCTTATAAGTTGATTTAGATTTCCAAGAGCTATCCTCTTGGCGCTGTGTGCTGTTAGAATACTAGGATGTATTCTTGATGTAATGTTTATGATGAAATGCATTCAAGTATGTATATTACATTTTATATATAAATTATTAACTTAAATAATGTATACTGTTAATAACATGTGGGGGCACAGTGGCGCAGCGTTAGCACTGTATGCTTGCTTGTATGTATATACAACCTTGCTCTGTATGTTTGTTGGGACTGGCGCAACCCTGGATGGATAGATGGATGAAATAATTAAACATGTATTGTAAAGATTTTTCAATGTTCCTTAAAAGTTTTGAAGAACTGCCGTTCTAAGCTAACAGCTGGGTTTACATTTATTACAGAGCTTGAATTGTGGTGATTGGTTACGTGGAGAAAGAAAATGGAAAGACAGGAATTGGGGTTTTGACAGACACAGCACTGTAGTAATAAATTATTTCATCAAGGGTCGCATGCATCCCAGCAAGCATCTTGCAGGAGGCAGGAACAATCCCTGGACCAGGGAGGCAAGAAAATCCCTGGACAGGTCGACAGCTTATCGCTACCTCTGTGCCACCATGCCCCCATGTTTAATACATACTTTACTGCAATTCATCATGAAAATTATATCAAGTATACATCTTAGTATTCTAATATGTTCAGAGAGCTATGATATCAATGTGTTCTGCCTGCGCACTACAGTCTGCGAAAGAGAAAGCCCATTTAAGAAGAAGATGGTGATTCACACACATAGAACACATAGAATACGAAGCATTTAACATGCTACTTTAGTTATAATGGGATTTGAGAAACTCTGTTACCATATATACTCTTGGATAAGTTCTCCCACAGATAAATTGGGACTTGATTTTACAGTATAATTTCTGGTATTTTATAATGTCGGTCGTATAAGTCGAATGCGGAAAACTCACGCTATTGGTGCAAGGGATTATGATATGCTGGCGTCCACCTGAGAGAGTAACCACGGAGCACACTGTCTTTTTTTTCTATGTGGGTGCGCCAATGCGCTGTATCAGCTCGTGCTCCTAACCTCTCTGCGCTGCTGCAACAAAGTTCGATGCGTCTGAGAAACTGATGCAAGATTAGAGGAGGCAAGAAGGTGTAAAAAAAAAAAAAAATCCAGTGTCGCATTTTTGAACAGGCATATAAGTAGGGGTCTGATTTTATGATGGATTTTTCGGGTTTCAAGACCCGACTTATAAGTGAGTATATACGGTAAATCAAACATTGATTTTAAGATGAAGTTTATGACGTTCTGCTTTAATAACAAAATAAATTGAGATTAAAGTGGAAATTTCAAGGTTAAAGTCGACATTTCAACCTTTGTTTCTTCACTGTGTCTCTATTTTTTTCTTTTCTCTATGCCCTAATACACTGCCATATGACACTCAGACAGTTGGGATACAGCCCACATTTTTTACATCGACTTTAATATCTGACCACTTCTTTTTTACTTTGTACACTGTGCGACTTTCTGAAGTTGAACCACTGCCTACGCCACCAAAAAGTACATTTTTCTTTGCCTCCACTTCACTCAGTAGAACGGGAGCTCCATTTTTCATTTGGTGAAATTTTTCTTTTTTATACATGCTTTTTCCATTGTCTTTTAACAAAATGCTGAAATGAAAGGGCTATTTATATTGATTTACATATTGAAATATGCAAAATTCTGGGAGGAGTTTGGGTGGGCCAGCAGACGTGTACACATGCATTACATTTCATGCTGACTGGGATTTGTGGAGCAGAAGTGCATGGAAGTTGGCTTACGTACGGTTTTGTGAATCTGAATTTTTTGTGCATACGCACATTTTCACTTTTGTCCATACACAATGTTTTAGTTTGACTTCTATGCATGGCATTAAACATGAGGCCTCAGGTGTTTTACATTTGTCATTCAATAACTTTTTAACATATTATTGCAAAAGTCCTTTCCTTTTCTGAATACTAATGTTATGACAAACAAAATGTCCTATTCATTTTTGTCTAGGAAGCAAATATCAGATTTGTGATAACATCCATGCTGGAGCTGGAATAAAAAAAATCTTTTGAGTCCACAGACGTGAGAGGTGCAAACACTTCATAGGGATCTGCATGGAGTGCTGATTGTGGAGGAGAGGGGTATGTGTATGCAGCTTGACCCTCATTTCTCACACAGAGTTCAACTTGTATGTTATGACTGTGGTACATTCTACGAAATTTTAGTATTATTTCTGAACTATTGAGATTATTAGTATTAATGTTCTATGAATTGTTCTTTTCTGCTAAATTCTATTCCACAACATGTTTAACGCAGTGAAATTTTGCAAGGGTTTAATAAGCTCAGAAGCACTGGGTGCTAAATAATACGAAAATGCTTGTCTTTGTGCTAGAATGAGCAGCTCAAACGTATCAGATCTGCTTTTTATTTACTTTGCACATGTAATATGCATTTTAGCATTCTTCTGGTTGAAGCTGAATACAACAGCTAGTTCTTCTAATAAAACAAATGTATTTATATTCTTTATTGAAGCTGTACTTATTTCATGTCATGTGTTAGGTGACATTCAGCAGTGTTATGCTGTTGCCATGTTTATCACAACACCAAAGGACTAAGCTTAAATCCTGGCCTGGTCACAGGATGCATTCTTTCCTAATGTCTGCATGAAGGTTGAAAACAGTAGCATGTATACAGGTTAAAGGGATTTCTATCTTGAAAGCCGGAGTGTTCTTATATTCTTTGAAACAGTGTCAGCCCAGTTCTTGTGGATTTTTGCATTTTTTTTAATCTTAGAACCAAATTGAGAATTATATATATATATATATACCTGTATATATATATATATATATATATATATATATTGGCCAGTGCTAACAGCAAAGTGTATTATTTAGGAAGAGGGAAGCTTCAAAGGTTATGCTTGATTATCTAAGCCAGCACTGCAGTCCTTTTTCTGGGTAAACTGCCTGGGCTTTTAGTGGTTTTCTTGGTGTTTCGGTATGTTTGAATGCTTCCTATACTGGAGAAAATGCACATTTTCTGTGCAGCATGCATGTAAATGCTGAGGATGGACCTGCAAATGGCACAGAAGTCAAGGCCTCTTGTGTGTGTAATGCTGAGTTGTACATTTTGTACATCTTGCCAGTTGTGTACAGGTCCTAAATATACAATCATGAAAGAGCCTTGAGAAAGGAATGCCTGGACTCGACTCAACAGGAGTCAGGGTTAAATGTCCTGTGTGCTTGTTACTATAGCAACTAAAGAGCAGCACTCCTGACAAAAATGTCATAACCCTGACACTCAAGAACATTCATTCTAATGAGGTCTGAAGGCAGTGAAGTTGGCTCTAATCCGTCTTCAGAACTCAAGTATGCAAGATAATTAAGGCTTCCCGCATTGTGCGTGCATAAGAGAGTGCCATTCTTGTGACTGGCAAAAACAAACTGAATTATAACAAATAAAAAGTAAATATGAAGAAAAGTAAATGCTGAGAATGCAGAACAGAGATAGGCATGCTATACACTTTATATAAAATGGTGTAACATGACAAACACTGTACTAAACAGTACTTTACCACATACAGATAACAATAACCAAATGTTGTTATCACGGTTTGCACCCTTTCATTATGAGGAATGTGTGCTAGAAGTTGAAGGTGGATCACTATAAAAGGAAGTTCCGCTTTCTTTTCAAGAGGGAACCAGAAGTATGTCATCAAGGATACCCAGTAGAATGGAAGTCAAGGGGACCAGTTGCATTCAAAAAGGTTCTAAAGAATGAGTGGGAATTGCTCCATCCAAGGAATATAAAAGGTGATAAAAAGCAGAAGAATTTGGCCTGAGAAGCTGGTTTATATACCCAAGTAGAAACCTTTTTTTTAGCTACAGGATTAGTAAAGATTATCTATTAGCTATGACTTGAACATATATATACCAACATATCTGGTTTGAAAGATCTACCAAAATATTTTGAGTCAGAGGCATATCTAAAAGGAGTGCCAATTAATCAACCAAGCGGAGATGTTTTTGAAGCATAAGTGTTGTGGAAAATGAAGCAGAATGGGTTACTTAAGGTAGAACAGCTTCAGTAGGATAGTTAGTGGAATTGCTGGAGATACCCCTGGCATCCCTGTAAAGGTTGGAAGGGAGATGAGATAGTCTCCCCTATTGCTGTGTTTTAGCAACACCAAAATAGCAAAACGTTTTAACAGACCTCAAAATAAATAAAAGCCAGACCAGGGACCTCATGCATAACGCTGTGCATAGTATTCACACTAAAACATGGTGTACGGACAAAAGTGGAAATGTGCGTACGTACAAAAAAATCCAGATGCATAAACTGCGTTCGCCAACTTCCACATTCTTCCGCCACATAAATCCCGGTCAGCATGAAAAGTAACGCACGTGCACCCACCTGCTGCCACTCCCCAGCTTCTCCCAGAATTATGCCTCTTTGAGAATGCAAATGAATAAAAATAGCCCTTAAGCTCAGCGTTCTGTGAAAAGGAAATGGCAAAAGCACAGGGGAAAGTAGAAGAATTTCAGCGAATACCAAGTGGAGGCAAGGAAAAACTTACTATTTGTTGGTTTAAACAGTGGTATAAACAACAAAAGGAAGTTGATCGAGTGACATAAAGTGTTAGAGAAACTCGAAAGCTCAAGTTCACAAAGTCGCACAGTGCCTGAAATAAAAAAAGAAGTTGTCAGATATCAAAGTCGCTGTGAAAAGGTGAGTCGTAGCCCACCGTCTGAGTGTCCTATGAAAGCTTATTAGGGTACAAAGAAAAGAAAAAAAAAGGCACACAGGAGAAAAAAAGTATGGAATTTTAATCTTGAAATTTCCACTTTAATCATGTACTTTATTTTGTCACTAGCAAAATACCCGCGCTTCACAGCGGAGAAGTACTGTGTTAAAGAAGTTATGAAAAAGAAAAGGAAAAATTTAAAAAATAACGTAACTTGATTGTTAATGTAATTGTTTTGTCATTGATATGAGTGTTGTTGTCATATCTATCTATCTATATATATATATATATATATATATCTATACTAATAAACGGCAAAGCCCTCACTCACTCACTCACTCACTCACTCACTCACTCACTGACTGACTGA